>JAQHUG010000028.1:10589410-10613353 GCA_028555095.1 Dicrostonyx torquatus
TAAAGCACATTGGTGGTCATACATGGAGGCATTTGTAAAGCACATTGGTGGTCATACATGGAGGCATTTGTAAAGCACATTGGTGGTCATACATGAAGGCATTTGTAAAGCACATTGGTGGTCATACATGGAGGCAGTTACAGCAGGCAGAGAATCTTTCCTATTGGCCTCCAATGCTGTCTGATGAGGATTAGCCTGTGGATTGGTGGAAGATAGTGGCTAGCTACATCAGTAGACTCCAAAAGGTTTCTCTCTGTCTTGGGATGTTCGTTCAGACACAGAGATGGGCAGAGAATGGCTGCTTGGGGAGGGTTAAACAGGCCTAAGATCAATGGAATTGGCTGCTGGGCCTGCACCGTCTCAACCCCTCCACACCCGCTGCAGCTCTTGTTGGTCGGACTTTGCTCTCTTTCCAAGGATTCTTTTTTGCAATAGAGGTGACGGCGACTCCTTAAAACAGGCCATGAAAGATCCTGGATGCCAAAGAGGTGACTCCAGACATTCGTTTGTTTGCAACAAGGACAAATTTTGAATAGGGACGTAAAAAACTTAGAGACCTTTTCGTGATCACTAGAGGATGAGATGTGAAGTCTGTTCCTCAGGCTTCAGCTTATGGGGCACCTGACCTTTGTCCTGTTTTTTCTGAACTCTGTTGGCATGAGATCATTACATATGATGATGAATTGCATTATGACATTTCACAGTTCATCTCTTGTGTATTTGGTAACATCCATCCAATTCCACATTACCCTCTCTCGCCCCTTTCCCCTCCAGGTGACTTGCGGTCTCTTTCCAACTTGTTCTCTTCCCTTTGCTGTCTGTCTTGGGGGTGGGTACCCCATGAGTTCCATGCTCCCTGCAGGAACATGGGTGAAAGGTTTTTAATAGGCACGTGGACTCATTACCAGCGTCCCGCACTACTGAGGAAAGTGGATGCCATCTCTATGGAAATAATCGAATACAACAGAGGTCAGCGAGGTGACTCCTAAGTTAGTATGGTGTCCTCACTAAAGGGGACACTTTGGCACAGAGATAAATCTCATATAAAAAAACAGAGAGGGAAGACAGCCATAGAGAGAAGCCTGAAACAGACGGACCCTTCCCTCACATCCCTCAGAAGGAGCAAACCCACTCAGTTCTTGATCTTAGACGTCTTACCCACCCCCTCTAGAAACATAAGCCCATATATGGATCAATCCCTCAGAGTGTTTCTGGTCAGCCCTGACATGGGCTATCAGACTGACTGTATATAGTGAATTAAAGAGGGCAGGAATTTGATCACGTGAGCCTTAGAGGATGGTGGCAGTGAGCAATCAAGGGGAGGGGAAGATGGAAACTGTCATAGAGAGACGATTCACTGCGTGGCAACAGCAATGTCAGGACAAGGAGGTGTGTCAAGGGGCTTGTGCCGGGCGCCACATATGGATTGGACGTGGGAAGGTCTGCGTTCTCGTTGGTGTGTGATCTGACTTAGAATAGTCCCATAATCCCAGCTGCACAGTCTCACCTGTCTCAGAGTCTCCGTGGATAAAGAAGTGCAGCCAATCATCTATATGATAGTACATAAATATGTATATATATATATACGCATGCATGTATATATGTGTGTGCATATATATGTATATATGCATATGTGTTTATATGTGCACACACACACACACACATATAGCCTTGGACCGTCTTTAGCCGCATATCCAAGAACACGCAGTGTTAGCTGTAGTCAACCCTGCATTAGATAGGATCAATTCATGCCCATATGAGCCTCCGCGTTAGAGTAAGAGTCACAGCCTACCTCTTCTTTAAAGGGATTTAAAGGAACTTTTAAAATTCAGCATCTTTTGCTTTTAAAGGAACAGCTGAGTAGAAAACTGACCCAAAGGAAAAAGAAACAGAGTACAGGTCACCTGAGATGAACTCATTCTTTGGATTTGAACTCTAGCACGGAGCTTCCTGGCAGTTAAGGCAAAAAGAAAAACATGTGCTTATTGTCTGACAGGACTCGGTGTAATGGGATTAGCTCTTGAGCAAGGCACACAGATGGGCTGAGGGCTCAGAAGGGGTTACGTTTACGAGCATACCGGTTCCGAATGCATTAAGAGCCGTGCAAAAATCCATACCCTTTAATCCAGTAATTCTACTTCTCCTGAGGGAGTTTTAGAAGGAGAGGGGGGACTGTGTGTGTGAAAATGCTTGTCTTGGAATCATGTGTGAATGAGCAGAACTAGAGAGCACCAGAGTAGGGGACAGTCACTCAGTTGCTGAGCATTTGGTTGAGAACACGTAGTGGGCACGGTAGACAAGGCTGTCCCTCAGGAGAGAAGCAAGGCTTATGCAGGCTCATTAATGGTAGTCAGAAGAGGGACTTGGGTCGAGATGGCTTGCCCAGTAAAGTGCCAACTACAGCAGCCCAGCTTCAGATTCCCAGCCACACTCAAGAAGTCGAGCGTGGTGTCATGTGACTGTAATCCAAATTCTGGTGAGGCCTGGACAGGGTCCTTGGGTTTTGGGCTTACCAGCCAGCTGCTCTTGCCTGGTTGGTGAGTTCTGGGTTCCAAAGGAGTCTGTCTCCAAAGGCATAGTGGAGGGCAGTAGAGCAAGATGCCTGGCATCAGCCTCTGGCCTCTGCACTTCCAGTTAAACACACATGTGCGTGCACACACACACACATGCACACACGCACACACATGCACAAACATACGCACACATGCACACACACACATGCATACACACACACGTGCATGCGCATGTGCACCAGTCTGTGAAACTATGAGATGTCAAGGTTGAGTCCTCAATTGTGGTAGTAATTACGATAGGACTCTGCCTTTAAAGGTCAGATTCCCCCACATCCCATATTTCCCCATTTTTGTGATGTTTATAGTTAAATTTATGAAGCTGAGCCAGTTCATGTACACCCTACATCTGAGGTGTGCTTTATGGAATTATGTATTTAATGAAAAACAAAGAGAAACATTTCAAAGTAGCAACCTGAAAATGTAGTATCTAGAAAGTGCTGTTAATGACTTTCTTGAAATAGTTGTGGGTGTTTAGAAATGTCTTTCTAAAAGACACGGTCATGTGGATGAGCGGTAGTCACACTGGGATCTGGGTGTTTAGAAATGTCTGTCTGAAAGACATGGTCATGTGGATGAGCGGTAGTCACACTGGGATCTGGGTGTTTAGAAATGTCTTTCTACAAAGACACGGTCATGTGGATGAGTGGTACTCACACTGGGGACCCAGTGTTCGTTTTGAGGTCACTAAAGCTGTTGAAGTGAGCATGTGCTGAGATGCCCTGACAGAACCAGAGATGAGGAGTGGCCAGTGGTCCCCTGTACTCAGCTTGCTCCTGGGCCGCCACATTTGCCATCTGTCTCTTTTAGGGAGCTCCCAGGCGCCAGTTGATTTCCTCTTTGCTCACCTGCCCGTTCTTCCTCTTTCTGAGCCACTCTTCATCATACTTCTCTGAAGTAGGGGAAAGTTCTTTTCATTCCTGCTGTCCAATTGGTTACAAACAGTTATGGTCAAGAATCCACTCTGAGAGTCGGGCTGGAGCACTGTAACTTTTAACAATTTTTTAATCTCATTGGCATGTAGGAACATTCTAGAAAAGACTCCTCTAGGCCATAGCTTGAAAAGAAATGGCACATCAAAGGAAAGTTTTGGTGTGTATGGCAAAAACTGTCCCAGCCTGGGGCAGAGTCCTTCGAAGCCTGAGAAAACAGGTCAGTGTCATATACCATAATAGAACGAGGGAGGGAGGGTCACTTCAGCTGTTGAATAGAGAGACAAGAATAAAATCCGATATTCCCTCATAATCAAAGCAAAGGTGTTTCTCATCTGCCTTCAGTTCTTTGACTAATTTCATGGGTTTTGGGGTCACGACTTCTTCCCTTTCTACTCTACCTTGACTGGAGGCAAATAATTACCATTTGTTTGCACTGCGTTTTTTCTGGTTTCTCTATGGTTTTCATGGCCACAAACCATGGTCCCGAGCAGATGGGAAACACCTCCAAGAAATGCGTGCGCAATGGCAGACCGTTGCACCTCTTCATGCGGCTGTCAACGATTGGCCGTGCTCTGACCATGGCTAGTTAGTTTCGAAGTCAAGTATTAGTAGAGAGCTCATACTAACATTCCAGTTTTGATACTAATTTTTACTTGGGGGTTTTAAAAATTATAAGTTTCTCTGTAAGCGTTGGAAGTTTTTCCTCTGAGTTCCTGTGTGCTGTTTTCACCATCTCTGATTTAAAAAAAAAAAAAAAAAAACACGTTCTAGAAATCTCTACACATGCAATTAATGATTGCATTTGAACCTGTATTTTGTCCCTTGAGGTAGAATTTATAACTTTGGAAATGTCATATGGGTGTTTGCACAAAGCTTTCTCTACTAGTGGCTTTTGTTGGCACGTATGGCCGTGTTGCCACGGTAGAGACCCACCACTACCCAGTGGAGTAGCAGTGCTCAATAAAACCACCAGAAGCCCAGAGAGAAATAAATTCTAGAAAATTCTTCGGAGAAATCACATGTGTGCATGGCAAAAAGAAATAAATGCCCCAGAGCCTCAAGACCTTGGTCTTATGAGTAGACATTCCTAGTCCCATCCCCCGATTCTTCAAGCCCAGTGGCTTCCGTAGCCTTGTGTTTGCCAGGCTAATGGTTCATCATGTGCATTAGCTTAAATTCAAAAACAGACGCTGAATTGTCCATGATAGGTCTGAGGCAGTGTTCAGTGGCCCTTGCTTTGCTTTGCTGCACATTCTTGTCCCCCGGGGCTCATTTGCCTTGCCTCTGCCCAGAAGACAGAGCAGGGAAAACCGAAATGACAACCAGATGATGGAACTTTGCAGCAAACCGAAAAGACCAAAGAACGTCAGGAGAGCTGGGGGTGTCGCTCAGTTGGTGGAGTGTCTGCCTTGTACGCACGAAGCCCTTTGTTCCATCCCCAGTGCCACATAAAAGCAGGGTGTGGTCGTACATGTTCTTAACAGTAGCGTGGGGGCAGGAGGATCAGAAGCCAGAGGTTATCCTCTGCTGCATAGGGAGTTCCAGGTGTGAAAGAGAGAAAAGAATAAAACCTTCAGTTGAAGGATGGAAACTGAGCGGTGGGCACTGGAGGGCTACGGCCTTATGAGCTCCAAACCGCAGTGGCGTTGGTGGCAGTGGCGGTGATGTGCCCAGGGCTTTTCTCTGTTCTGTCATAGGAAAGCCGAGGTTGCCACCGTGGATGGATGGCGTTTTCCCCACCACGCAACTCCCAGTGATGATTGCGGCAATGACCTCGTCCTTGCCCAGATAAACTTGTATCTTAAGGCTGAACCAAGATTGCTGGGAAGGCTGCTCCTCTCGAGGAGGGACCCAGAGGGACCTGAGGGATGACACTCTGGAACTAGGAAGCCTACTCTGGGCATCTTGTATTTAAGTCCTCCAGACTCTCCCAGCTCTGGCCCACCCCACCCCCATCACAAGGCAGTGCTAAATGGAGTTCTGTATGAGATCAGCAGTATTTAGCGATTGCAAGTTTGACATAATGCACTTCCTCATAATTTATTAAGTTGCTAATACATTTTAAAAAAAAATATGTGAAGGGCGTGGAAGCCTCGCGGTAATTCAGGGCAGTGCATTAACCCTCCATTGATTTTTTTTTTTTCTTTTTGTTTGCATCTCCCAAGAGCGAAAGCCAAACCCTGCTGATGATGGGTGAGCCCCACCCTCTGGGCACCTTACTCTTCTCACTGCAAGGATATAAGTGTTGCTCTTACCGAGCGACCCAGTGATGCACCCTGGTGGCCATTCCGAGAACACTGGGGCCCTGCCTCCTGCACCTCTCACAGGGACTGTTGGCACCCAGCTCTTCCTTGGTCACTGCAGAAGTTGAGACATTCTGCACCCACACCTTTTCACACACTCTCACACACCGTCTTTTCTCCCTTACCATCATCGTACTTGCTGTGATTGTGTGTGTACATGCGTGTGTGTTCAGGTGAACATTCATTTGTGTGCCCTCGTAGAGACCGGAGGAGGTCAGACGCCTCCCTCCATCGTTCTGCATGTCATTCGTTGAGGCGGGGCCTCTCTCTGAGCCTGGAGCTTACCAGTTCAGCCAGACTGCCTAGCTTGCAAGCCTGTGTCCTCCTGTCTCCACCGCCCAGCAACAGGCTTGCAGGCATGCACCACCAGCGCCTCGCTTGGGATGTGGGTGCTAGAATCTTAATGCAGTCCCTCAAGCTTGTGCAACACGCATTTCATTGACGGAGACACCTCCATGGCCCCTCACTGTTATTTTATTAATTGATCCTGTTGAATGTCTAATGTGGGATGTCTCTCTGTATGCTGTGAATATGTTTTATTGCAATTGGTTAATAAAGAAGCTGATTTGGCCAACAGCCAGGCAGAATAGAGCCAGCAGGAAATCCAAGCAGAGATTTAGGGAGAAAGAAGGCAGAGTTAAGGAGATGCCAGCAGCCACCGGGAAGCAAGATGTGAGGTAACAAAGCCACAAGCCTTGTGAAAAAATATAAAGTGATAGGAATGGGTTAATTGAAGTTGTAAGAGCTAGTTAATAATAAGCCCGAGCTAATAGGCCAAACAGTTTGTGATTAGTATTAAGCCTCAGAGTGGTTATTCGGGAACTGGTGGGCGGGACTTGAGTTACAAATGTCTGTCTGCCTGCTTTAAAATGTAAGTGCCATGAAGACAAGACTTTTACATTGTTTCGTTATTGCTTTCTCTCTGATACTAAGAGCAGTGCCAGCCATAGACCACAATCAAATATGCAATGGGTGAGTGAGTGAGTGAAGAATGAATGAATGAATGAACGGACCTGGCAGTAAATTCACCACAAGGACACTACGGTGGGAATCATCTTGCAGTCACAGTTCATGTCGCTGAAAGATTCAGCAACATGAACTCCAAAGTTAGTACCCTAGTATCCAGGGACTTCCGGACAGGAGGGAGGGGGGGTGAAAGCAGGGCCCGAGGAAGCCATGGCTTTGTAGGGACCTAAATCAGAATCTTTACGATGATCACTCACAGCTCTGGGACCACTGACAAAACTATTCACCTTAGGCCAGTTCCTTCCCAGTCCTTGCTCCCTCAGGATGCAGAACCGAGATGCGCAGACAGGACCTCAAGGTTGTTGTAAGAAACAGAATCAGTGTATATAAAACGTAGAACAGATAGGAAGCTTTTATTAAACTGAAATCCATGTTCCCATTGAAAAACCCTCCATGTTGACGAGTAGAAAGTTACATCCTTGATAAACTGGGAATCTCTGTCCTTGCTGTCAGTTTTACTTTAAGGAAAACATTGTTTTCCTTGTTTAAAACATTGAATCTTTTTTAAACAAGAAAGGTTGGCAGAAGTGTCTTTTTGGCTTGATGGACGACAGATCCTCAAACATAAACAATATAACGACTGCAAACACGAAGAAAAGCCTCTGATACAGTTCAGGTCATGCACAGGCTTTGTCTGTGCACCTATAGGTTCCTTCTCCCAGGTGTGCAGGGCTCTTACCTTGGGGAATCTGCCTCCCTTCTGAAAACTCCTCTGTCCAGCAAACACTGACTCGGGACTTGCTCTCCTGGGGTTTTATGCTCCATGCTGTTGGCTGTTCACGGAGGCTTGAGCTTCTGATCGGGAGGAGCATAAAGACTAATATCTCAGATGGAATCAGGTGTTGATGCAGAAAGTAACCTCATCAGCAGCGGCATCAGGGGTCAGGGGCCATCCAGACATGCAAATTCTCTGCGAAGTCCACAGAAGGACAACTTGTTTTCTCAGGAACCCTAGGGAGTGTGTGTGTGTGGGGGGGGGTGTCAGTCGATTGGAGGAAGATGAGCTGAGCTAGATCTTCAGCAGACAGTTCAGGGTGGAGGAGAGGAGGCTGCTGCCCCATGTTCGTAGAGACACCCCTCCTCCTGGTTTCAGTCATTTGGAAACAGACCGCTGGTGGATTCTAAAGGGCACAGTGCGAGAGTGTGCCTGCAGTTCTTAGGTGACCGCTCCATTTGTGTCCCCGAAATCCAGGGCCTCAGTTTTGCCCTAATAGGGCATCTTCAGCTCCAGTATAAATAAAAGAAATCAGAGCAGCCTGTCAGGGTCTCTCTGATGACTAAGGTTGGATGTATTAAAATCTAACCAGATTTATAAAATGTACTCCATCATTTTAATTGAATTTGTAAAGATGTCTGATTTATGAAGCATTGCATGGACCCTTCTGGCTAATATTAGACTCACATATACTAATCACCGCGGTGTCTTTCCTTTCTGTCCCCATGTCTATGCCTGTCTGTGTATCTAGAGTTCCTCTCATGGGCAGGAGCACCTCCCTTGTCACCCTTGTCTGCCCTTGGGCATGGGTTGCAGACATGTGGCAAGAGCCAGTAATATATATTCAGAGTAGGTGCTTGGGTGAGGCTGAATGGGAGCAGATTTGGGACCTTCCCCTTACCGTGTGTGACCTTGGACAAGTTAGCGTCTATGTATCTTGGCTCCCATACTTGTAACTGAAAATAAGAGTAAGCCCCACCGCGCAGGCAAATTCCCCACCTTAATAAGATCATTTCTGCAAAGTGCTTAGCACTGTGCTTGGTGCATTGCAAGATTTCAGTTGTTGTAATTTTTAATAATTATATGACCATGTGGAAAGACGGTAACCAAGAGCGGGATCTTTGGGGTCGCTGTGCTGTGGTCACGTCTTGGCTCTGTCTCTTGCTCCATATATTCATGAGGATGTTATGATAGTTTATGCAGGACCCTTGTCCATCCAGCTGTCAGAGGGCGGTGTCTCCACCTTGTACTACTAAGTGAAACACTTTGTATAATACCTAGCATGCAACTGAAGAGGATCATTTAATAATAAATATTAAAACTGCTATATATTCAAGTACGTGTGTGCATTTAATGCTCTTTTTCAAAAATATTATACTCTTTAAAATGGACTAGTTAAGTTTTCAAATAAACCAGTTTAAGACAGGCAATTTCCAGGCTGTTTTCAATCAAATGTCCCACTGGTAGGCATGGATAGATCACATTTAGACTTTGCAAGAAAAACTTATTCCAAAAGTTTACTCAGACATCCAGAGAGGGAAAGGAAGTGCTGTGCCGCTCAGTGTTTGTTTGTGTTCCATTGAGAATTAGTCCTGCCCTGGACCAAAGATGCTGGTTCAGATGCTGGTGCTGAACACACTGCCCAGGTCCTGCCCAGGTCCATCTCAGAGAAATACTCAGCAGCAAGGAGTCTAAGAAACCGTCCCAGGTGCCTGCAGAGGACGAGCCAAGGAAGAATAGTCTAGATCAGAATCAGTACTTTTGTGATAAGCAAGATACCACCCCGATAGGAAAGCCAACAGAAGGCCTGTGGAACCCTGAGACCTGAGATCTCTGCCTTGCAGACGTGAGGCAGGGTGTGAGACTGAGAAGAACGTAGCCCTGTGGGTTTCAAAACGGCAGAACCAAGGCAGCATCAGCAAGGACAGGGATTCAGGGTCATTTCTGGATCGTGCTGTCCCGGGAACGTGGCCCTACCTGAGATCGGGATAAGGCGAGTGAGTTAGGTGACTGTACTACGAGGCAGTGCATGTCACACCAGGGTGTCTTCACTTCTCTTCTTCCCCGCGGAAGACCTGGGAAGGAGGTCTCATTTCACGGGGGGACCACACGATGCCTGGCTACGTGTGTAAAGCAACTGCAGAGCGTCGTCCAAGTGTTGCTGGTCCCCTCCCCCCCTTCACACGGGAATGCTCTCGCCCCCACATGCAATTTTAATATCAGAGATCATTTTTTATCGAGTCACTCTCCGTAATCAGAATTTAAACACTGTCCCAACATTTTTCTTGCGAAACAGATCTTGAGAGGCCCAGCAGGCTATCCTGAATTACTGATGAGATCCTCCGTGAAATGTCTTCGGTTGTCACTAAAATAAACCTCTCCGATTAGACTTTCCACATAAAAACTGGGTAGCATTTAGGCTGACTGGTTACCTCGGTAGAAAATCTTATACTTGCTAAGGCTCTACCCACAGCGGTCATGGTCATTTATTTCTAAACAAGCCAGGTGATCTTGCTACCCAGGTTGAGGAAATCAGTCTGTCTTCAGAGGCAGACACTACCGTGATGCCATGACCTTCACTTCCCAGGTTGTTAGATTCTCAGGGCTGCTGGGACACAGGATGGCTCAGAGCAACAGGAATCCATGCTGTCGCCACTCTGGGAGTCCACAGTCCAGGGTCAGCAAAGCCACGCCCCCTCCAAAGCCTCCAGGAAGGACTGCTTTCCTGCCTCTCAATCTGGTGACCTCGGCTGTTGGTTGGCATGGAGCAGCCGTCTCCTTCCCACCACGTTCTCTCTGTACAAAGTGACCGTTTGACAACTAGCTGCACCTGAAGGCTTGATGGCACGGGCCTGTCCTCTCAGCTACTCCGGAAACTGAGGCAGGAGGATCACAGGCTAAGGCAGACAGACAACTTGGTGAGATCTAGTCTCACACTTTCTTTTTCTTTAAAGTCAAATAAGGGCTGGGAGGGGGTGCAGCACTGGATTAGCCTAGCGTATGCAAGCACAGTCCTTATTACTGGGAAAAAAAAAGTCAATTTAAAAAAGAAAACAACAAAGCCAGAGCCCAGTCCCACATGACCTCATGCTCATCCAGTCACATCTGAGCAGACCCTGTCCCCAGATAAAGTCTCCTTCGCTTCCACGGGTCATGAGTGTTAGGACCTCGGTGGCACTTTCTAATGGAAATACGATTCAACACAGAACACCCGATCTTCTGCCCACCCAAGAGTTCACAATCAGCTCATAACCAGATCCTCTCTGCCTTTTAAACTAACCTTTCATAGGCTGAGCCAAAAGTCTGTTCCTCGGGAGGGAGCTTCTTCCACTGTCCCCAGGAGGCAGTGGAGAAGACGCATGTGTTCTCGTAAGGACTGGACCGAAAGGCATCTTTGTTTGACTTTCCTATGACCTTGGAGAGTGAGTCTTGTGAGTCTCTTTCTGAAACTCCTCTTTCTTTACCCTTAAATTGGGGTAACAGATTACAGGGGTGCTGTGGAGCTGTAATAAGATACTGTGTGTGGCGACGGCTTTGTAAGGTGCGATGTGAGCGTCTCGCCCTGAGACTCTTAAACCTGGCTCTGCAGAGGGCGACTGTGCAGAGCTGAGGCCAGTCTGCCTGGATGGAAGCCCAGGTCCGCTCCCCACGAGCTGTGTGGCCTTGGTATGCTGTTACCTCCACCTTCCCCTGCCTCTGTGCCATCCCATAAAACAGGGCTGTTAGCAGCGCCTCTTTTAAGAGCTTGTAGTGGAGATTAAATCGGAGCGATCTTCGAGAAGTTGCTTAAAAACTGCCTGCTACGCAATCCGCGCCGTATTACATAACTCTCTGCTATTTTTGTCAAGGGCAAGGCCACAGCATCGTGTCCCGTGTGCAATTCCATCCCAGCTTCTGGTGTGAAACAGGTGCTCCAGATGCATCTGAGGGACAGATAAAGGGATGGAGACACCATTAAGCCCCCGCGCCCATCTTCCCTGTAACTGCTGTGCTTCTTCTCCAGCCAGGACCCCAGCCCTGTGCTATATGGTACAAGCCCTGCCCTGCACCTACTCAGCCTGACTTGTCCGAACAAAGTGTTGTTTCCCTCTACTTCAGCTGGACGGACAGGCCATGCCCAAGTCACCAAATCGTCCAAAGCGACCTGGAAAGAATGTCTTTTTCCTCCTGTGACTCAGCATGAATGCACGTCTTCCCCCACATCTCCACACTCTCCCCCCTTAGCCCCCCCTTTCCCTTAGCACTATCCATATGACATCCAACCCTCCCCCGTCTCCTTCCTGAAAGTGTTGCCACTTCTAGTACAAGGAACTGTCCCTTTGGCTCTGTCACAAACATGTTGATCACAGTTTACCTTAAGTACCTACCTACTGGGCAACAACCAATCAGAATGCAAGGAAGCTCTGTATGGCAGGTCCCCTGCTGGCTTGAGTTCAGCTGTTTGTCAGCTGAGATCCTGCGCTGGTCAGTAGATTGGAGGTGACACAGGAGTAGACAGAGAAGTGACAAAAATACTTGACAACAGGCTTTGGAAAGTGGCTATTTTCATCTAGAACGGTATCTCCTGTGTTTTAGTAAATGACACAGGCCCACCAGTGCGTACTTGCTAAATGTCAGCCTTTAAGGCCGGCTATCTGTCTGTGTCGGAGTTCCAGGACCTCCCCCGGGGGTCAGGTAGATTCTCCAGACGGTGGTTCAGGTCAGACTGAAAACAATGGCAGTAGCCAACGATGTGCTTTGGGAAGGCTGCGTGTCTCTGTGCAGACAGTGCCTCCTTGGAGACCCACCAGCCTCTGGAGTTGGTAGTGACTGGTGGCAAGAGTGGCAGCCAGCTAAGTCGTCTGAGTAGCCACTTCTTACCCCAAACGCACCCTCTGCTCTCAACTAGATAATCTGACTTAAGACTGTAACGTCAGTGTCCAGCACTTTCTGCTGAAGGAGCCAAGCTCTGGGAGGTGTCTTCACATGGCACCCGGCATTTAACCCACCATGACCTTCACCACTCTGCACCTTTTCTGTCTACCAGTGTGTGTGTGCGCTCATGTGTACAGGAGAGTTCATGTGTGCGTGCACATGGAGAGTCCAGAGGGCAGCATCAACTGTCACCTGCCTACCTTGTCCTTCGAGAAAACATCACTTGTTGGTCAGAAACACTCAAAGTAGTCTAGGGAGGCAAGCTGTGGGGCCCCAAGGATCTACCAACCTGTCTCCATGTCCTCGGCACTGGGGTTACAAGCCTGTGCCGCTGTCCCCCCACCCCGAATCTTAGTTACCATTTCATGCCATAGAGTGTGGAAAATGACAGGGCCGGTACATGCCTGAGGAACAAGAAAAGGAAAACCATTGGTAGCATCCCCTGCATGACCCTGTGTAAGAGCATGCCTGTCCCCCCACCCCGAATCTTAGTTACCATTTCATGCCATGGAGTGTGGAAAATGACAGGGCTGGTACATGCCGGAGGAACAAGAGAAGGAAAACCATTGGTGGCATCCCCTGCATGACCCTGTGTAAGAGCGTGGTGCTGTGGTCTCCGCAAATGAAGCAGCCAAAGAGGCCAGCCCTCCCCCGCAGGAAGAGCCCTAGAGCCATGCTGTGAATATTTCACGTTTATGGACAGTATGTCACAAGAACCCACAAGTCACCACTGGACAGGCTCCTTGCGAGGCTGGCGAGCATCGAGGTCTTCACCGACCAATCTCTGCTCAGAAGACACTTAAATTTTAGTGAAAAAGAAAAACAGAAGTGTTGAAATTTTCAAATGAGGCGTTTGGTGCCCAGAAATTCATTTCCCTAACTCTCTAGAGACTGAAGGGCTGTTTTGGTCCCACTGATTCCTCCTTACAGGCACAGTTCCAGTTCTATCAAATAAAATGAGAAGGAGGAGCAAACTCAACCGTCAGGACAACAGCGAACACGCTTGTCCCGTCACGTGACACACACCGTGGGACAAGACTGCCAGGATATCGGAATCCATTTACAAAATCTACGCTTATATCAGCTTTGAGATGCCAAACACAAACAGTTTGATCCCTTGACCTTTCTTCTCCACGTCTTGTCTTGTCTATTTTAAATGATCACAGAAATAAGGGCGTGCACCAACGCCACTAGTACCCAAAGGAGCAGTTAGTTCCCTGGTATTCCCTGAGTCAGCCTGAGCCTGCCTGCAGAGCCCACCTGGGACAGACAGCCTCCACTTCCCCAGCCCTCTAGTGAGGGCATCTTCCACACACAGCTGTGTGTCCTGCTCCCCTGAACTCCAGCAGTGCTGTCCTGGTGTGGCGCAGCTGGAGCTGCCCACGACCACCTCCTGGTGTGTATGTTTTCTCCTCCACTGGGAATCTTCCTCAGAGCTTCCTGCGTGTTTCTTCCACACGGGGAAAGTGACAGAGGAGAAGGAGCGTGTTCCGGAAGAGAGACAAGAGCACATGTCCCACCCACCTCAGTGTCTCTAACAAGCGTAACCGTTTTGCTCTTTACCGGGAAATCATTACATAGAAAGTCTAGAAAAGATGAATGCATTATAAATTGAGCCAAGTGAGAGGCAGTAGGGACCTGCTTTTGATCCAGGCGTGATGCCAGCGACCTAAGTTGTTCCTTTCAATGGACGTTCTGCTTACCATTTCCTGCCAAGCCTACAGCTTCCTTCTGATCCCAACACCCCTGGGTGCTCATACTTTATCTGCTGTATTGTGCGGTTGGAGCTAGTAATACAAGGGACTTCTGTGTCTCAATTCGTTTATTTAAATTCAAAAGAAGCCTAATCTGTCACTTGCTTTGAGCAGAGCTGTTCCAGGCCCACAGGTAATGTTATGGATTAAGTTCTGATGTAAATAACCACTCCGTTCCCTGTACTTTTACTGGCAGAAGGACCAGAAGTCCCAGTCAAACATTAAATTCCATCTGGGTTTCTTGTCTCTGACACCCAAGAATCGTGAACCTGTGAAAATGTGGCTCCCTATCAAACCGCAGCCCACCCCACCCCCACTTCACAAATCTTGACAGATTTTGACTACAGGGAAACTGAGGCTGGGAACACCTGGCCCGCCAGAGGTTGACTGTCTTTGGAAATATCTGCTGAACTCTGCCTCTAGCAGACCATCTAGAGATGGTGGTCTGTCAGGTGGGGGTTTTCACATCTGAGGTGTGTATACTGTCCGCGCTTACTAAATCCTCCTAGCCCTAATCTATCCTCGGCTGCCGATGTCCTCACGCCTGGCTACTCTGGCTTCTCCTAATTCTCAGAACGTGGCCAGCAGACGTCCCCAGTGCCGCCTCTTACTGTAACTGTTGGCTTTTGTGGCGTTTTTGTTGTTGTTTTTACCAGGTTGGGAGGAATCAAGAACAGGGATGTTAAAAAGCCATACTCAGCCTTCTATGTATGTTTCTGGAGTAGCTTCTGCCCTCCCCCGGGCTCTAGAAACTGTTAGAGAGCATTGATGCAGGAGAATTGAATCGCTGTCATCTCGCAGACGAGAAAACCAAGACGTGGGCTTTTGAAAGGTACGAGAAAGTTCCCACAGCCATCTGGAGAGAAAGCCACACTCAGGACTTCTCCATCTGTAGCACTTAAACTGCTCTAAGCTCTGGGTGACTCATGCTTTGTGGACCAGCCCTGGCAAGTCTCAGCAGAGGACACAGATATTAAAGGCAGAGAGAGATCTAAGGCCCTTTGAAAAGATAAATATTCAAAGTTGGCACAGGGTCTGAGAACAGGATAACGAAGGGTTAAAGAGCTTGGTGCCCAGGCCAGACAGAGCCACCACTGCAGAGAAACCACGCACGAGTAAGTAAAGGGTTAATGGTGATGACGACGATGATAATTATGACAGTAAAGCTCAGAGAGGGCTTACTGTTTGCCAGACACTGTTAAACCTTTCGTAGGAGTCAACTCTGAGTCTTGGTTGAGAAGCTGTGGCGTTTAGAGACCGGTTAGTATCCGTGTTTGCAGACAGAACGGATGGGGGCCGTAGGTCACACTTTCAAAGTTCCCACAGCAATAAGAGTAGAGCTGGATTTTGAGACCTCTTAGTCCGGTTCCCAGTCTCTTTCTCTCTCTCTCTCTCTCTCTCTCTCTCTCTCTCTCTCTCTCTCTCTCTCTTTCTTTCGGTTTTTCGAGACAGGGTTTCTCTGTGGCTTTGGAGCCTGCACTGGAACTAGTTCTTGTAGACCAGGCTGGTCTCGAACTCACAGAGATTCACCTGCCTCTGCCTCCTGAGTGCTGGGATTAAAGGCGTGCGCCACCACTGCCCGGCCCCAGTCTGTTTCTTAATCCTTAGTTTAAACTACTTCTCCAGGCCACATCGGGAACTCAGGAATGTCACCCCTGGCCAAGAGCAGACTTCCAGACTGGGGGGTCTCAGGAAGCTTATGGAATGCCCGGATCTAAGAGGCTTTTGTCTGTGTGGTCCACATTCGTGGTCCAGGGCATTCAGTGTCCCCAGGAGCCACCGTCCACGACCAGCAGTGGGATCTAGGATGCAAGAGTGTCACTTTGAGACCACATATCATCTGCCCTGATGGTTACATTCTGCAAGGCCTGCCTCCTGGTCCCGCCCCAGTGTGGCCTGTTCATGTGGACATGTTCCTGTTGAAAGTCCAGTGGCCAAGCAGAGCTGGGAGGGGCAGAGCTCAGAAGAGTCCTCACCAGGAGTCCATCCTCCCCGAGGGACCATATCCAAATCTATAGCCATCATGTGGCCAAGGCGCACACACAATTAAAAGTATTCCTCATTAATTCACTGTTTCTGTTAGGGGTCTGTGTTCCAATTGTAGGTCCACCAGTGTGGGGGAATCAGGGGGACAGAGTGTCTGTTACCTTCTGTAGAAGCTCTTGTCCAGGGGCAACCCTTAGCTTCTTAGTTAATATATTTTCCTTCTTGCTTCCACAGTCCAGTTGGTGTTCTCAATTAGCACACTAGGAAAAGATTCTAAAAATTACTTGTTTTTTAAAAAAAGGCAACTAAAAAAATCATTTTCCTATTACGCTTTTTCTTTCTTACTCCAACCTGATTCTGAGATCTTTTCTTTGCCGAAGCTGCAAGTTTTCCATCCCGTGCCACCGATTCTGAGGGCCGTATAATGCTGGTAGCTCGAGACTGTCGTTCTGCCAGAGACGTATTACACTCATTTAGTGTCTCGCTTTGTCCCGTGGCAGAACAGCATGGGTTCTCCGTACTGGAATCTACCAGGGTTGCTTATTTTAATAGGTTCACTTCTGCTTGAAATCCAGACTTCATTCTAACCGGTATCTCTAGTCTAAATCTTCCTGGAGATAGAATCAGCCAATCAGAATTCTACTAGGATTTTTTTTAAGCAAGTCGTACTGACAACAATGCAATTAGTCATGCAAAAACTGAATAGTCGGGGGCTGGAGAGATGGCTCAGAGGTTAAGAGCACTGGCTTCTCTTACAAAGGTCCTGAGTTCAATTCCCAGCAACCATGTGGTGGCTCATAGCCATCTATAATGAAATCTAGTGCCCTCTTATGGCATGCAGGCAAACATGCAGACAGAACACTGTATATGTAATAAATATTTAAAAAAAAAAACTGAATAGTCAAAGCAGAAGTTAACTGGACCTTAATATATAGACTAGATCCGCCGTGTTAATCTCCCGCTTCCAAGCCTTCAAAGGCAACGAAAACCGTGTCCTTCAAGTGTAATCTCCTTTTTTTTTTTGTGATCTGGACTCTGCCCACTTCTTCCTGCTTCATCTTCTCTCACCTCCCCGGCTCCTATTCACACCCACTCCCGGGTCCGGCCTGGAAAACCACATGCGAGTTCTTAGATGGGACATTCCTTCCCAAAGTATGTACACTTACAGCAACACACCACACGCATCCTCAGTACACATGAACATGCCAAACACAGCACATATAACCACATACATGCACAGCGTACGTTCAACATATGTGTAAGACACACACACACAAGCACACCCACACGTGTGCGCATACACACACAGACACGCACACATGTGCTCTGGCGACCACCCATTCCCTTGTTGGGCTCCCAGGTATCTTTTGGCTCTCTGTTTCTGGTCCTCTCCTACCCTCGCATCCCGGCGGTCCCCTCTAGAACACACCTGGTAATTTGTAATTACACTGACTTTGGTTCACGTCATCTTCACCACCAGCCCACAGGCTTCATGAAGGAAGGCTGTACGTCTTGTTTGCGCTCCTCCTTGATAAGCACGAAGCGTGGTGTTCAGTCGTAAATATCTGTGACTGAATTGGTGAGAGAGACCTGGCCTGGAATCCCACAGCCATCCACCCCTCCTCCCTCGTGAAAGGTGAACAAGCTTGTGTGAGCCGTGCTTTGCAGCCTTGGATCAGTCCTTCTCGTGAGCTCGCCTCCGGCAGTGCTGTACTCCCAACTCCAGCCTGCCCAGCTTTCCCAGGGTTAGACTTGCCTTCCTGTATTCTCGGGAAAAGGTCTCTATCAAGAAGCCAAAGAGAAGAAGCATTAAAACCAAGGAAGCCTGGCGATGGTGGCGCACGCCTTTAATCCCAGCACTCGGGAGGCAGAGGCAGGCGGATCTCTGTGAGTTCGAGACCAGCCTGGCCTACAAGAGCTAGTTCCAGGACAGGCTCCAAAGCTACAGAGAAACCCTGTATCAAAAAACCAAAAAAAAAAGAAAACCAAGGAAAACCAAGAAACCCATCATAGCCGCTGCGGGGGAATTTCCACTGCATCCTTGTCTGTATTTCTTGGGCTAACCTTAGGTGACACTCTTTGACACCTCGATTTTGTTTCATGATGGCCTCTGGAGATGTGTTCATTCCTTCACACTGTCCCCTCAGTCATTTGCGACAGCCTGCTTTGATAGCCAGCAGTTTTCTTGTGCTCAGCTGCGTGTCCTGAGAAACCGCGTGCCTTCACGGGAATTTCTCTACTGATTCTTTACCTGTCAGATAGCTCATTATATTTGGACAGTAGTTTTTCCTTAGGAGGATTTTGGAATCCTATAGGGTCTCTTACTAAAATTCTGTTTCCTGGAGGCCCGCAGTGCTTGAAGCCTCAGATATCCAGATATCTTAAAGTATTGATACCAGACTAAGCTAGGATGCCAGGGATGTTTGTTTATATAGGGACAGTTGCAAAATTATAGAACTGAAAATAACTCCAAATATGATACTGGAAGGATCACAATTAGCCTTTATCATGAAAGTTTATCCCATAGGAAAAACAACTAGTAAGAATAGCCGTAAATCTGTGATCCACACTTGCTCTGAACAGAATACAAGCCTTTTCTTGGACAGTGGTAACATTTCTCAGAACTTCCTGTGTGCCAGACAGCTCTCTGAACTTTGTGTCTTAATTTATTTGACTTCTTAACATCTCTACACAAAGGATGTGGCCATTATTGTCATTGTATAAATGAAGAAAGGAATCAAACAGTAACCCAAGTCATACAGGTAGGAAGGGGCAGAGTTAAGCTGTGAGCTCAGAACGTGAGTTTAACGGTGCCTGTGCATTCTCCAGTACACAGACCAAGCAAATAATCACCTCTCGGTCCCAAATCCCCACGTATGCGTGTGTCAGTATATTTAATTTTTGTTCTGCATCCTGTTGTTTTGTGAAAGATGCAGAAGTTCTAGATTTTTTATCTTTCCTGGATTTTAACTGTTGCAAATAAATATCCTAGTGAAGTGATAGAATTGAGTCAAGCAAGACACGGATTCACAATACAGCCCCACTTATTAGCCAACAGATGATCTGGAAGTGCCATTCTTTGGGTCCTGGTTACTGTTCGGTGAAGTAGGCAGTCATCGCCACTGCTGGAAGGAGAGGGGGGATAACCACGTATAAATCGCCTGGCACCATGGTGATCGATACCATTCTGTACTCAGAGTGTATAGTGAGGACAGCAGGAAACCGAATTAATCCTCATGAAAAGGAGGAGTCCTTCAGTAGACGATAGATCTAATGGTGTAAACCATGCTGTATCACCAGAAAAAAAAATGGCTAATATAGCTTTCAAAGGGCTCTGGTTGTGAGAAGGAATAACCACATCAATAAGAAAAAAAACATATTTCCCAGCCATTTGAAGTCCGTTTCAATAGCAACCAAGCATGGGATTAGAAGAATAGTGGTCAAATTGATAATCATATCTCTGAACATTCTACCATCATGATGTATTGTGGGCATTTTGCTGATTTCACTCCACACACACACACACACACACACACTTAGAATCCTGCTTCTCCAGCCCCTGCGTTCCCCCCACCTACACATCTGTGTACACAGAGCCACACGTGCATCAGGTCTGTAGTCACATGGTTGTTGGGTGCCAAGTGCAGAGCGTCTGGCCGAACAGTTGGACTGAGGTCACGAGAGATGCCTTAGCTTTTGTAGGGGAACTTTCCTTTGTTGGATGGCCCTGCACTCCAGCTGATGGGGAGTAGCGGTGTTTCAGGTCCCATCCGTGTGTTTCGGTCGCCTTCCTTCACAGACGACAGAATTCACCCTGGACATCAGACGTCAAGGCAGCTGACTCACTGACTGGCTGCACGCTGAGATGAAGGAACTGGCCCCCTCTGAATGCTCTCCCGGAGATTAAGTTTTAACCAACTCGGACGCTGTGGGGCGGGATCATCAAGAGAGAAGAGAGAGCTGTGAGGTGGAAGATGACTGAAATGAGTTCCAAGGAATGGGGGGACCCCGGGAAGTCACGGAGCCTTGAGTAAAGCGAGCATTCAGGAATGAAGACAAAAAGCTGTCCAGAGAAGACGTGCAGAGGATCAGAGAGAGGGCGAGGGAGGGTAGAGCCACGTCCAGGAGCTGCTCTGGCTTCCCCGGTGCCCTTGCAGTGGACGCAGGAATCGGAGTAGGAAAATCCATGACGAGAACCTGAGGCTAAGGGTCTGATGTTGCTTATGCTAAAGATTTGTGAGATATCAGCTCGTTTTCATGCTTCCCCCAAGACCGTGGGGCAGCTCTACACCCTTGAGTAGAGCTTCCTGATGGCACAGGTTGATGGCACAGCCCGCCAGGACGGAGCCCAGGGCTCAGGTCTGCCCATCGCCATGGCTTCGAGGGGGAAACTCTCACTAGAGGAGAAGCTCAAGACGCCAGAAGTGCAGCTGGAATTAGGGGAAGCACAGAACTCCAGATGTTAGGCATCAGCGTGGCTGTAAACAAACTCACTCCTCCAGCCCCACCAAGCTTGCCTTAATTTCTTTCTTATCTGATAAACAGACCCGTACTCTTGTTTGCCTGGTTGCAAATAGACTAATTCTTTAGGGAACGGTGGTATTCCAGCTGACTAACACAGTTGGCTGCTCTTCCTCTGAAAGTTGCATAATTCACACATCAACGCAATTCTCCTATGACTGGTAGTTTTGCAAACTTTGGAACTCTGCAGTCCCACATGCAATCACTTTTCAGGTCTGATTGTATACACACCCGTCACCTGCTGGTTTGTTCGCTTTTCTTCCCCCCTCTCATTTTACCAGTTTCCATGTTCAGACGATAACGTAGTCATGAAGACTCCTAATTCTGTCATGCTGTGGGACTAAATCGGCGTCTCCTTTCCTGGGGAAGGGCGGGGAAAGGATGGCAGCTCTGTTTATGTATCCAGCCCGCAGGTGTCTGTCCCAGCTCACACTGAGCTAGCACCTGGGTGGGTTTCAGCAAGCAGTTCCGGGAGTTCTGTCCCCATCGCTCCACCACCAACAGCTGCAGACTGCTGCTGTCTCTGGCCAGTCTGGACCTCACACTCCAAACCCTGACTCTCATCTCCATCACACATGTGTAGCAGCCCCGCTCTTCACATGTTCACGTCACTCAAGCCTGTACAGACCAGTGAGCAGCAAAGACCTGGGTCGAGATAAGCGTGCCCTCCGATTATGGAGGCCTTCCTCCTTGCTCTCGGCTGGCATCAATTTGAAATGAGTTGTAGGTTTGACATAAAGAAAGAAAGAAGGAAGAAATGGATGGAGGGGGAAGGGGAGGAGAGAGAGGGGAATACGAGAGACCTTGATAATCATGTAATATTTGACTCGTTCTTTGTAACACACACACACACACACACACAGCCTTGGAAGATAAGGAATGAAAGCAATGACGTAATGACTGTGACATTGCCGGCACTGGAGTGGCTAGCTCCCAACTGCAGTCCTAACCTCAGGTTGTCCATTTTTCAGGGCCGCTGTTCGAGGGAGAACTGCAAATACCTCCATCCTCCGACACACTTAAAAACTCAGCTAGAAATTAATGGGAGGAACAATTTGATCCAGCAGAAGACAGCAGCAGCGATGCTCGCCCAGCAGATGCAGTTTATGTTTCCAGGAACGCCACTCCATCCTGTGGTGAGTGCACCTTCTGTCAGGATGGGCGGGGGACCGCACGGGCAGTGCTAGCGACCGAAAATGACCTCCCCTCACTCTGGTTGCGATTACAGCAGATAGCTCTGAATCGCAGCGGATGTTAAAAAATGAGCTGCGTGTTTTTCTCTTCATTTAAATGGGAAGATACTTGGGTAGAAATGGGGCAAGGACTTCTGATCAATACCTGGGAAATTTGCACCACGCCAGCTTTCTCATCAGTGAACTCTGCCTTTTAGACCGTCTTCGTGTGCAAATCGGTCCACATTTCTATTTGGAGTTTGTGATGTCTGGCTAAGTGTTGCAGAGGTCGTGATGCCTAAAATAAGTTTAGCGATGTGTTGGGTGCTTTATGCAGTGAAGGGCATCGTCTAAGGAAGAGGAAAGGGGGACTGGAGACGAGTGAGCTCTCCAGTGTCACACAGCTGATTCGTTGGACTTGAACTAGGTCATTAGCCAGGGTGCTCTGTACAGCCTGCTCCAGCTGGAGGCCGACAGCAGCTGCCTCAGAATGGATGTCACCAGCAGCCACACACCAGGAGATGGCCTCCTCACTTAATCTCCTGTCTCCCCAAGCCTGCTCAGGGTGTGGTAGCTGCTGCATCAAGAAGCCCAGATTCCATGTCCCAGGGAGTGGAGTGGGTGAATGTGTATTGTGTAATATTTTTCTCCTCGATGTCAGTGCTTGAGAGTACCGCTTTAAAGGTCTTGAAATTGCTTTAGAAATAAGGCCCATAAGCTGGGCGGTGGTGGCGCACGCCTTTAATCCCAGCACTCGGGAGGCAGAGGCAGGCAGATCTCTATGAGTTCGAGACCAGCCTGGTCTACAAGAGCTAGTTCCAGAGCAGGCTCCAAAGCCACAGAGAAACCCTGTCTCGAAAAAAAAAACCAAAAACAAAAAAAAGAAGAAAAGAAATAAGGTCCTTAGGGAGAAAGGAGTGCATTCTACGCCAGTGGGTTTCATTTACAGTGTGAATTACATGTCAAAAACAAGGTAAATTTTAAAAAAGCCAAGGTGAGCGGATTTTCACAACGGATTACCCTACAGGAATCAGTCTACCCTGTAATAAAGGTCTGTGTGAGTGAGTGCAGCTAAGTTAAAAGGGATGGTGACCGTGACCACCATTTCCTCTCTTGTGTTCCCATGAGGTGGGTTGGGGAGAGGAGGATGGGCAGGAAGACTGGAGAGACCTTAGCCATCTTTTTAGTTTTGTTAGCCTCCAAGATTCCAAAATGGTTCCGAGATTCACCTTTTCCCAGAGTGGAAAAAAATGCAGATGATTCCAAGGTAAAACCGACATAGCCTTCAGGGGTAGACAGATGTGTGTACGGGGCTAAGAGCCAGGCAGAAGAGAGAAGGAGGTTGCCCAAGAAAGAGGTATCAAATAAGTCATCACAGAGGGCCCGACAGAGCTGTACTAGAAGCGCAGACCTGACGCACGCGGAGCTTAAGTGGCACACCAGCCACTTCAGTGAATCTGTTTAAAACTCCACCGTGCATAATGTACAATTCCTTTTTTGATGTGCACATAAAATTTGTTTTATTAAATTACCTAAATGTTGAAATAATGTACTTATGCATATTAAATAATGTCTATGGCAGTAAATTTAATATGAGCCCGGTCGATATAACAGCCGTGTGTTATGTATCTGTCATTCTAGCTGTGCACTTCCTGTTTGTGGAATTAATAAGAATTGACCCTCGTACTCACTCCTGTTCATACTAATAAGAAAAATATATTCATGTCTTAAATATTATTTGAACTATTTAAGAGGGTTTTTGTGTATTTTTATATTTGCCTCAATATCAATCAGACGTTGATCACTATTCTGTAAAAAAAGGAATAGCCCACTTAAATATTCCAATACCGGTTTCAGAGTCACAAGAAGTATTAGAGCACAGAATGTGCTGAATCTAATATTCAACAACTTGTCAACAAATTTTCCTTAGAATTTTAGAGATGAATTTGCATCCCAGTCACTTAACTAAATAATGGCCCTCAGAGTTCTTGCTTTCTATAGATGCCAATAGATAGGTGATAGGTAGATGGATGGATGGATGGATGGA
>JAQHUG010000028.1:10621559-10646876 GCA_028555095.1 Dicrostonyx torquatus
CTTAGCTCTCTCCTCCTATTTCCCTCCCCTCCTCTCTCTCCTCTTATTACCCATTCTTTCCTCCCTTCCATTCCCTTTCTTCCTCCTCCTCCCCCACCCTCCTCTTCCCCCTGCTCCTGGTCCTCTCCCCCACCTCCACCTCCGCGGGCACGGTGGTCACCAGGCTTTCTTCTGCAGCGCTCTGCTCTTTCCCCTTGTCTCAGGTATGCAGGGAGTTCCAGCGAGGAAACTGTGCCCGGGGAGAGACAGACTGCCGCTTTGCACACCCGGCAGACAGCACCATGATCGACACGAACGACAACACCGTAACCGTTTGTATGGATTACATAAAGGGGCGTTGCATGAGGGAGAAATGCAAATATTTTCACCCTCCTGCACACTTGCAGGCCAAAATCAAAGCCGCGCAGCACCAAGCCAACCAGGCCGCGGTGGCCGCCCAGGCAGCCGCGGCCGCGGCCACAGTCATGGTAAGTGCACCGCCCGCGCCTGCACCGCACACCGCCTCCCAGGCCGCGGGTGGTGCTTGCGGGTGGGAAGGACAGCTGGGAGACGAGGCTGCCATTCCTGCTGCTCCGCTGCCTAAGTTCTGTTGTCATCCCCCTACCCCTTTTCGTTTTGTTCTGTTGTCCCCTCCCTTCTTCACAATAACTAAATCCCCAAGGTGCAGGGAACCCCGGCTGTGAGCTTTGTCCCTTCTGAGACCTACCTGTGTGCCCGGTCCCTTTTTTATCTGGGATCTTGGGCCTAGGGCCTTAATGAATCGGAGGGCAGTCAAGAAAAGTCAAACTCAGAGAGCCCACGAGGAAGCCACAGATGCAGCCAGCTGCTGAGGCCCCTCTAGAAGGGAGCTGGACCCTTCAGAGACACCCAGCAACCAGTGACCCAGCCCTGACACCAGCTACTCTTCCTCTTGTCTCTTTGCCCTTGGCCCAGGCAGTGCTTGCCAAGGGCCCCGGGAAATGTCGAACCCAGTGGCAACTCATGGAAGAGTGAAACCGGAAGCCAGCTAGTTGGTGCTAAAACAAAGGCGCTGAAACACCTATACCCAGGCTAGCCCTTCCCTCTTTGCTGTGCCCCAGGAACCAATGCTGTTACAGCCCCTGAGTCTCACTGTCCCTTGGCCACCGAAAGCCTGTAAAGACTCCAGAATCTTAAGTCCCACCTAGACTCTCAGGATCAGAACTTTAACTTTTGAAAAAATAAATTCCCAGTTCGGACTGAGAAAGGTAGCTCACTGGTTAAGAGTTTGCCCTGCTCTTTGGGAGAACGAAAGTTTGACTCCCAGCCCTCACCTCGGGCAACACACAGTAGCCTATAGCACCATCATCCAGGAGACTCTAACTCCCCTGACACATGCTCACCTTCAAACACAGACACATACATACATACATACAACATGTAACAATTCCCGGGTGTTTTGCGTGGTGTTGGTATCGGAGAATCATGTACCTAGTCCACGCCCCCAATCTTGGCCATACTGAGGAGTCAAGTGAATGGGTTTACAAGGGATCTGACATTGATCTGAACCCTAAAGCAACTTTTTGGAGTGTTGCATGCTGGACAGGGACCAGGGACGTGTCCTCCAAAGTTTCCAGGTGGCTCAGCTCCCGGGTTCAGGCATAGCTGAGAACCACGGCGCTAGGATGCAGACATTTCTAGCGGATTCCTGAGAGACCTGCTTTAATGCACAGTGGGCACAGTGCAACGGCGCTAGGATGCAGACATTTCTAGCGGATTCCTGAGAGATCTGCTTTAATGCACTGTGCATTCATTTGTAGACAGCATTTAGAAGCCTGCCAGCCATGAAGGACCTGCTGGGTAGAGTAAAAGAAGGCTGGTTGCTTTGCCCTCATGATCTTGGCATGTCTAAGTGAGCAATAGCACTTCTCAACAGCAGCGTGATGGGCTCGTGGGGGTAGGAAGAGCACGGAGGCCGGTCCTTCCCAGGAAAGAGTAGGTAGGACTTCAGAGATGATGGACATCACCCAAAGCGTGGTCTAGGTGCCGGAGAGATGGCTCGGTGGTTAAGAGCACTGATTGCTCTTCCAGAGGATCCAGATTCTATCCCAAGCACCCACGTGGTTCACAGTCATCTGTACCCCCTGTTCCAGTGCACCCCACACCCTCTTCTGGTCCTCCACAGACACCCAGGCAAGTGGCGCACAGACATACATGCAGGTCAAACACCCTTCTATACACAATAAAAAGAGGTCTCTAAGAATTGTCTCGAGAGCGCTTTCTAGCCTAGCAGATACAGTCTCACAGTGATGAGCACCCGGGATGAAAGAGGGGCTGCCACATCCCAACACCTCCTCGCCACTCTGCATCCTTTATGTGAGCACTTGCGGAAGTTCAGACCTGTCCCAAGTGGCAGGGTCTCAGCAGAACGACGCTCAGAGCTTGCCTGCTGTAATGATTATGTATATAAGTCTTGATGGTCTGAGCTCCAAGTGTGCCTTTCCTCTACCTTCCGGGGTTTTCTCAGACTCTCTTAGTGTCTTGTGTTCTTTCCTTTCTTGTGTCTTCAGGCAGTACAGAGTGTCTCAGTCCCTGTCCACGTGTGCCCACGTGAGGGAGGAATGCTGCCGTGGAAGGGCTTTAGTGAACTTGGAAACAGCGAGGAGGGATGGAAAGATAAAAACACGCAGATAATTCCATGTATGTGAATAGTGAATTATTTTTAGAGCACATGTGTCCTTTATGTGTCTCTCAGTGTACAGGACTCTGTTCCATGTACTTAGTGAATGTCCTGCTCCATGAGAGTCCTCTATGTGGGCCACTTTCAGGTCAGCTCCAAGTCAGTATTCCGGGTGTTGATTCTTGACCAGTAAGGTCATTCGTGCACTTTGTAAGCCGTGCTAGGTACTCAGGTACTCCCGGGGCTAACTGGGCCTCTGGTATTGAGACAATGCTCAAATGACCTGACTTAAATGACCAAGTTTATTGACCAATGATATTTCTGCATCAATTAACACCCCAAGGAAGAGGGAAGAAAGGTTGTGACCCGCTAACAGCTCTGTCTCTCCTTGTCTTTAGCCCCTTCCCCAGCATGTCAGTTCTATGTTCTGACATGATTCTCCCCATGACACAGCCCATGGCTTGAGACATCTGTAGGGACACATTTTTACATCTGATGTCAAAGAAAACAGTGTTTTCAACACAAGCTCTAATTAAGGGAGGGGGGAATCACTGTGATTTTGTCGTATTTGTGGCTATCTCTGTGGTCAGAGAGTAACTCAGACATCGGTGAAGATTAAAAACATGATAGTCACAGTGGCTACCATGCTTAGCCCTGATTTTCTCCAACTTCCGGTTATATCTGCCTGTTTCCCAGAAGTTGGAGTTACCATACATACAATCAACACCGCTTCAGTCGCTGAAGGGGGAGTGGACCTAGTCTGTGTCAGCGGCAGGTGACCCAGGCTGGTGGGATATGAGCAGGAATGTCCATTCACCCAAATGGGTCATCCCTCAGCCTCACAGCCTGAGCCATAGCTGACTCTGCCACACACCCTCCTCCACATTCTCACAGAAGCTCATCAGAACATGCGAAGGTTGCTGCAGCAGACGCTTGGAGAGCCAGTTACCATAGTTTCCTGGATTGTTACACCGTGCCCAAATTTGGTGTGCTGAGAAATCACAGGATCTCGAAGCATCTTCTGAGGCAACCCGAAGCGATGTCATTTCAGAACAAATCCAGTGCCTGCGTGACAGTGACAGGAGGATTACTGAACCTGTCATGTCTTTCTGGTGGCACGGGTGGCTCATCTGAAACCGGCCTGGGTACGGTTTGATGAACCTCACAGGCACCGTTATCCAGAATGCTGCAGAAAGCCTATTCTAGTTTCTTATTTAGAAAGACGAACGGGACTGCTGGTCACAGTATAAGACATTAACAGTCTGTTCACCTGACTTCCTTGGGCAGAGAAAAGCATACTCCCATAGTGTCATTTCTTATTCTTTTCTTATTCTTGTCCAGGGACCATCCCCCCAACTTGTCTGAAATAATCAGACGTTAAGAAAGAATTTAAATCCCTGACTCTTGGAAAGAAGAGGCATTTATCTCCATTTGAACCTTATTCTTTCATAATACCTCTTAAAAACATTTTGCGAATGGGAGAGTAAGCTAGTCGGAGATAGCGCTTCGGCAGTTTTAACACAGAGGGTGTTTGATCTTCATGTGTAGTCCTTGTCCACATAAGCCAAAGTGGGGTGACAATGGAAAGAACTAGTTTGTACAAGGACACAGGACACGCTGCAGTCTGTCAGATAAGTCAGTTTTCCCAGATGAACACACACACAGGAGCTCTGAGCGCCATGCTTCTCCTCCACCTCCACATACGAAACCAGTAGAGCAGCCCTTCTGACTGCTCTTGCAGGGTTCCCTGGCCCCCTGGGTTCGATCCTCAGCTGTAATGCTGGCCTGGATGATTTTTCTTCTCACCCTGACCTGAAGTGGGATGGGTTTCTTGACTCTAGAAAAGAAACCTCAGCTTCACATCGAGTCTTTTCGTGTGTGTTCATCCGTTCAGAACAGCTGGAGAAAACCCTAGGACAGAGGCTCAGTGATGCAGACAAGGCCAGCAAGAATACAGCCCGAGTCTCTGGCATGAAGTAGCGTTATAGTTAAACTGACCCTTCTTACCCTGGTACCAAACGAGCCTCCTAACATAAACTGGGCTCCACCATCCCAAAGGTTGGATCTAAGCCTGAAGGTTGACCCATCATTCAGTGCAGGGAAACATGCCAGCGGTCAGTCTCACCTGGACCAGCACATGTGAAGCCTTCATACTTCAAAACCTCAATGTATCTTAGAAGATAGTTGCACCTAATAAGGGAAATATACCATGCAGTAGGGAAAGAGAAATGTCACTGTCCTTAGTCCACAGTTCTCAGCTTCCTGAACCCCTAAATTACTCTAACCTCTAAAAATTAGGTTTCAACTACTTAAGAAAGGAAGGAAAGAGGGAGAGAGGGAGGGAGAGAGAGAGAGAGAGAGAGAGAGAGAGAGAGAGAGAAAGGCCACTAAACTTCCATATGTCTGTCCTAAAAAGTTGACATTACTTTTTCTACATGGAGAGCTCACTAAAGGATGCTCTGTTAGTCAGAAGTGTGTCCCTGAGCACCAGCCTTTAGAGACACACAGGCTCATCTGAAGGCCCGACCACTAGGCGCTTCAAGGATGGGAAGCTGGGAAACAGAGGTGAAAGCTTTGGACTCAGCCATCTGGTGAGCATCCCCAGTGTGGCCTGGGAGAGCAGCCATGAAGTCCTCTTTAGTGAATCCAAATCGGTCGAAGCTGCAAAACCACAGCAAGTGCTTAGGGCCCACAGGAAGGCCCGGTTTGTAAAGTCCTCTCCTGCCAAGCCTGGTGACCCGAGTTCAGTCCCTGGGACCAACGTGCTGGAAGGAGCACCGCCTCCACACGCTTCATCTTACATACATGTACAAGTGCACACACAGATAAAGCAAACGAAACAACACAGACCCTCCCTGCGTTAAGGTGAAACTATACAGGGGTGAAAGAGCTTAACCAAAATGGAGTCAGGGAAGTCTCGTGATACTGTACTTAGATGTTATGGCCCATGCTTTTAACCCCAGGATTCTGGAGGCTGATGCAGGAGATTTGCTCTGCATTCAAGGCCAGCCTGGGCTACAGAGGAAGACTTTGTTTCAAAAACAAAGTAAAAAGGAGTATCTAAGAGCTTGAACTGTTTTTATTTTCAACATTCAGCTTTATTTTGAAACAAACAAACAAAAAAAAGAAATCAGTTTCGTGTTATTGGATGGCCTTTATCCAAACTGCCTCCCAGAACGTTCCACTGCCGGCCCTCCTCCGCCCACAGTTCTCCCATACATTTCTGTCTCTCTCTCTCTCTAAGCTCCACAGTTCTAAGTTATCACCTCTCACGTGTCCGATCCCGTATCAAGTGAGGAGCAGCCCTGTCTTTGCCACATGAACTGTTCCCACCTCACCTCTCGCTACGAGCGCTATCATTCTGCGCAGAACTGCAGCCTGTGAATTCTATCACACAGACCTTGGGGATTTACCTATTGTGCCAGCCATAAAGGGGGATAGCTCATTGTTCCTATTTGCATTGAAGCCGCTCCCTGGATTTCTTTATTTTCACAGAATTCTGTCATAGGAATTTTCTAGCTTTTAACAATTAACTAGAAAAGAGGAGTTGTTTGTTTGTTTGTTTTTTCATTGTCGTCTAAATCAATCCAGATTCAATGCTACCTTGGTTGTTTAAGGGAAGCTCTCTTCCTGAAAGCACGGTTCTGAGTTAAAGGTTCGCTCCCCTCCTGAAGGCAGTTCTCGGCCGGTTTAACCGCTTGTTCTAGCGAAGGTCCCACTTGTCTTTAACTGGTTTGATCCCTGAGAGTAGCTACAAGTACAGATAGCGTAACTACAGAGGAATGATCTTAATACCCAAGGACACGAAATGCCTTTCACAGGGGTAGTTTCTTAGTCTAACCCGGTAAGTTGTTTGAAATGAATTATAATTTCAAATAAATGCAGTAGAAACTGAACGGATGATAAGTTGGGTCACAGGGAGCAGAGTAGTGGATGTGGGCCGTTTGGGAAGTTCCTTTTAAATTTGAGTCACAGTAGGTGTGGGACGTTAATCCCCGTGCTGGTCCCATCCTAGCAGAGTGAAGGGGAGAACTGAGACAATCACCCGCGTGATTCAGCCAAAAAATAATGACCCAAACCCAAACTGTTTCGCCTAAATAATCTTGTGTTTGACTATTTTTTGCCTGAATTTTTTTTTTTTGTCTCAGTTTTCCACTTCATTTTGTTAGGTTAGATCTGAATCAAAACACACCCAAACAAAGATTTCCAGGTCGGGATATACTTTATTTCTTCATTGTTTTGCATCGGAACTAACTTATCAGATGTTCTTCAGCCTTGTGGTCCCTAAGAGTTTTGCATCTCCCCCCCCCCAAGCAATATAAACAAAAGAGTGCTGATGGTGTGTTTGCAAGCTGCTGTTTCAATATACTTTCCTGAATTTCAAACATCTATATTTTACTCTCTTATATGCTTTTAACTGAGGTACAGTAGATGCATTTTTTTTGCTTCGATACTAATTTAGGGTGTAAGATTCATTTCTCTAGAGAACGTTTTCGTTGTTGTGCATGCCTAGTGTTTTGTACGTTGTATATTGCATTCAGAATATTTTTTTCCTTCTCACCTATCCACAATGCAATGCCGTTCCCATGATGCACCTCTGCTTGCTGTTTACCTGTATGTTAATTCGCTTGACTCCCATTGGCCCACTGCCATCATGTGCTCGCTGCCTGTTATTAAAAGACTCAGTCGACTGCCAAAGCACTGAAGCGACCTCTCGAAGCAACTGTAGACCTGGTACTTTGACCTTTCACCTTTCGCTTTGCATGTAGCTTTTCAGAGAACCAGCTGAGATTTGTATGTAAAATACTGGTTTGCAGCCCAATCGTGATTATTAGTTTTAAAATGGAGGAGATTCCGTAAGGTGTCTAGTCATCTCATTTGCATACGTAATCTGGGAAGTAAATGGATCCTAACGAAATGTAATGCCCGTTCCAAAAGAGTGAAGCAAACTTAAATTAATGTGGCCCAGGGAAATGCTCATTGTAATTCCTGTTAACCTTTAAATTCAAGAAATTGCCATTCAGCTGAAGAGTAGACATTAATCATAACGCCAATGCTCCCTTCTCCCCCTTAGAGTAGTTTATAACCTGTTTAAACGCTGAAGCCGTTTATTTATTTTTTTCCATTGTTGTTGCTTGGTAGTTTGTTTTCTCCTTAGTTGAGATGCTCCTGTTTTTGGGTTACAGAATTCATGCTTTCGCTCTCAATAACAAACTCTCACTCATTCGACATTGCCGCTCTTTAAATGAAGGTGCATGGCAGGGGCATCTCCTCAGCTGTCTTTTTTAAAGAGAGAGAACAAGGAAGAGAGAATGTTGCAATTGATGAGCTCTGTGGACGTGGAGGACGCGTTTGCTTTAAGTTGGACACACCCTGTCCAATTCTTCCCTTCCAGGCCTTTCCTCCCGGTGCTCTTCATCCTTTACCAAAGAGACAAGCTCTGGAAAAGAGCAACGGCGCCAGCACCGTCTTCAACCCCAGCGTCTTGCACTACCAGCAGGCTCTGACCAGCGCACAGCTGCAGCAACACACGGCGTTCATACCCACAGGTGCGTGCCCTGACCGTCCACGTCTGTGTCCTGTGTCCTTCCGGTCATGTGCTTTCTTCTCATTTCTCTAAGCTGTTTGGTAGCATCTAGTTGGCGTTTAGACGTTGCAAAGACAGCCTTGACCCCACTACAGCCCTAACCACCTAGGCCTATTGACTTGCTTTGATGACGAAGGACAGTCAGGAGTCTAGAGTCAAATGGGTAGTGGGATTTAACCCGAGACACAGGAAGCAGTTAAGGCTTTGTGTTTCTTCTATTTACCCAAGGCCTGAAAATAGTTTATGTAAGATTTCTTATTAGGTAATTGAAATTTGACCTTAACACTCTATGACCTAAAAATATAAATTCCAATAAATACTAACCGTCCCCCCCCACCACTTCTATTCAGAGCACTAAAATGTCTAAGGCTTTTCCAATTAAAGTCATTCTCTGCTCGTGTTATTATATCCATTCTCTCTCTCTCTCTCTCCATGCTTCTCGACTTTCACCACGTTCACACGTGCCGGGAGTGCTTGTCTTCCATCTCTGAGCCAATGAGTGAGGAGAGAGGGGGCTGCCACGGCTTAGCCTACCCTCACCGAGACCGCCTGCTAACCGCGGGGTCTCGGAGGCCAAGGGTCTTCCTGAACCCCTCATCCAGTTGACTGTTTTACATATGAGAAAACTGAGGCCCCCCCCAACAGCGAGAAGTGACTTTCCAAGGTGGCACTGCGGACCCAGACGCCAGGCCTGGTGTTCTCATGCCTGGGTCAGTTTACACACCCCACCCCACCCCACCACCGACTGATTCCCACACGGGCTAGATAGACTCTTCCCCAAAGTCAGATTAACGTGAACTGGCATGAAAAAGAATCAATCCGTGCGAAGAAAGACAGTGTGACACGTATCCACTCTGACTCTCCTCCCCGAACCCCATATTTTACCCAGTTCTGTGATTCAGACACAGCCACGTGCACCTCACACCCCGCACCTCACAAGCATGGTCATCTTCGTTCGACCAGTCTCTGTTAGAAACGGGTGACGTCAACCTCGACCAATCTCTGTTAGAAACGGGTGACGTCAACCTCGACCAATCTCTGTTACAAACGGGTGACGTCAACCTCGACCAGTCTCTGTTAGAAACGGGTGACGTCAACCTTCTTGGGAAGAACGTCCATTGAGTTTTCCCGTGTGAAACTCCGTCATCCCGGGGTAACAAGTAGACATTGTCACTACTCCTTAGATTATCACTCTCCCTAGATTCCGCAGGATGTGAGGATTTAGGATTGGCAATAGCTACATTTTGCTTCCATAATAGTCTTTGTATAAAAACTATAAATGAATAGTCACCCATCTGAGTTAGTATTTTAGGTGAATTAGTAACCTCTAAACTATACAGTAATATAGATGCAAGATGCACTATGTCGGAAAGTACCTGAGTTGTGATCTGTCTTGAAAAAAAAAACAAACTTTTTTTTTTTTACACTATTGCAACATTAATTAATGGCACTCCATGGGGTTCTAGCTTAGCCATATTTGTGATTGTAACCCTCCTGAAATGACATAATTACCAGAAGATTAGCTCACCCTGAGGGTCCTGTATGGTACTACAAGCGTCTCCTTGAAGACCTTGTGGCCACTACATATTTTAAGAGAGGGAAAAAAAATTACTGGATGGAAAAACAAGTGTGTTTGTGAAGAATTGGTCCCGCAGACACCACCGCCTCCCGGGTCAGCAGCCCTCTGAGGCATCTGGGCTACTCGAATCCAGTAGCGACTGCAGGCTAAACCATCGAAAGCTTCCTCGTTTTACGTCTTTCCCAGGCACTGGTGAACAGTGTAGCTTAGCAATGCTCATCGCAGGGATGAAGCATGTTGATGGCTAGTCCCTGGGAGCTGCGGCTGTGTGTGCTGCCCTCTGGTGGATTCCCTAGGAACAGCTCCGCTGTGTTGGCAACCTGTTGCCTTTGGAAGCCAAGGGATGGACTGTGGCCCACTAGGTTCTGTGCACTGCAAGTGTTTATGGCATATCTGCTATGTGGTGTAAAGGTCACAGGGGATAATCATGTGAATTGTGTGTACTGGAGTGACAATTGAACTCCCGATAAATTCATCACATTTGTCTGAACTGATAGAAGAGAACATAATTTTATTTAATAAAATTAGCATTAAGTTCTCCACCAGTTAAATCCATAGCAGAAATCGCCATGGTCATATTAGGAGATTTTTTTTTTCGTTTCTCTGTTTGCTTCAGGACATATTTCTTACAAACCATGTCTTCAACTTTACGGCAATGATCATCATTCAAGATGTATCCTGGTTGTTTTTAAACCTCTGCTGATCGGGTGATGATGTCATACGGTCATTTTTTTTGCAGATGGTTAACCGTTATTTTTAACAAACATTTTTTATAAAGGAATCTTTCTGTTACTGTTTTCCATAAGCAATCATCGCAGGTAGATGGATCAGGGGCATGTGTGTGCATGTATGTGTGTGTGTGTATGTGTGTGTGTATGCGTGTGTATGTGTGTGTGTATGTGTGTATGTGTGTGTGTGCGTGTGTGTGTGTATGTGTGTGTGCGTGTGTGTGTGTATGTGTGTGTGCGTGTGTATGTGTGTGTATGTGTGTGTGCATGTGTATGTGTGTGTGTATGTGTGTGTGCGTGTGTATGTGTATGTGTGTGTGTGTGTATGTGTGTGTGTGTTGAAAGGCCACCCACAGTAAAGTTTTGATAGGAACTCAAATCCTCCCATTGACAATGAGAATTTGGATTTTAGGAGCTGTGCCTCCAGGCTGTAAATATTGGATGTAAAATGTCACCCAGGGTGTGGGCTTCTTCCCCTCAGCCATGGTGAGATAATTATCACCTTGGCTGGTGCCCTGGCACATTCTAGTGGGTGGGGCTTTTCTTCTTTGTTTCTTTTTTCTGACAGGGGCTATTTTAAGTGAGAAGTTATGCATTTGCTCTACTGTGGTAGGAAAGGGTCTCGGAAGCAGCAGGGGAGTAAATAGCTGTGGGCATGTCTGTGGCAAGTTTATTCTGAGTCACTGCAAGTGTGGCCACAGACATTGCCACTGTTCTCCAAGACATCACAGTCCTAAAGTGGCGAACAGTTGCGAGCATTCTGCGGGTGGGAAACCTGAGGCTGTGTATGGCTTGCAAAAGCTAAGAGTGTCCCGGAGAGCCCTGGCTCACGGTGTCTGTGCGGTGGGGGAGGCCAATGCCGGAGCAGCCTTTATCCACAGCATCGGCTTCCTGGTGAGATGCCCTGCCTGTCAGGACGGAGGCAGTGCAGTTCCTTGACCCTCCCTGAGATACTTCATTACATTGGGAGTGCATATGGAAGGTTCTAGGCCACGAGAAGCCACACATGTTACGTAAAGTTTTCACACGCAGCCGGGCGGTGGTGGCGCACGCCTTTAATCCCAGCACTTGGGAGGCAGAGGCAGGCGGATCTTTGTGAGTTCGATATCAGCCTGGTCTACAAGAGCTAGTTCCAATGCAGGCTCCAAAGCCACAGAGAAACCCTGTCTCAAAAACCAAAAAAAAAAAAGTTTTCACATGCTTGTAAAAGGATTACTCATGTATTCCATTCAGCAAGCCCTCCTGGGACACGTGCTGTGGTCTGGATTGCAGACCCACAGTGAGAAGGCGAAGGGGCCAAGAGCTGGGTAGAAATGAGAATCCACAGTAAGATGGGAGAGCCCGGGTTTGAGCATGGACTTGAGGGTGAAAGAGACAGGCAAGGCGTTCATCGTCAGCAGCCAGCGGGAGAAGCAGTGCAAAGAAGGAAGATTTTTCCAGAGCAGGAGAAATTTGCTAAGCACTTTGAGAAAAGGAGTACGATTTGACCACCAGGGGAAGAACGTACTGGGCAGGTTTGAAGAAGAGAGAGACAGAGAGAGCATGGTTCGCTGTGGTACTAGTTCAAAGTCGTCACAGGACCTGTGGGAAGAGCAGGGTAGGATGGGGGTGAAGGATGGGAATGCAGCTTGCAAAGCTGAGTGGGTCCAGAATCTGGCATCAAGAGAGAGATCCACACGGCAGAAGCCCCACACTTCCGATGTTCAAATCACCCTTGGCAGGTAGAGAGAGGGGCCCTGTGACGTAGCATGGTCAAGCATTTCTTGCATCCAGGACACAAGCCAGAATGCCTCCATGCAAGTCCTGTGTGGAACAGGAGCTGCTTCTGGTGGGTCACACCCTTTGTGGCCCAGAAGGCCCCGGAGCAAGCCCATTCCTTCACTCTCGGGTACAGAATAAAAGGGGGATTTTACAGAAGGAATTTGGAACCTGACGGGGCTGGCTTTTACGTGGGATACAAACCAGGCTCTTTAGTAATGTCAGGAACAGATTTCTCCCAGAGCCCTTCTTACTGCTGGCTGGAACATTGACGCCACACAGAGGTATCCCGAGATGCCCTGTTCACCTTGCCAGACAGGCTCTCTGCCCTTCTGAGTTGACAGCAGAATGGGAGAGGAAGATGCTAAACATTCATACAAATAGGTTGCTAACATTTAGTGTACTATAAAAAAGAACACAAAGAGCTCAGAGCTCAGATAACGAAATAGAAATTAAAATAGAAACTAACGTAGATGGTGGGGGAGGCAGGGAAATGAAGATTTTTCTGGGGAAATGACACGTTTGTTGACCCATGAGAGATGAACGCAGTGGGTGGCTAAAGAACTTTCTAGACATGGGGAGGAGGACAGCTGTGGGAAGCCCAAAACTAGATTAAAAGTATGATTTATTCAGTTGAAATTAATGAAGGCCCATCCAGATGGACCCTGGTATCAGGGAAGGGGATACAATGGGGCAGTAGTCACAGCCTGGGCTAGCAGGATCTCCATCGTTAAGCATCAGAAGCCAGCAAATCCTTCCCTGAATCGAGGCAACTCTGCAGCAGAGTGGGAGCTGAGAGTAGGCAGGGAGCAGGAAAGCCAGATGGAGTTGCACTAATGGCCTGGGGCTTTCGGAGCTGCAGAAGTGACAGATAAGCAGACAGATGCTCAGCGAGGCAGACACAGCCTTAGGCTGGCTCACCAGTCCTGGGGGGTGTCATGAGGGAAAATGGCATCGCATAACAGTTGAGGCCAAAGGGCTCCATGGGTGGTGATATCCATCCACCAGGTGCTTCCAGATGTGGAGGAGACAGTGTGAGGAAGAGCACAGCTTATCATGTGAAGCCCAGGTGGAGAGGCCAGGAGGACAGCTGGGTAAAGAGACCTGCGACCAGGCAGGACACAGGATGTGGGAGCCGAAAGTTCACTGGTAGCTTTGAAATGTATAGGTTGAGAGACACCTGGAAGACCCACAGATCAGAAAAATAAAAATAATGCATGACAGGTTCTAAAAACTCCAACATGCATTTAGAGAATTCAGCATAAGCTTTTAGAATGTGTGTGTGTGTGTGTGTGTGTCTGTGTCTGTGTCTGTGTGTGTGTGTCCCCGACTAAGAATTCAAGGGAAGAAAGTGACTTAGTATACAGGGTATAGACAAGTGCAAAATGGCTCTGGAATTGTAAGTGAAGATATAACTGTTCTTCCAATCTGGGCAATAAACCAGTTGGAGAGGACTCGAGGACAAATGGGAGCCATGAAACTGGGGGCGCAGGGGACTTCCTAGACATTGGGGAAGGGCAGTAAAATAGGGCTGTTGGAAAAGATCGCATCAGCCGCGAGGGCTTTGGAAGCATGTGAGTACCTGCGTGTGTGTCGCAGTGCGTGTGTCGCAGTGCCTGTGTGAAGCTGGGTGTCCTGGCACATCTCTGTTACGGAAGTCCGTGGTTGCACACTTGAAAAGCCTTTTCCCAACTTAGTAATGTCAGCCTGGTCGAAACGTAGGTCAGGCCAGGAGTCCTTATCAGAGTGAATTGAGACATGTCATTTGCAGAGTCCACACCTAAACTCTCAGTGGGAGGTCCTGACACCTTCTGCGAATACACCTTCATCCATGAAATAGACCGCTCGTATGGACATCCACTCCAGGAATCCCTCCGTTGCCTGAGCCTACATCCTGAGAGACAGGACCGGTAGCAGATCATCCCTCAGCGCTCACAACACACCTCTCCCCACTCCTCACTGGCGTCTCTGTTCTTAGTGGGACTCCGGTGATGCGTGTACAATAAGACCATCCACGGATAACATAGTTCTTCCCAAGGAAACACTGACACTGTCACCAACCCTGAGATCAGTCTGAGATTTCCTCCCCTTTGATCCCTCGGAAGTTACCTTGAAATGACCATGATCAAATCTCTCACCTGGGTCCTAGTGGAGCCCAGATCTGCATGCCTTGCTACTATCACACTTAGACCCCACCGGTAGGTGCCACCCCTTTGTCACAGCGAAGGATAGCCAGAGAGACCCCAGAACTATGTAGCTGATCCCGTTCAGGAGCCTCCATAGTCACTACCAGCATCCAGGTAGTAGGTTAAGATTCCCCTGCCCTACCTGGCACGGCACTGATTTAGAGGCTAGGAAATCTTAATTCACTGGTCACATTTTTTCCACCGCTATTGACACCCAACACATTTCATCGCCAAACAGCCCTGAGCGTGGTGCACTCTGACGAGCACCAAAATCTAACCTGAATTTAGCATGGAACTCGATTCCCGCCTTGCCCTTGACCCACGCTGCCCACGACCTTGGAGGAGTTTACTGTGCCTCAGATTTTTCATCTGTAAAATACAGCCACTCTCCGCCTGAGAGGGTTGACTTGATAATGTCCGGACAAGACGTTGACGTCTTCAGAGGGTGCTGGGGTGCCATCACCTGTCATCCCTGTTAGAATCACGTTGGCCTAGACGAACAGAGAGGGGGGGATGAGGGGGAGGAGCGGGCCCGGAACCTTATTGGCTTACAGTGAGTTGGCTATCTCTGTGTCTCTACTGACGATGTGAACAGTCCTAAAACCGTGTGAACTAACCCTACTGATTTCTGGTTGGGCTTCAGTCTCTCTCTGAATGTTAACTCTAAACCGCTAACCTGTTTCTTTCCCTTTATTCACTCTCTCCACCCCTCCCTTGCATGACTTCAGGGTCAGTTTTGTGCATGACACCCGCTACCAGTATTGGTAGGTTTCAACCTTTTTTTCATTTGTCTTTTATATGATGTACGATGCCTTTGCTGTTTGACATTGATTTCAGAAATGGTAGAAAATGATTTAGGAAGTAGGACCTGAAGGCTTCCATGGCTTTAGACTTAACGTGTAATCTATGCTTGTGTATTTAAGAAAACATAGTTGTTGATGTGTGACCTCTTATGCTAGACCAGTCACCTCAGAGATAAAAACCACAAGTACAAGTGTGCTTTTTTACTGATTTGCGTTCTGTTTCTCTTTAGAGTTTTTCTGGGTTAGCATGAGGCAAACAGAGCCAGGCTAATTTCATCAATGTTTTAGAGTTTCATAGTGGTGTGCCTTGATCTCCTCTTTGCTGTGTGTTAGAGTCATCAGAGCTTCCCAGAAATATTTACTTTTGGAAAAGAAAATTATAGATGGATGTATTTTGAAAGCAGGTTTCTGAACTTTCTTGCTTAATTATCTTTTTAGAGTGTTGACTCATATGTGAGCTATATAGTGTGCCTCCACATTCCCTTAGGTGGGAACCTTTAATAGTGGAGTCTTCTCTTACATTCGGGGCCTTGGTGCAAAAGTCTATCTTCAGGGCATCCAATCTGTTTCATGTAGGAGTCTAGAAGCAAACATTGGCCAAACGGATCTGGTCACTTCAAAGTAAACCCTCTAGAATTGCACCAAGACCATTTCTATTGTCTTACTGTTTATTGACCAAAAAAAAAAAAAACTTAGTCCACTGAAATTCCAGTTTACAAATTGTTTCCAAATTGGGGAAAAAAAGTTTACTTTAATCATAATTAATTCCAAAGTTCATCTTATCTTATTAGGTCTTCAGAGGCTTCAGTGTGTTAGAATGTATGATTAGTCTACTTTGGTTAAAATATATTCTCATTACACTGGATATTACCTAGCCTCGTGTTTTGAGAAGCAGCTATTGTTACAGTCACAATGTACTCTGAATTGGGAATGAGTCTGTCATTGGAAGCAACATGTTTATGAATACATCAATCAAAGCAGTACGCTTTGGCCTTTCTGGGAATCACTGATTATGTTTGAAGACTTCCTTTGATTGTACTTGTAATAAGCTATTTTCCCTTTTTATTTCTCTCCCATGCTTCCTTGCTTTGCATTGTGATTGCATGCCATCTGCTGGTTTAACCCATGATGGCTTGCTGCTCTGATATTCACCATGCCAAATACCACTTCTATTACCATAATGCTACACCCTCCTGTTCATTGCTCCCATGGTTCCCCTCCTGAAAGTACCCATGATGCACAGCGCTACGTCCGCCACTGTCTCTGCAGCAACAACTCCTGCAACAAGTGTCCCCTTCGCAGCAACAGCCACAGCCAATCAGGTTTGCTCCTTTTAAAGCTTTCTTTCACAAATCCCGAACTCTAAATGAGTGCTGATATTTAAAAAAAAAAATTCTCGGTGAGAATTTTTTTTTCATGTTTATCCATCAAATTTTATTTTTTTAATTAGTTTATAGCAAGCATTTGTGGACAGGTTGCACTTATTTAGAGTTAACATTTACTGCAAATAATGATGTAGCTATGTTTTGTGTTGCACTGTTTGTTTTCGTACCTAATATTGTGTAATTAACCTGACAGGCTTGAGTTCCTTTAGGACAGCATTTCTTATCCAGTGGTTTGTGAGTTGCCACCCAAGAAATGTAGAACCACGCCAGTGGATGCGCTCAAGACAGCTCCACTTTGATTCGGTTTATTCTATGGTGGAAAAAAAAACAATGAAAATTCTCCTCCCATACTCTAAGCGTAACTTGAGGTCTGAATAATTCTGATGAACACTTGGTCACAGGTGCTAACTCAGTATCCACTGGCAGATCTGTTCAGATCTGGTGTAAGAGCCGTGCCAACCCTGGAGACCAGTGTGGCTACCACGAGGCTCACCATGGCGGGTTCTAACTGAGTACCAGCGTTTACTGTGTTTGCCGAATGCATGTGCCACTAGGCCAATGGGGACGATTCTCAACGGGGAGAATCCTACTCTGCGCTCACAAGCTGGCCATGTCCCTGATGCTGCCCAGCCCGTTTACACACGTTTGCTGGCCATGAGGGACAAGTGAGAGACGGCAGCATGTCCTCTTGTCTTGCTAGAAAAGAACCTGACACAGAGGTCCTCCCTTCATAGAATAATTTTGGGTTTTTGTTTCATTTTGTGTTTTGTTATGTTTTAAATAAACTCAACTGTGCTGAAAAAAGGGTGGAAAGGATAAAAAAGTAGCTTGGGGTACTGGGAGGAAGGCCAGGAAAACAGGAAAAAAAATGGTAAGTTAAACTCTGGGGAAGCCTTGCTGAGGTAGCGATGGCTGTCTCTAAGCTTCAACCTGAAAACTGGAAGGGCAAGGTTGGCTCCCGTGAATACATGAGCCCAGTGCTCTGGACTTCCTCTGAAGGATATGCATAAGTGTTAACCCCTACTGTGCCATCTGGTAAAGCAGAAGACTGTGGAGGAAGAGAGGGATCCATGCCACCAGAGACACATAAAGAGGACATGTCTCCAGCTCTCTGCTCTTCACAGTGCAAGCCTGGCCACCAAAGAACACTAGCTTGGCTTCCAAACCAGTACCACAAAGAGCAGCAAATAAGTTCCTGAACTGGGAAGACTGGGTTTCTGTTTATTCGGTTGGTTGACTGGTTGGCTGCCTGGATGGCCGTTTGGTTGGATGGCTGGTTGTTTTGATGGATGGATGAATGGATGGATGGATGGATGGATGGATGGATGGATGGATGGATGGTTATTTGGTTGGCTGATTGACTGGCTGGATGGCTGGTTGCTTAGTTATATAATTAGTTGGCTAGTTGGATGGTTGACTGGTTGGTTAGTTGGCTGGGGTTGGTTGACTGGCCAATTGATTGGTTGGTTGGTTGGTTGGTTGGTTGGTTGGTTGGTTGATTGGTTGGTTGATTGGTTGGTTGGTCAATTGATTGATTGATTGATTGGATGACTTGCCCATTGGTTAGCTGGTTGATTGGTTGTTTGGTTGGTTGACTAGCTGGCTGGTTGGTTGGTTGGTTGGTTGACTGGATGAGTGATTGCCTGATTGGTTGGTTGGTCAATTGGTTTGCTAGTTGGTTGAATGACTGGCTGGTTGGCTGGTTGATTGGTTGGCTAGTTCATCCAATGGTTTTAGACAGTGATGGAAGAAAGGAGAGAGACCTCATACCCTTGTAGGTTGGTTCAAAGCCCCTCCTCACTCGCTTGTCATGGGGCAGCTGGATACCTGTTTTGTAGGTCTATGTCCTGACGCTCCAAACCAGATTCATGTGAGTTTGATCCAGTTATGTTACAAAATGCCTTCTTAAGAAACAGGCTTCAGACATAATCCTATAAGAGTACCCATTTCAGTAAAGTTTCACCTCTACTTTATGACAAATTGAGTACTGTCCATCCTCAGAAGTCTTTCCTGAGAAAGGAGAAGGGGGCGAGATAAAGAAATGCTTGAGAGCTTTATCCCTGCCTGTCTCACAAACATGGAGCCATGAGTGATGATAGTTCCTGGCCTAGTGATTCTTCAGCCTGTTTGTAGGAAGAACTGAAGTTGTAAAGGTGGAGCGAGGCTTATACAAGTGTGCAAGGGAGAAAGGAGTGTGCAAGCCAGCCAGAAGCTTCAGTGCTGCTTCAGGGTGTGAGTGATGAAGGAACTAACGAGTGTACTTGTTATTTATTGGGATTTAATACAGAGCAGGGAAACTAGAGATCTGAGTGGCTTCCCCAATCCTCGACTCCTTCCTAGTTTGTAATTTTAAACAGTTGCTGTTGGGGTGACACATTGATGGTGAAGAGAGTGGGGTGTCAGCTCCTTTGCAGGTCTTCACATGTTGGGGGAAGCACAGAATAGCAGATCACTGAAATGTGAGCTTTCAGATCTATTACTCTTTATTTATCTCAGTGAACTTTGGAGAGCCAGGTGTCTCCCAAAGAGCTCTCAGCACCTAGAAGCTCAGAGGTGGTTAATAAGAGTGAGATAACAGGCTATCATCTTGTTCAAGTTCACTCTTTAAATGCCAATCGAATCAGGCCCATGTGACCCAGAAAGTCAATAAAAGCTCGTGAACAGATAGATGACCTTTGAGATCTGTCAATGTTTTACAGACCTCAGGAAGGAGGTAAACTCAAGGTGGGGGTGGAGCTAGGGAGGGCAAAGTTCACTGAGTGACAAGCACTCCACCCACTTGTCCTTCAGGAGCCCTCCGTGTTTGCAGAAAGTGCAGTTGGGTTTCAGCTGTGTGTCCACTAATTCAGATCGTCCTTTCAAACGCTGAAAACTGCAGAGGTACTTGTAATTAAAATGCAAGAGATTTGAAGGAGAAAAAAGCACACCAGAGCTCCCTGGTCAGCCCTCCCTCCCCACTCAGAGCTCTTCACACCAGCCCCAGGGACACACCACTGGTTGGTAAACCATGGCCTCAGCCAAATTTACACCTGCCCCAGGAGATACACCATCGGTCAGTCATAGCCTCAGCCAAACACCCAGGAAAATTTCACAGCCTTAGACTAGTAGTTTGAGAAAGACAGAATATAAATACATTGAGGATTTTTTTTTAAGAAATGGATGCTTATCTCTAGGAATACATGTGTAAACGAAAATATAGCAAGTCAGTTTATTAAATAATTTTCTGATCTAATTAATGTCTTTGAATCTCAATATATTAAACTGTGACTAATAATAATAATCATAATAATATAAATCACTTCCTATGTGGTAGGTATGATTCTAAATGCTCTCTCATATATTACATAGTATGTCAAATGTTTGACTCTATTACAACGTTGAACATTTTGTCTAATCAAAGAAGGATATGGGTTAAAATTCCTGTAACCTAAATGATTACAGAAATCTGTTACAGTTTTTCATTTTGTTTGTTTAGGATTTGGTGTTTTCAAAATCAACTTCCATTATTTGAAAAGAGAAGACATAATTTACATTTTAGCTTCTTCACTTATATTCAGAGGTCATTTCGTTCCCTTGCGTAAGCCTTTAAAGTTAGCCCAGCTAAAATCCAGCTTATGTTGAGTCTTCCCTGATCCCGCCCCCTGCCCCCGTTCAGTGTCCTCTGACACTGCTTTGTCTGCACATCGCTTACAGGGCTGTCCTTGGTGAGCAGGATAAAGGCACAGGTAGGATGGAGAAGAGCCAATGATCTGATTGGTTGGTGCGTGGCCGTGGCATAAGTGTGTCTGACTCCAGCTGGGCACCAGCCTTAATGTCAGGACTCCTTTCATGGCCACTCTGGGGGTCTCACACAGAATAGTCTCGGGAACAGAAGTCAGAAGACTGAGCAGATGGGTTTGAGACGGGAGAGTCTGGAGTGTCACGTAAAGCCAAAGACAGATGTGCGACACCTTGACACCATGACAGAATCTGTCCAGAGACATGTCAGGTGGAAGGAAGAGATGTGGGACGGCATGAAAGGTGGCCACAGGAAGTCGTTCCTTCTGCTCCGAATTCTTTCCAGAGCAGAGCTTGGTGGCCTCATCAGTCATAGGCATCCGGTATGCCTTCCCCAATAAGTGATTAGCTGGAACTACCTAGAGCCCCACCCCCACCCCCACCCCCACCCCGAGGGCACAGAGTCCACTCTGATGTGAAGGGACCTCACTGTCCCTGACTCTGCATTATGGTTGTCTGGGAGAAAAAGCATTATAGCCTAAATATTAGGACTCTCTGGAGCTCCCGCCCAGTGCCTTCAAAACTGAAGTCACATGACATTTCCGGCACAGTGTAAACTAATAATCCTATCTCCAAAGTGTGCCAGCTCGTGATCATGGTCATGACCTTCAGACTTTACCACGTCTTTCGTACACACGGCCAAAGGCTAAGCCCACCACAGACTTGGCCTTCAGAAAAGTTTACTGGAAATTGGTTGATAATGTATACAATGTGTCATGTCTATACACCATCTCTTTCAGTTACACTTCTTGTGTGTGTGCGTGTGTGTGCGTGCGTGTGCATGTGTATGCATGCACGCGTGCCCACATGCATGCACACGTGTGTGCATAGATGTGGAGCTTGAAAGATAACTCGCAGGAGATGGTTCTTTCCTACGATGTAGGATCCAGGGGTTGACTGACCTAGGTCGCCACGCCTGGCACCCAGGGCCTTCAGCCTCTGAACCATGTCACCAGCTCCCATCTTTCTATTGAAATACCTGATAAGCTGGAAAATTCTCTTTTTATGGACATGCCAGATATAGGTTTGCTGTGCCTGATAACCATCAATAGTATCCTGTCAGAAGAACAGTTAACTGCCTGTAACCCAAATCACACACCCTCAATGAGCGCTGCTTCTGAGGCAGAGCTGGCTCCCTGACTGAGCCCTCCCGCACCTGCAGACACAACCCCAGGGCTACGGCGGTGAGGTGATGTTTCACCCCCTCGCAGCTCAGCCCTGTGGTCTCTGTTATCCGATGCCATCTGCTGGGACTATATTCAGACAGCTGTAGGAGGCGTCCGCGGTACCCGCTCTCCATCACCTGACCCATTTTAGGGCCTGTGTTCGTCCTGGTTCCGCAAGGCCCAGTGTGGGAGGAGTAGGCCCCTGTCAGATGTGTCTCCAGAAATACTCAGCAGAGTGGTCAGCCCCTGTGCCGTGGGTCAAAGTGCCACACGCTCCTTTTCCGTAGCCTGCCGAAGTGGTGAAGCCACTTTAAACTTTTTGCTGGAATTCTTAATTTGCCTGAGTCTGACTTCCGCTGTGCGGAAAGGAAAAGTGTTTTCACAGGCGGAAATACTCTGACCGTCTTAGGGGAGCTTGGGTGTGTGGGAGCAATGTGGAGGGAGGGTTCTTGTTTTCTTTGTTTTCTATCAGAAGCCAGGGAACCCGCTGGTGCCTCAGCTCAGCAGGTAGAAAAGCCCTGCCGCAGAAGCCTGCCCACGGTGGAAGGAGGGGACTGATCGGGGAACGTCCCCAATCCCACATGTGTGCATCATGACACACATGACCTAGCATTCACATATACACAGTGTGCACCTGTGAGTTTGAGTGTGTGGGAACACTCACAAAGGAACCAGAAAACCGAGAGATAATGGGCCTTTTCTGCCTCAGAGGTAGCTGCTTCGGGGACGGCAGGAAGCATAATTAGCAAAAGAATCCGGAGATTCTCTAAGGAAAGCCAAGTAAGCGCTGTGATCCCTTACCGGTCCATTTTCATGACTAATTCACACCTCACGGTGAGACGCTTGGGCAGGCTTCTTTTGCGTGTGGCACCTGAAGACATAGGGCAGCTCCAGTTCCCTGCGGCTGAGGAGAGCCTGTCAAGAGTCCTAAGGTGGGACCTTCCTGCCTGGTGCAGGGTCCTACTTCAAATTCTGCCATCTTCTGCATTTCAGTGGGACTTCTTTGGGGGCGGGGCTTCTTTTTGAATGGAAAAGTTGCGTTCCTCCGGTGCTTTGGCTCTTGCTGGTGTGGTGAGGCTGCGCTCCACCTGTCTCATTGGAGGCTGCTGGCTAGGAGCTGCACAGCTGTGCAGTTCATCCCGTGTGTGGAGGTTTGCAAGGAAGGAGAAACCAGCTGTGGTGCGTGACCTCAACCCCGTGTCTGAGGGCTCAGGAGTGGGTAGGGCTTCCTTCCTCCGTGATAGCTGCTCAAATGTTCATTCCTTTCTGCACCCAAATCTGGATGTCTTCTCTAACCTCTGCCTGAGTGTTGGGGAAGTAATGAGCCTGTGTGTGTGTGTGTGTGTGTGTGTGTGTGTGTGTGTGTGTGTGTGCCTTGTGTGTCTCTGTGTTTCTGTGTGTCTATGTGTCTGTGTGTCTCTTCTGTGTGTCTGTGTGTCTATGTGTCTGTGTGTGTGTCTCTGTGTGTCTGTGTGTCTATGTGTCTGTGTGTGTCTCTTCTGTGTGTCTATGTGTGTGTGTCTCTGTGTGTGTGCCTGTGTGTGTTTCTGTGTGCCTCTGTGTGTCTATGTGTCTGTGTCTGTGTGTGTGCCTGTGTGTGTCTGTGTGTGTCTCTGTGTGTCTGTGTGTGTCTGTGTCTCTGTGTGTGTGTCTGTGTGTGTCTGTGTCTCTGTGTGTGTGTCTGTGTGTGCGTATGTCTGTGTCTCTGTGTGTGTGTGTCTGTGTGTCTATGTGTCTGTGTGTGTCTCTTCTGTTTGTCTGTGTGTGTGTCTATGTGTCTGTGTGTGTCTCTGTGTGTCTGTTGTCTGTGTCTCTGTGTGTCTATGTGTCTGTGTGTGTCTCTTCTGTGTGTCTGTGTCTGTGTGTGTGTGTTTGGGAGGGACCCCAATAGACTGCGGCTGTATTTACCAGAAGTGATGTTCCATAGGTCACAGGCAGATTGGGTTTTGGTCTGGCCTCTCTGCCCCCTCCAGCTTCTCTCCGAGGCAGACAACTGGAGGAGGCAGTGTCTCCCGAGACCACCTCCGCCTGAGTCTACTGATTACTGCGGATTCGATTACCGTTGGGAGGGATGCTAGAGAGGCCCAGGTCAGTGGCTTAGTGAAGACATGTAAAATCAGGACATTGTCATGAAAGATGAAACCCCGTGTGTAAAGATCTTGGCATGGAAAATAAGCTCCGAGGTAAGGTTTCATCGCTAAAGTAGCCAGGGACAGATCCCTGTGGAATATGGGGTAGACCGGGAGATGGTAAGGTGCAGACCAACTCGGAAAATATGTCAAAGGTAAAGACAAGGGGCTCAGAAGATGGCGTGGCTGTGCAAGTTTGAGCACCTAAGTGCAGCCCCCGAGCCCAGAGAACATGGGTGGGTGCAGAGCTTCCCACCTCTAGTCCCAGCGGTGGGAAGGTGGCAGAGGAAGGTCTCTGGGTCTTGCTGCTCAGCCAGACTAGCCAGACATGCCAGCACCAAGTGTAGTGAGGCCCCTATCTCAAAAGGAAAGTAAAGGCCATTGGGTAGCTCACCCCGTAAACTGCTTGCTGCACAGATATTAAGGGCATGGCTTAGATCCCCAGCACCCCATTAAAAACTGGAACCCCAGCAGAGACACGCGGAATCCTGGCACTCACTGGCCAGCTAGTTTAGTAGAATCTTTGGAGTCCAGACTCAGTGAGAGACCCTGTCTCAACAAAGACAACGTTGAGACTTGTTAAGGAAGATGCCAGATATCAACATCTGACCCCAACATGTATACACACACACACATACATACATATACATACATATGCATACACACATATACATACATATACACATATACATACATACATATGCATACACACATGCATACACACACTCACAAATACATATACACATGAAGCGGGAAGCAATTGAAGGATCTGATATTGAGGTCTGGCTTCCACATGCACACACACACACACTTAGAAACACAGGACACATGCACACATGAAATAATTAAGTGGTAGAGACAAGGGTAGGCTGACAGGAAAAGGGAATCCAAAAGCCTGCTACATTGTACGTTATTGCCTTTAATCCTATAGCATGGGTTCTCTTGTCCCTTCTGCATCTGGAGAATTGAAAGCGTAGGTTTGGTCATGGCCTCACTAGGTAGCAAAGCCTAGGTTTGACCCTAAAATTTGTCTCAATCCACATTCCGCTACTGTGACAAAGCACCTAAGATAAACAGCTTCATGGAAAGAAAGGTCCGTCTTGGCCCAGTTTGGGGTTTCAGTCTGCAGTTGGTTCACCCATTGCTTTTGGGTCTGTAGCGGTAGCATGAAGGCCGGGGCCCGCCCACCTCATTGCAACCTGAAAGCAACAGAGAGGCCAGAAGAGAACTGGTCACAGTATTCCATTCAAGGTCACCTCTCCAAGACTCAGTTCTCTGGTGACAATTTACCTCCCGAAGGGTCTCACCATCACGTAGTGGCACCAAGCTGTATATGAAGCTTCTAGCACATGGGCCAGATCCAGAGTATTGTGAATTCAGTGCCCCTCTTAAACACATCTTACAGACGTCCCCAGCAGCTTTCAGTGCCCCCCACATCCTATACACGTCCCCAACAGAATCCAGTGCCCCCCACATCCTACACACGTCCCCAACAGAATCCAGTGCCCCCACATCCTACACACGTCCCCAACAGAATCCAGTGCCCCCCACATCCTGCACATGTCCCCAACAGAATCCAGT
>JAQHUG010000028.1:10647348-10661167 GCA_028555095.1 Dicrostonyx torquatus
GTCCCCAACAGAATCCAGTGCCCCCCACATCCTACACACGTCCCCAACAGAATCCAGTGCCCCCCACATCCTACACACGTCCCCGCAGCATGTGTACCTTAGAGAGAATTTCAGGATCAATCTCTGGGCCAGCAAGATGGCTCACAAGTTAAGGCACTTGGCAACCACACCTGAAGACCTCGTGTGTGTGTGTGTGTGTGTGTGTGTGTGTGTGTGTGTGCGCGCGCGCGCGCACACACGCACGCTCACGCTCGCGCACGTGTGTATATGTATACACACACTCACACAACGTTTTGTTTTTTAAAGAGATGCTACAGTTGCAATAGATCTAAACGGGGTAACAGGTTTTCTCAGGCAAGCTGAAGACCTTGCTTTGGTCCTGTTGGGTGGGAACATGGAGCAGAAAGGGCTGTGGTCCCCATAGAAAAGAGAGCTGAATAGGGGAGTCCAGGGCACAGGAAGCTGTGTCCACAGAGGCTGTGGGAGCTCAGAGGCCAAGGGCGAGTTCACCATGAGGTAGCTTCTCTGTCAGTGAAACACTAGAATCAGAACTGAGGGGGAAAAATGAACTCTGGGGTAAAGTGATGGGCATGGTGCATCAAACCTGAAGGCCAGCCACAATTATATAGTTCTAGTGATGATCGGGAAGTCATAAGAGCAAATTTACCACAGTCATGCCATACCTGTAGGATAAACTGTGGTGTGTGTGCATGTTCATGTATGTGTACGTGTGTATAGGAAGACATGCGTGTTGAGGCCCGAGGTCAACAGTAGATGTCTACCCCCAACCACTCCCCATCTTATCTTTTTATGCAGTGTCTGTCAGTAAACCTGAAACTCACTCTTTTAACTGGACTGGCTGGTCAGAAAGTCCCAGGAATCCCCCTGCTTCCACCCTCCCAGCGCTGGGGCTGCAAACCGTGCCTGCAATAGCAGCACCACTGCGCTAGAGCCTCTGCATGGACGCTGGTGATCCCAGCTCCACTCTCTGTGCTAGCGTGGCAGGCACTTGTCCCCGAGCTCCCTCCCCAGCCCTAGAATGACATTTTTATATGATACAAGTTACATTATAAATTGTAATAGGAGCTGGAATCAATCAGCAAAGTGCCTTGCCCAACGTACATAAATTCACAGAGGAAGCAAGCCCAGAACCTGATGGTTCGCGTCTGCCCAGGGCAGTCTTTTCTCCGTGTTGCCAGCCGCCTTCCTGAGAACGTGCCTTAAATGATGTGGAAGGGCCCCAAGGACTGCAGACATCACAGATGTGGCTCAGGCCACCTTCAGCTTGAAGCACTTGCTGGGTGCCATGCGGTGTGCCAAACAGCATGCACAGCCTTCGATACGAATTCTCTCTCTGAAAGCAGAAATGTCCCTGAAGGGACCATTAGATGTGCTGGGGAACATGTCCAAGGTCATGCTGTTAAGAGGCAAAGCCAGATTTCAAACTTCTCCAGACTTTTATAAAAATCTCTATTTTATGGTAAAAAAAAGACCAAGAGTACTGAAGTGCCTTGCTCACCCTTATACAAGGCTGGGAAACTCCATCCCCTGAACCCCACACCTAGGTCTCTTTCGCTCCACCAAAGCGTGGGTCACACCAAGTTGCTAACTCCAAGTTGTTTTGGAACAGCCCAAAACTTTGCTTTCTCCATAGAATGTGGAAGGTTTGTAACTAAACAAAGGTGCCCAGGGATGTCAAACTTGACCCTTTGCTTTCCTACAAGTGTTTTCCCAGTATTAATTTCATAGCTGTTCCGTCAGTCTTTTGGCTCTAGTTGTGTGGTTCGGGACAGGAGTCAACGTTTGAGTAGATTCCTGCCGCTCATATTTGCTGGGCTCCTCGACTCCGAAACAATGAGCTAGGAAAGGAGTTTGGAAGGGGAGACCTAAGAAGTGCGTAACGGTGAGAAAGAGCCCGCGGTATGCCTTGGACAGGAAGTTTTGAGTTCCTAGCTCGGGACTGTATGTTGGTTTGCTGAAGAAAAGCTGCAAAGTCCCTGCTACCTCTGCTGCCTATGCAGGAGCGGCGTGAGAAGTGACGGCTTGAAAGTTGAGCTCCAGATGTTCATTCGCTAAACAAGATGGGTGCGCAGAAGTGTCCGTAAATAGCCATGGTCTCTAATCACAGTGATCTAGAAATAATTTATAAATCATAGCTTCTGAAGATGCTCACATCTTGTGATGCTGACTAGGAAATTAGAATAGTTTCCAAGACTGGAGCTGTAGCTCAGTGGGAGAGCGCTTGCCTCACGTGCATGAGGTCCTAGGTTCGACTCTTACCACTGCCCAAAACTAAAAAGACAGTTTAATGTTGTCATATAATATGATCCATAGACCCCTGTTAAATACATGAAAATACATGAAGGAATGCTCCCAATACTATAGGAGGGACCCGGATTTGAGTTCCCATTATAGATGAGGAGTATCAGGAACAAAAGAGTTGGCAGGTTTACCCACAGCATGCCTCCACTAAGCCCGGCTGCGGGGTTGACCCGTGTCTAACTCTATGGAGTGGGAAATTCTGCCCGTAGGGAATATCACCTTCCCACTGCAGCAGGCACTGCTCACCAAGCACTGGTGCAGACTGCATCCCCGCAGTCAGAGGCTTCAGTTTGCAGAACCATTATTCTGCCAATCAAAACTTTAATGGAAAAAAAAAGTTAGAGAAATTCCGTCTCGCTTCGTCATCAGAGACAGTCAGCATATGTCTTTTAGGGAGGGAAGTGAATGCATTTGCTATTCCAAACAACATTAGTCTCACCAAAAACCAAACACATTTCCAGCACATGAGGCACCATTGAGACCTATATTTAAATGCACATTAGAATGATTTGAATAACTATTTAAATAGAAACTGAAATCAATTTGATTTAGGATTATGAATCCTAAAATAATAGCCTTAGGGAAAGAAACCAGCCTTTATCAAACACCTCTATTACACATCAGACTCTTTATGTGCACTGTTTTATTTAATACACGTTATTGCTCATGCGTTTTCCAGATGAGAACCAATCATCCGGAATAAATGGCCCACAATTCAAGCAAGCGTGCGGTGGCTGGACAGCTTTAGCCTCGGGCTTCCACGCCTTCAAATCCTGTGCTCCCTAGCACATTTGAGAGGATTGGAGCTTGTGGTCCCGTGGGGACCGGCTGTGAAGAACCTACCAGTCAGGCTCAAGAGAGAGAGAGTAGCGTTGTCGCTCAGCTTGGCGGCCTCTGCCTGTCACGCGGGCGTGAGGGAACATGTCCAGTCCCCAGCACCACCAAAAGATTGGAAATAAAAGTTCAACGGCTATGTTTAAACATTTTAACCATTTCAGAAGCTCTCGCAGAGGTGAAAACTTTTTAAAGTCTAAATTCAGGATTAGAATTTGTCTGCAAATACTGGTGGTTGGTGAGATTGCCAATTCAGATTTCAGCTCGGTTGGAAAAGGTAGGGCGCAGGGGGAGACAAGGGCCATTTCTCCATCCCAGGGTAATAAAGCCAGCAGGGAACCCTGGAAGCTGAAGTCCAGTGTCCCCATAGAATCTCCTGGCTACATCAGACACAGTAAACAAACTGAGCAACCCTAGTTAAGAAGCCATGCTGTGGGCAACCTGAAGGAGACGGGTGGAAAATGAGCAGCCATGGCAGCACGAAGGTCGAGAATCAGCTGAGGATGGTGACAGGTCCTGTGCAGAGCCAGGGAGCCCACCGTAAAGCCAGAAATGGGAAGGAAGAGAGGAAGGGCAGGTAATGGTGGGAGCTGGTTACCGTTTGGTCAGACACAGAGACAGGCACAGGGTGAAACACACTGTGTGAAACCAAAGCACCCAGACGGCTAAGGCAAGAAAGAGGGTCTCAAGGCCAGCATGAGCTGCATGAGACCCTGTCTCAAGGATACAAGGGTTGGGAATGTGGCTCGGTGGCAGAGAATGTCCCTGGCATGCATGTGCAGATCCCTGGTTCAGTCCCCAGAGCTGAAAATACAAGTGTCCAGGAAAGAGAATCCAGAGTCGGTGTCTAGTTGGTGCAGGTTTCGATTAAGAGGCAAAGTTTTGGGTTGGAGAGATGGCTCAGAGGTTAAGAGTACTGACTACTCTTCAATTCCCAGCAACCACATGGTGGCTCACAACCATCTATAATGAGATCTGGCGCCCTCTTCTGGCCTGCAGGCATGGAGACTGAACACTGTGTTCATAATAAATAAATCTTTAAAAAAAAAAAAAAAAGGGGGCAAAGTTTCCATCCCAACTGAACTGGGATGGCAGGACTCACAACTATCCATTCAAAGTGTTTAAAACAGATGTTACTGTATGTATGCTTTATTCACAGTCTTAAATAGACAGACGATCTAGATGAACCCTTCTCCAAAAGAGAAGGGATCAAGAGTCGTTGAGGAAGATGTCCGAGTACCTAGGCTGTTACTAATCTTACACTCCCTCCTGACAGAATCCCCTGTCCCCTGTGCTTCCCTCCGAGAGTTCTGTTTTCACAAGGACGATGACTGTGTGCAGCTGTGGGTTTTCCCTCACTGGACTGAGTTTGTTAGTAGTGAGTTTATCCTGGCACACCTTATCAAAAAAAAAAAAAGCCTGCCATTTACTTGGTGGCAGTATGTCTTCTCGCTCCCTCTCCACGCTGGGTGCTGGGAAGTACACAGCTGGAGTTCCGAGACTCAGCCGATGGGAAGATAGCCGCCCCCCTTGCTCATGGGCCTTGCATAATAAATGGTACAGGCAATGAAGAATGTGCAAATGATTATAGTCAAAGTCATGATGGATTCAGGTCACCTCAGAAGGACCCAACTATTGGTGGCGACATTTGCCAGGAAAGCGATAGAATGTGGCTGCCCTCCTTGGTAAAACACCCTCCTCTTGTCTTATGCTAGGGTGTTCCTGGACCTCGTGAGGAGTTGTTGGGGGGAGCTGGTTGTACAGCCCTCTAAGTACCAAGCGCACTGAGAGGCACTAGCGCACAAGCAAAGGGAAAGACTGAGGCTCAGGCTGCTCACAAACCAGTTGGTGGCATAGCTGAGATTCTCTGTCCCTCACATCGACTCTCTGGTTTGTTTTTCTTTATACTTGAGGTTTATAAAAAATTGAGCAGTTAGATTAATATCTCTCTCTCTCTCTCTCTCTCTCTCTCTCTCACACACACACACACACACACACACACACACACACACCTCACAGGCAAACAGCTAAAATGGGGTTTCAGGGCCTTCATTGCTCTGGCTAACGTGTGGGACGGCGGCAGCATCTCCCTGCTTTGAGAAGTGCCCGGGGTGATTCCAGCACAGGAAGATACCCCTCCGTATCCAGTGCTTCACCTCCGCCTTGTTCATCCCGCCGGATGCAGCATTTGGTGCTGTTTTTGCCATCGGTGCCTTAACAGCCGATTCCTGGTGGGCTGAACCACACGTTCCGCCCCACTGTGAAGCAGATATTGCAGCCAGAAGGTGCCCAGATTCCAAGCTTGATACTGGTAGTGGATCCAAAAGCAGGCAGTGAGCAGGATTCGGGGCTGTAGGTTACACACAGCAGGAGCACATTTCTGTGGGTTTTCTTTTTTCTTTTCTTGACCTGAATCTTTAATATTACTGTGAGGAAAACCACGTGGTTTTAAAAAGCACCATGTTGTGTGAAAAATCTGAAATGTCATTGCAGCTGTGTATAACTGATGGGTTTTAAAAAGTAAAATACATGCTTCGCGATTTTTTTTTGACTTTTATTCATTTTTCATTCTTGAGTTGTTAACTCATAGCTTGTGAAACCTTTAAGGTAAACCCACTACCGAAACTAACGATAAGCAAATAATAGACACTTGATTATTATCCATTTATACAACAAGGAAAGCCTTAATAATATGTGACCTAAGTAAGCTTCTACGTGTAAACATTTCTCTTAGATTCAGCATCCGTGCCCAGAGGTCTGCGTCAGTGAGACCACTCGGGAGTGGGCTACCCAGTTAATCACAGCCTCGCCTACACATACTATTGCAAATATTCTAAAGATTGTAGGATTTATGTGGCTCCATTTTATTTTATTTTTTCTTTTCTTTCTTTCTTTCTTTTTTTTTTTTCAAGACAGGGTTTAACTGTGTAACAGCCATAACTGTCCTGGAACTTCCAGAGATCCTCCTGCCTCTGCCTCCCGAGTGCTGGGGTTAAAGGCGTGGGCCACCAACGCCCGGCCCATTTTATGCTTTTGATTCAGTAAGGAAATGTGGGCTTCTTCAACATACGCAGTCTGTATTTGGAAAATGTATTTTCCTTTGACCGGGGCCTTGGAGCTCCATTTTCCTGAAGAAATAGCAGTGGCCTTGATGGCTAGGTCCCCATGTCCACCTAGAGATGCAAGGGGAGTGAGTGCCTGTGCACTGAGACACCATCTTTAGAAACGGGTTCTCTGTGTTCTTCCTGACCACACCGACTCCTCAGGGGAGCTCAGTCCCCATAGTGCTTTCTGCAGGAGCCTGAGCCACAGCGGGCCCTCTAGGAGAGAGAGAGAGAGAGAGAGAGAGAGAGAGAGAGAGAGAGAGAGAGAGAGAGAGAGAGCCCCGACTCCTAGAGTTTGATGAAAACTTTCTAGCCCCTGTCTGTCTTTCCGCTGGAGATGGAGGAGCCATCATCCATGCTCGAGTCTGCTTTGGCACGTCAGTACGGGAGGGTCTGTGGGTAGTCAGTACTGGGGTGTGCAGTGTGGTGAACACCTGGGGTGTGCAGAGCTGCCTCACGCGGTACAGTGCTTGTCGTGTGAGTGTGAAGACCTTAGTTCAAATGTGCAACACCGACAAACAAAGCTGAGCATACAGCCGTGCGTCCATGACTGCAGACCCAGAGATTCTGGGCTCACAGCCCATCTAGACAAACTGGTGAACTGTGGATCCGGTGACAGATCCTGACCGCCAGCCTCCACACACGTGTACCCACGTGTGCATTCACTCGTAAGCACACGCGTGTGCGCATGAACAACACCCGAGACTAGTTCCTGGGTGGCTGTAAACTCCTCCATGTCAGCCTTCCCCTGCTCTCCTTGTGCTATGGCTTGCCCTGCCTGCTGCTTTCTTCCCGGCTCTCACCTGACCCTAGGGCTCGGTTTTAGTTTCCCAGTCTTTCACAGCTGCAAGGCAAACAGAATCTCCTCGCTCTTCTTTTGTGAATAAACACACAGCACTCTTCGATACGGTTTTAATAACACCAAGGGGACGAAACCAGGGAAAGCAAAGAAACGAGGCGGCGGGCGGGGGGGGGAACCTGCCGGTTCCTTCACCCCCTCCTCATTTGCATGCAAATAGCCAGTCATTCTTGGGGCACATATGTTACGATTCCATATGGTGCTCAGTTACAGCAGAATATAAATGTCAGCGGGAGAGGTGATCTGAGGCCAGCCCTCCCTCCTCAGAGTGAAGACAGTGGAGATGACCCTTAGGAGTCACCCACAAGTGGAAGCGTTAGGCTGGACCCAGAGTGGGGGAAGACACTGAGGCCTTGCTCTCAGAGTTGCACAAAGAAACCCCATCAGATTTAACCCCCGCACCCCCACACCATAGACAAGCTGGCCCTGTACCCATCGTTGAAGGTCAGACGGAAGACACACAGGAAGAGAGTTCCTTTCCCTGTTAGAAGGGATTCACAGTGGCAGGAAAACCCACCTTCTCCTTCTCCGAACACAGGGCACACCTGAGTAACAAGCCATCTCTAAGGGGAGGTGGCCTTTGTCCGGTTTGCGTATGGTTAGCGATTTCTTTGCAAGCCCCTTACCTCCCTACATTATGTATCATATTTCAACCAGATGATAGTTGTGGACACAGTTTTTTAAAGTCAAGTGGTGATTTCATCTGTATGGCGCTTGGCAAAGCGGGGAGTTGTTTGTGGCGAGTTATACGTGGTGTGGAAATGCACTTTCGAACTGACACAGTCACGCCGGGGCAACCTCGAGCGCTTTAGAGCGAGCACGCATGAAAGACTCAGCCCTGCCTCCGTGTGAAAACTCTGCAAAGCTGGGCTTCAGAGTCACACTCCAGTGCACACCAAGTCTAGATGCTTGCACACACCTTGTCTTGATGTGAGATGTAGGTGCTTGATCAAGTCAGGAACTTCCACTTGGAGATTTTATCCTGATAACCTGTCAGTGTGGGCCTTGGTTGGTAATATTTAATAAGGGTATGCTACCGCTTTTCATATAGAGAGAGCCCAGTTACTAATATTTTACATGACAGTTTTATATATATACACAACATATATATGTATATTATTAACAACAGGATGGGAAAAATCTTCTAAAAATGAGTCACCAAAGATTGGCATCACTAGAAATAGAGAAATTACATCTTAGGGCATCGACTTTCTGTAGCAGAACAAAGCAGAACCAGTTGGGACAAAACTGCCCGTGAAGGAGATACCAAGTACTCGGGGCGTACCAGCTTTCCGCAGTTCGCTTGTTTGGAGTGAAGCTGTCAATTTGACCATTTGCTCCCAGGACCCCAGGTTATACATTTTCTGCACAAATAAAATCTGCCTTTAAAAGTAAGTTAAATGTGGTCACACACTCTGCCTCCCCTCAAATAACCAGTGAGGCTTGTTCTCAGACTTGGGGGTATAAGGAAATGGGTGGCGGTTGCTAGCATGCTCGAAGCCCTGGGTTCGGCTTGTAGCATCTCAGAAAACAATCCATGGCAGCACACACCTACAGTGCCAGGAGTAGTTGGGCAAAGGCAGGACGATCCAAGTTCAAAGTCATTCTTGACTGCCCGGAAAGTCTGAGGCCAACCTCGGACAGGATGAGACCCCGTCTCCAAAGCAATTTGAAGACAACTTCTCCGAGCATCCTTGCATGTACCACCGATAATCTCAGAACTTTGGATACAATTGATTAATCAATGGTCATGAGATAGGCTGAGGAATATATTTCCTTGGCAGTGCCCATGTGCCAGCATTAACGGTGTTGCTGTAGTTATTGATTTCCATCTGGTACTCTAAGTTCACCAAGAGTCACAGTAGCTTTGTGTCCGCCTTCACAAAGTTTCACTTTATGATTAAATACCAAATTGCACGGACCCAAAACTATGCAGATGTCTCTGTGCTGCAGTCAGAGGACTCCCAGGCTTTCCGTCTCTGGCAGCATCAGGAAGCCTGACAGCAGTGGCTGCCACAGAGAAGTGACTGGAGCTGCAGAGCAAGAAGGGAGGAGAGTTAAGCAGCAGGAAGTGTGAGCAGGAGTCAAGCCAATGGGGTAGCAAAAGAAAAAAAAAAAAGAACGAGGGGAGGAGAGAGGTTGGGACATCCCTCATGAATAGAGCTCAGTTAGCATGTGCAAGACCTGGATTCAATCCCAGCACAAAGAGATAAGCAAAGAAATAATTATCAGGACGGTGGGCGACAGGCAAGTCTCTTGAACATAAATAGAAAGTTTTGTTTCGGAAACTAGGAGACACCCTTGTGCAGCTGCAGAGCCCTGTGGCTGTGGGAAAATCTACCGTGGCTGCAGAGCTCTGGGGCTGTGGAAAAGCCCTTCTAAAATAGCTCCCTCATTTAGACACTTCCTTTCGGGTGGAAAGTTGGTTTGCAAGCCGCGTGTCCCTCTTACTCTGGCCCCAGCCTGGAGAACTGTTCCTTTAATCTATGTATGTCAAGAAGCGAAATGCAATGGGGTAGGGTGGGGGGGGGGGGAGAGGTAATCTATTTTCCAAGATATTTCACATAGCCTGAAAGGCTGCAGAGATGTCTTCTGTGGTATAAGGTGCCGGCTGCCCGATTCACCTGATGGTCTTCTGTGCTGTGGTGCTGCCCTCAGTTTCTGCCTAGGTATTCATAAGCCAGACACTCAGCCAGGTGACTCCTGTGTGCCCAGCCCCCACCCTAGACACCAGGGACATAAACATGAGTCACACATCCCTCCTTAGGAATCTGCTGAGGACTTTGTTAATGTACCTGCCTGCAAATGTTCTCCACGGCTTGAAGTTCGCGAGACCAAGATCCTCTGAGGTCCTTTGTAGTTCAGCAAGGCCACACAAATATTTTATAAGGTATATTTTATCTACCTCCCCAAAGTCAGCACTGTGAAGACAGGATTTGATGGCTGGTCACGGGGGAAATTTAAGGGAAGCATCCCTTGCTCTTCTTTCATTGTTTTGTGGTTTGGATGCTCGGGCGTATTCCCTGAAATGTCCCCCACATCAATTAGGCAAAGCTGTTCTTAATGAGTCTAGAATTGGAGCTACCGTCTCTGAAGATAAGATTTCTGAATCTTGGCATTGAGTGGTTTCTGTAGGGAGTACAGAAGTTCTAGAAGCCACATAGAAACTCACCCTTCTGAGAGTATACATTCAGCTGCCAAAGGTCACCCATAAATAGTGAACTTGGGTAGTAATAGGGGATCTCTGAAACACTAGAGAAGTCCCATGATGTTTTGCCTTCTTCCTTTCCCCCGACATGAAGACAGGCGGAGTCGGGTGTTGAGTTTACGGCATTAATGAGTTTGAATTCAGTGTTTTCTTTTCTACACGAATCCTTTGGCTTTCAACCATTTCGCACTCCAGTCAGATCTCTTGCAAGTGACGGATGGTTCAGCCTAAATCCATCATCATTAAGAAAGAGACAAGACGATGAATATTCCATAGCTGGCGACTGAGTCTAGGACAGAATGATCATATTTTCTTTTTAGATGGCGGGTGTCTGCTGGCCTCGAGCCCTGTGAGCACTAACTTCTGGAAGGTTCAGGGTTAACTCCCCAGTCCCTTTTCCTGCCACTGTCTGCCCTCACGATGCTACAGCTATTGCTCAACTCAGGAAGCAGCAGGCTGGACTTAGTTGGATGTCTCCTCCGTGGAATTGAGTCTGATGCATACACACACTGAAAGCCTGCTCCTGAATCCAAACCAGAGATGGATCTGAGCCACACACAGTCGTTTTCTGTCATGAAGTCAGTATACCAACTTATCTGACTGTACACTGGTTGATCTGGCTGTACACTGGCTGATCTGACTGTACTCTGACCGATCTGACTGTACACTGACCGATCTGACTGTACACTGGCTGATCTGACTGTACACTGACTGATCTGGCTGTACACTGACCAATCTGACTGTACACTGGTTGATCTGGCTGTACATTGGCTGATCTGACTGTACACTGACTGATCTGACTGTACACTGACTGATCTGGCTGTACACTGACCAATCTGACTGTACACTGACCTATCTGACTGTACACTGGTTGATCTGGCTGTACATTGGCTGATCTGACTGTACACTGACCGATCTGGCTGTACACTGGCTGATCTGACTGTACACTGGCTGATCTGACTGTACACTGACCGATCTGGCTGTACACTGGCTGATCTGACTGTACACTGACTGATCTAGCTGTACACTGGCTGATCTGACTGTACACTGACCGATCTGGCTGTACACTGACCAATCTGACTGTACACTGACTGTACACTGACCAATCTGACTGTACACTGACTGTACACTGACCGATCTGACTGTACACTAGCTGATCTGACTGTACACTGACCGATCTGACTATACACTGACTGATCTGACTGTACACTAGCTGATCTGACTGTACAATGGCTGATCTGACTGTACACTGGCTGACCTGACTGTACATTGGCTGTATACTGACCAATCTGACTGCACACTGGCTGTCCTGATAGGCTTAGCATTTCCTTATACACAACCTAATTTATACCACCTCTCTGTAACTTCTGCTGCTGTTCATGTCACACCCGTCATAAGGTTGCAAGAACTAGTCAGTGCCTACACACGTGTTTGCCGGAAAGACATGTTTGATGCTTCTAGGAGCCATTCATACTTTGTCTTCAAAAATTATCAGATCTCTTATGGACTATGCTCGCATGGCAGGGTACAGCATAGGGTACCTACATATAGGAGAATCGTCAGACTGTTAAATACAACCATTAAGGGATATGGTTTAATTGCTATGACTTGCTTTTCTTATTAATAAGATGGTTCTGTTGCAGCCATCTGATGTTTTGCCTCCCACATATTGATACAACCAGAGGAACTCCGGATGACTGTGAAGGTACCCTGACTGGAGGTCAAGTGTGTCTAATTTTTCTAAACTGAGCTGTAGATTTTGTGGGTATCAGTGGTCTTCATTTTTGTGTGTTCTCCTTTTTGTGGGAAAGGGATTTGAAAACAATATTTTAGTCCAAAGTCTTCGCTACCATACATGACAGACCATCATCATACTTAAGAATTTTGCCTCCTTCTCTGCTCACAGTCTGTTAAAGTAAACACTGCTTACTTGAGAGAATCGTCTACCAGGGAGATACATAGGCACGTGTCTTGTTCAATACATTTGATTTGTTTCTGTTGTAGTTTGCCAGTGTTTCATGGAAGCTGAAGCAGTGACACTCTGGTGGGGTAGGGTGACAGACATTTCTTGCATTCATTGGGAGGAGGCTAGGGTGGGATGTAGGTGATCACTCAGGGCCAGCACTAGCTCCTTCAGACAGTACGCACTGTCTCCTGTTTCGTTCATCTCCTGGTTCCTCCAGACTCGCCTGATGGCATCCCTTTCTCTGATTCGCGGGCTCCAGTGGGTTCTTCTGAGCATCCTTCTCAGCTGGCGTATTGAGAGGTACAAAAAAGCCTTTGGAACCGCAGCTTCCCCCAATTCCTGGCATGGGTCTGAGACAGGCCACCCATTTCATGCCCTGAAGAGAATTCTCATGCCGAGAGCAAAGTGAGCAGATACCTGGTGTGTGCACGCCAGTAAATACTGGACAGACTTCCACAGCTGCAGAATACAACTACAGCACACTCTGGGATCATCGCCGATAGATGGTCTCAGACACGAAAACTCGGGCAGAAACAGAGAAGGCCCTTTAGGATAGGTTAGCTCTCCATCTGACTTGCAGATAGACTCCTGCAGACCGAATGAAAGCTTTCAGTTACCTCCTCCGAGAATGTGTGGGCCACAGTGCCCTGAAGTGGGCACCTTGGGTAGCAACCTCAGCTTGGACTAAGGGCAGAAAAGAAATCATTGACATTTAGACTGTTGTGCTTAAATTTGATGGGCCGTTTTAAAGGTTTTCTTTCAATGTGTGTGCAGGGTGTGCTGTGTGTCTGTGTGTGTGTGTGTGTACACATGTGCGCTCACCTGAATAAAAACTCCCATAGAGGCTGATGACAGAGGCGTCAGACCCCCCATGAAGCTGGAGGGACAGGCAGGTTGTAAGCCTCCTGACACGGGTGCTGAGAACCAAACTGGGGTCCTCCGAAAGAGTTGGAAGCACTCTCGACCACAAGGCCATCTCTCTGGCCCTGATATTGTAATTAACCATTTTTTAAGTTAGGGTTTGCCCACATCAAGTTCCTAGTGTATGTGACACGCACACCGATGAGCATAGTATTTTAAGAATACGACTTGTGCCCAGAGTTCGTGTCCAGGCGCCTTGGAAACCTTCCATCTACCTGCATGTATAAACTGTCATGAAGAATGCTGGAGAAACAGAGAGGTGAAGAGGTGTAGTGGGAGAAATATCGGTGATCTGGGAGGAATTCTCTGGCAAGCCTGCAGACAATGTACCTGTTTGTCTTTAAGTTGTGTCCCTTTAGCATCAATTAAAAATAGAATCTGAACAAAGGAAAATAAACAAAGAGAAGTTCCTCATGTCATCCTCCCCACTTCCTGCAGCACCCCCAAACACACACAGGCCTATCCCCTCCTGCCATCACACATGCCCCTCCTCCCCACTTTCTGCAGCACCCCCAAACACACACACAGGCCTCTCCCCTCCCCTCCTGTCTATCACACATGCCCCTCCTCCCCACTTCCTGCAGCACCCCCAAACACACACACAG
>JAQHUG010000028.1:10664047-10678939 GCA_028555095.1 Dicrostonyx torquatus
ACATACTAAACATTACATATGAAATCATTCAGACATACTAAACATTACATATGAAATCATCATTCAGACATACTAAACATTACATATGAACTGCGGGAGTGCTCAAAGAAAAAAATACCCATACGCACAAATTCTGATACAATAGGATAACAAGTTCCATTTATAACAACGGGGTTGAAGCCTGGTGTGTACAATGTTAGCTGATGTTCACCGTCAGGGGTTTCGTCGGGTATTCCTTACAGGTTTTCAGCTATTTAGCAAATAAACTTTTGTTCATTAATTATGCGAAGTTAAGTCAAAACATTGCCCACAGAACAAATATGTCTGATAAGAATTGTTTACTTAAGCTTGATGTTTAATGGCATAGACCACATAGGACAAATTCCCTCACCTGTACAAAAGCATGGGATTAGAAAGGGACATGGCTGTCCTGGGGATTTAGCTCCGTGGCCGAGTGTTTGCCTAGCGTGTGCCAGGCCCAGGACTCCAAATCCAGTAATGCAAAAGCAGGGATGGGACCTGTGAGATTAATCCCGAGGACCACAGCTTAGATTCAGTAGTAAACTATTAAAGTTTGATTGAACTTTATCTATGCTTTTGTGTTTATTAAGAATATTTTTAACTGCTAATCAAGTGGCTATCCCTTTTCTCTTTACGGTGGCATGTAAGCCTATCCTACATTTGGAACTGGTTGCTGTTATATCTTAGAAACAAGATTACGTTTGATAAGACTTTGAATTATAAGTTAATAACTAAACTATCTGGCTAAGTCGTACATAGTTAGCGTTGAGCTCACAAACACCTTTCAAGGAATAAATTCTCTGATTAGGCTTTCTTAAGGCTAGAGAAAGTATCCGTTTGATAGTCATATGAACATACAGCAAAGAAATATGAAGCAAAATGACTTCAAAGATTGAGCTGTAAACAGACTTGCCTGCCCACATACATGCTGTCACGGGGTCACAGAAAACACTGCGTGTTCGAGTCATGGTTCCTTCCCACAGCTGCACAGGGAAACTGCTAAGTGTCAAACTCCTCAGCGTGAAGGGCAGGGGTTTTGAAGAGTTAGTGGCTGTGTCAGGATTATGAAAAATTGAAGACCGTTCTACTTTCAGATGCCTTTTTTTTTAAGCAAAGAGTAAGACTTAAAACTCGTGGTTTTCCCTGCAGAAAGTCTAAATGGTGCTTGTCTTTTTCTCCCGCAGATAATTCTGAAATAATCACCAGGAATGGGATGGAATGCCAAGAATCTGCATTGAGAATAGCTAAACATTGTTACTGTACATATTATCCTGTTTCCTCCTCGATAGAATTGCCACAAACTGCATGCTAAATTTACTTCTTCTGGACAGACCACAACCCTAAGGCTAGTTCTGCTATGTCATATATGAGTATTAAATATGGTAACGCTTAGTATATTCCAGCCTAAGATAGTTAACTACCTGAGACCAGCTGCGACGGTCAGAGACATAAAGGATGGGGTTTTCTTTTACAGGGTCGTAAGCCTAGTTTCTGTCCTAGGAATATTGTCTCATCTCCGTAACGATAGCCGATGCAGAAAGTCCAGCCGATATACTCATTTCGACTCAGAATATTTCAAATTTAGCAATAAACAGTTAGCATTAGTTTAAGTACTTATTCCAAGGGCAGGTTCGATTCTAACTCCAAGCGCCGCCATCTCATTTCCCGACTGGATCCAAGGGTATGATTCACTTCTCGAGGAGACAAGCGTGCCAGCAAAGACGAGAAGTGAAGTAAAACAGAAAACCTGCCCCGCAGGTCTAAAATATGCTTGGCAGGTCAAGCACAATCGCTGGGAACACATCCGAGAGTGCGATTCGGTTGGCCTGGCGATGCCGCACTGAATCATGGGATTCTAGAGTCACGTTGCATAGATTAAAAAAAAAAAAAACTTTGCACGGTATGAGCTTCATACCCCACCCAACAAAGTCTTGAAGGTATTATTTTCCAAGTATATTTTTAAAGTTGTTTTATAAGAGAGACTTTGTAGAAGTGCCTAGATTTTGCCAGACTTCGTCCAGCTTGACAAGATTGAAAGGCTCATGCCAATAGTTGAATCTAAGGGATTGGTCTTTCAAACTCCACCCCCCACCCCCTGCACACACCCGCCCGCCCCCGGTTGCCTGTTACCGAATAGCTCTTTATTCTAAAAAACCTAGTCCAACAGGGAAGCTGTAGGTGGGGAGGTCTGTATAATATTCCAGTTGAAGTACGACTCGGTTTAGTCACTGCGGATGCAAACTGTGACTTTAAATTCCTATGTACACAGAAGAAGCCGGTAGTCTCACTTAGAGTATCCATTACTGGTTTTGCATTTCAAAAGTTGGACTGGAGGGTTGTAACTAACTACAGCATGGGAAAACATAGTTCTTTTAATTCTTTCACCTTAAAGCATATTTTATGTCTCAAAAGTATAAAAACTTTAATACAAGTACATACATATTATATATATACACATACATATATATACTATAAATGGGATGGAACATATTTTAATGTTGTTTACTTTTTTAAAATACTTGGTTGATCTTCAAGGTAATAGCGATACAATTACATTTTGTTCAGGAAGTTTGTTTTAAAGTTTATTTTAAGCACTATCGTACCAAATATTTCATATTTCACATTTTATATGTTGCACATAGCCTACCACAGTACCTACATAGTTTTTAAATTATTGTTTAAGAAATGAAACAGCTGTTATAAATGGATATTATGTGTAATTGTTTAAAACATCCATTTTCTTTGTGGACATTTTAGTGATTAAAGTATTTTGACTTTTGAGATTGAATGTAAAATATTTTAAATTTTGGTATCATCGCCTGTTCTGAAAACTAGAGGCATCAACCATACCAATTTTTTTTTTGATTGAGAAAAAAATCTGCATTTAATTCATGTTGGTCAAAGTCTAATTACTATCTATTTATCTTACATCATAGATCTGATAACTGTATCAAAAGAAAAATCACGTTCTGAGTATAATCTTGCGTAGTGCTTGTATCGTGTCTGTTTTAATTTGTGGATAGTATTGTATCTAACTTGTATCACTTCGCTAGTTTTCATCTTGTTGTGTTATTGATATTTGTAATTTTCTCAGTTATAACGATGTAGTTAGGCTACAACTTGCCTAAAACACTCATACTTATTTTTTCCTTTGCTTATTCATTTAAACTCATTGAGAAGTTAGTAGACGCTACTAAAAGGTAAATTATGGGAATCACTGAAATATTTTTGTAGACTAATTGTTGTCACTGTCTTTTTTTTCCTTTCATTTCACGATTTTTATTTTAAAAGTTATTAGCACATAGCTATTTTCAGCCCTTTAATAATGGAGCATCCAAAACATCACCTGTATCCCCCAGCAAATATAGATGACTGTATTTTTTACTATGATATCCATTTTCCAGAATTGTGATTATAATATGCAGAGAGTCAAATATGCCATTTACACTAAGGAGGAGGCAAGGCAAATGCATAGATGTACAAATATATGTACAACAGATTTCGCTTTTTATTTATTTATAATGTAATTTTATAGAATAATTCTGGGATTTGAGAGGATCTAAAACTATTTTTCTGTATAAATATTATTTGCCAAAAGTTTGTTTATATTCAGAAGTCTGACTATGATGAATAAATCTTAAATGCTTTGTTTAATTACAAAACCAAAATCACCAATATCCAAGACAGGAAGACGTCAGCTCAACAGCTACCGCAGTTAGGAGACTAACTCCACTTGTACGGGACTGCATTTCACTCTTGGTTTTTCGGGGTGTAACCGCACTTCACAGACATGTCTTTCAGCCACACGCCACATTTCTACTAAATCTTTCCGTAACACTTCTTAAAGAATCCCCTCATTCGTTATCTTACAGAGTGAACAGGAGTCTAATTTGTATCAATTCTATGTTCGGTTGTAACATTCAGTTCTCACTCACCCAATGTACAACCAATGAAATAAAAGAAGCATTTAAAAGGATGGTGTGGTCTTCCTTCTTATTCAGACAAGTAACAGTTGGACAGAAGCGACTTTTACTTTTGTTTAAGTACCCCTCAATGGTATCAAAGAGCAAACAGTACTCTTCAGATGGGGGTGGGACAAAGCTTGATATTAATTTGTTTGTTTGTTTCTTTGTTAATGGGTTTTTGCTTTGGGCTTTGGCTCTTTTTTTTTTAAAGAATACGATAAATCTTTTTTTAATATTTATTTATTATGTATACAATATTCTGTCTGTGTGTATGCCTGCAGGCAGAAGAGAGCTCCAGACATCATTACAGATGGTTGTGAGCCATCATGTGGTTGCTGGGAATTGAACTCAGGACCTTTGGAAGTGTCGGCAGTGCTCTTAACCTCTGGGCCATCTCTCCAGCCCCTTGGCTCTTTTCTTTTGCACATCCTTCTGCCGGGGTACATACCGTGTGGAGAGAGAGTTGATTCTCTCCTACGATGTGGGTCCTGGGGACTGAACTTACGTCATCGGGTTTGACAGCGAGCACATGTATCCAGTGTCCCATCTTTCCAGCCCCAGACTTCGACTTTTCAGAGCAAGAAAAAATAATTCAAAGTGATCACTTGGGAAATACATTCAGCATCATTTAATGTTAGCAACAGAGCATCTCACCTTCCGGTCTTTTTGCTTGGGGTTCTGACTAACAGGGAAGAGACATGAACGTTGGTAAGCAAATCGAGGCCAGGTGCAAGAGCATGAGGCTCATTAAAAGGAAAGAAAGTGACCATCACCTGTGATGCAGGCTTCTAGGAGGAACGTAAGTGAACAGTGTGAGCTGTAGTGCTGAGGGGAACAAAGGAGCAAGTCCCCTGTAGCAGAAGGCCTGGCCACACAGAGAACAGAACTGGACCCTGGGTTGGAAGGGAATCTCTGATGCCTGTGTCCACAAGCCACATTCTAGCAAGAGTGTACCCCAAGACTGCATTTCAAGGCTGGAGACCTGGCTCAGTGCTTAACAGCACTGACTGCTCTTCCAGAAGACCAGGGTTCAATTCCCAGCACCCACATGGAGGTCACAGCTGTCTGTAAATTCGGTTTCAGGGGATCTGACACCCTCTTCTGGCTACCTCAGGCACTGCATGCATATGGTGCACACACATACATGTAGGCAGATCACCCATATATATAAATAATAAAAATAAGGCTTTAAAAATAGCTTTATCTCAAACCCAAGAGGATATGAAAGCAGCCTACTTTATCTCTTTAGCATAAAATTATTTAGATATAAGATGTTAAGTGTCCTATGTAATTCTCTGTCAAAAAATATTTCCATCTGAACTATTAAAATGATATTTTAGACCCCAAAATTCATTCTCTGTCCTTTACCAAAGTTTGGTGGGTTTGGGGTTTTTGTTGTTGTTGTTGGGTATTTGGTTTTGTTTGTTTTGTTTTCTCAATACAACAGAATTAGGAGCAGCATGGCAAACTGAAATAATAGTCAACATTCTGGTGCCTCTATAGCATCAGAAATATTCAACACACTGACTCCCTGAAGAATAATTTCCCCTATTTCAAGAATCCAAGTGCATGAGAAGTTGGGCAGCTATTGCTGTTGAAATCGTCCCTCTCCATAAAAATGACTGAGTCATTGTGAATAAATATGAGTCACAAAGAATGAAACCATAATGACTTCCCTCTGTCCCTTGCTGGAGAAGGTGAAGGAGGTACGTGGCAAGGCGGGAGGTCTGGGCTCCAAGCCCCTCCCTGTTCAGCGGTTCCTGCTGTGTCCCTGAAGGGAACTGCCTTTGATTGACAAGTGATTCCACACGCTGGGAGTTCCTAGCTCTGAGCCCAGCAAACACATAGCTCTGTGGACAGTGACTCCAGACCGGCAGTGCCTTCCCGTGTCTACACCCCAACCCCCAACCCCCGCGAGGGCGGAGATCCATAGCCCCACCCAGCCCCTTGGGCTGGCCCATCCCACACAGCCTGGCCAGCCAGGGCACAATTTCAATTTCTTCTCTTTCAGTTCCTTTAAAAGCTGATTGCCCACCAACGGGGGCGGGGGGTGTCTTCCCAGCACACTGCATGCAACTTTCACAGGCGCTAGCTGACGTAATTTTTAACAAGGTCATTTCAGACGCCCCCACACGTGGAGCGGTTGTCATGCAATGAGGTGGAAGCCGTGGCTGATTTGGTTCACGTAGGTTTACACAATGTCAGGCTTGACTGAGGATTCCTTATACTCACGTTGTCGATGAGAAAGAGAAACTCATAAACTTTAGGCAGCCCTTTTATGGATCGGAACGTCAAGCCTGGGCTCATTGGAACTCCACAGCCATGTTGCAAAGGATCTGCTTCGTGCCCTTCTCCAGGCTAAACTCTCATTATGGTTCGGAGTACAATTACACTGAAGTGTAAACTTTTTTTTTTCTTCAAATAGATAGGTTTTCTTCCCTAAAACACAAAAATACAGTGCAAGAAATACTTGGTGGTTACAAACTTCAATGCACTCTTAGAGATTCAGGAGAGAGCTTGAGTCTTTATTAGGAGCAGCCATGCCCTCTCTCCGGGGTTTCCCAGTTCTGTTTTGCTTTTGTCAAGTTCCATATGGTTCGCTTAAAATAAAACAGAATGAAAGCCGCTGAAATTTGCCCAATAATGATGTTTCATGAAGTCACAGAGTAGCCAGACCCATAGATAGAGTCCCTGAGAAGGCGTGATTCGAATGTCCGGGGGGGGGGGGAAGCGCCAGAGAGGAGAAACTCGTGATAGAGGTCACCAGAGGTCACACATGGAAGGCATTCTGCTAAGTCTGATGGTGTCCAGGGCGGCTGAGAAGTTGGATTTGACTCTTGTTTTGCCTTGTCTCCTAACTTTACAGTGGGCCTTCTCAGGCCTTTGGTTTATGTAAGCAAAAAGGACTCTTTTTTTTTTTTTTGCTTGTATGCTCATTAAAACAATAGAAATGAGGTCAGTCTTTCTCTCTTGCTTGGAGAGCTCTCATAAGCGCACAAGCCAAGTGCTGTGTAGGCCAGGGTCCCCTTCCCCGGCCTCTACTGAGTCCTCAAGCTGAGGGATGAAAACCCGTGCAGTGAACTATGAGATACGTGGGTTTACGGAGGGAGCAGGTGCGTGCACAGCAGCTTGGCGGTGTAAAGAGAGCCAGCCCCAGCGCTCTCGACGCCGCTGGAGGAACTGATCAGCCCCAGCGCGGAGGAACTGACTGACCAGGTTTATGCAGATGGACCCAAGAATGCCCAGAATGAATGCATATCCAGGACTCTTGTATATTGATATGGGGCATGGTCCAATATTAATCATCTGTAATGACAAATTGCCTTTTGATTCTACAGAAAGGAAAGATTACCGTCTGCATGTCACAATAGCTTAGTGGCTAAGAGTGAATTTCTGCCCACGTTTAACTCTCCAGTCTACATCTGAACAACTTCTAAGCATCAATTTTCCTCATCCGTAATCTGAGTCTATTTCACTGAGACGTAACGAGATTTAAGTAAGAGAATATGTACCAGCCCCGTGGAGCAGCCCTCGACACAGAGCAATTGCTTGCTGGCCATCGGTGACTCCCCCTAAAATAGTATTCACATGAGTGCTGGGGGCCACCATAATTACTTATCTCCCTGTTCTGTCCAGACATTTATTGACAATGAAGAGGCACCTCTTATTTCCTTGGTGACAATCAATGCCAACAGCCTATGGGTAAATTATAGGAAATTTTTAATGACAATAATGAACCTCATTCTTTTTGTGGGAGCCTCCAAGTACATCAACTCAACCAATATCCAATAAGCCCAGACTAAGCAAGCAGTCCTTAGCAGTCAGGACAGGAACATGAGCGAAGTTCAGCCCTGTGCCCGCCAGAGGCCCTCTGATAGTTCCTCATGAGGCTCTGGGTAGAATCCTGGACGGTTCAGTTTCCAGCAGAGGCTGCCAATCCTTGGCACCCTTGGCTTGTGGCTACGCTGCTCCAGCACCTGCCTCTGACGTCACAGTCTTCTCCTTGTATGTATCTTCAGATCACCTTATAAGGACAGCAATCAAGTTGAATGAAGGACTACACTGATGATCTCTGATTGACTTGGTAACCTCTGCAAGGCTACTTTCAAATACAGACGTACTCCCAGGAGTTAAGAATTCAGGATGCGCTTTTCTGTGCCGATATCACACCCGCCAACATGGTGGATGTTCCTAAGACCCGCCATACATTCTGCAAGAAATGTGGCAAGCACCAACCCCACAAAATGACACAGTACAAGAAGGACAAAGATTCTTTGTATGCCCAGGGAAAGCGACGTTATGACAGGAAGCAGAGTGGCTATGGTGGGCAGACTACGCCTATTTTCCGCAAAAAGGCGAAAACTACAAAGAAGATTGTGCTGAGACTGGAGTGTGTTGAGCCCAACTGCAGATCTAAGAGGATGCTGGCTATTAAGAGACGCAAGCATTTTGAACCGGGAGGTGATAAGAAGAGAAAGGGCCAAGTGAGCCAGTTCTAAGCTGATCTTGTTATGAAGACAATAAAAGCTTGAGCTTTTACTCAAAAAAAAAAAAAAAAGAATTCAGGATGCATTTTGGAGGAATGCATCTTGACCCTTATGAAGTAAATGGGGAAGTCGATTTAAATGTAGAATACTCCCCCCAAAGAACCTTGAGTGTTCACACTTGCTTTTCCTGCTAGGCGTGTGCCTTGAGGTGGGTCACAGGCCCTGATGTTTTTAGACAAGTCCCACTGCCCACACAGCTGCTGCTCCCTGAGTAGAGGTGCATTGTGACCAGCTGTCCCACACTTCTGCCACCATGCCTTCCCCCACGTGTCCCCTTAAACTGTAAGCAGAAATAAACCCTGCAAGCTGTCAGGTACGTGATCGTAGTGTTAAGGAAGGCAAGCAATGCAGGTTTTTGTGGGGGTTTTTTTTGTTTGGTTGGTTGGTTGTTTTTTTTTTTTAGAAAACAAGATTGTCTGAAATATAGCAGAAAGGATGAAGGAACCACGCTCCTCCCCTGGGCTGGTTTCCGATTGCAGGAGCCCATTCTCTAACAACCCTGAAGGTGTCTGTAGGACTACCGTCCTATCCAGGCTCTGGCCACAATCCTTCTTGGACTCTTTCTGATGGCCTCCACCCATTCTTGCCATCCCCACACTTCAGTCTCCGCTGCTGTTGTCACAGGGTCTTCCCCTTGTATGTCCCCAGCTTCACATCGTCACAAACAATAGTTGTGTTTACAAAGGACCACCCTAGTGACCTCACATCAACTTGGCAACAGGCAGAGACTTTATTTCCCGATAAAGACATACTCCTAGGGCTTAAAAACTGCACATGGAATTTGGGAACGCATTTTTGATCCATAACAAGTAACAAGGGATCTTGAATAAATACAGCTTCCCATAGTCATCAAAGTATTACTGCTTTATAAACAACATGGTTTGTTGGCACACATGGGAGGCCTGCTCTGGAAGCAGGGGCAGAGAGGAGGCAGGAGGGGGGAGCAGGAGGAGAGAGGGAGGGGCAGCTGCAGTTGGGATAAAAAATAAATGAAAAGTTTTAATTAATAAAAAAGGAAGAAAAGTCAAGTTGTCTATATGTTGACAACAAGAATAAGTGATAATATTTTTGTGGTCATATTCTGGAATAGCTTCGTAACAAGGAGTGTCTCTCTCAATTGCCACACCAACTCTCTATGGTCAACTATCTATGGTCGACTCTCTATGGTCGACTCTCTATGGTCGACTCCCTATGGTGGACTCTCTATGGTCATCCTTGTCTATGGATGAGAAGCTGAGGATAACGTGTTAAACAACTTAGCCAAAGTCACCCACACAGCGACTAGCGGTTCAGTGCTTTCCAACTCGGTCCTCCAAGTGACGACCTCGCTAGAAATGCAGCATCCAGGCCTCAGCCCAGCCCAGCGACGCTGCTGCAGCCCCTCCCATGCCTGTAAAACAATGGAGCAGGTGGGAGGTCCTGATGCTGCAGCATCTTCCTTTCCCTAACCAGATCCTAACTAAAGACATTCAACCGTTTACAACCTAACACTGAATGTCTGCCACCATCCTCTATTTTCAAACAAAGCAACAAATGACCACAGCACTGATCTCTCCCGGTTTCCCGAGCCGTTTCGGGAAAATTCAAACTGTTTCCTTGAGAAGCGGCATCACCATTCCCATCCTGTGCTTTGCCCGTCTTAGTCACGGTTCTGGGGCTGTGAAGAGATGCCATGGCCAAGGCGACTCTAATAAAAGAAAGCGTTTGGTGGTTTGCTGATGGTTTCAGAGGGTTGGTCGCTTACCATCATGGTGGGAAGCGTGCCGGGCACGGTGCTGGAAGAGTAGCTGAGAGCTTTACATCCCGATCCGTAGGCAGAAGGTACAGGGAGACACTGAACTGGGCAAGGGCTTTTGAAACCCCAAAGCCCATTCCTAGTGACACAGCTCCTCCAACAGGGCCACAGCTCCCAATCCTTTCTAAACAGTTCTCCAACTGGAGACCAATGCAGACATATGAGCCTAAGGGGGCCATTCTCATTCAAACCGCCTCAGCCCCCATCCCAGACCAACTCCTGTTCAATCCCTCTAGCACCTACTTTTCACACACACGGAGCCCTATTGTGGTCTTGTCTCTCTGTCACCATGCTGAGTCTGTCTCTTCTGCAGGCGATGCCCCCTCACCCGGGCTCTCAGGTGGCTTTCTCCATCTCGTGTCTGTGTGCGTCATGGTGCCTACCACGATGTATGATGATCTTCTCATTCCTGATGTGGATGCAACAGTTACCTCTTTCATGGGACTGTGGCACCACGGAGTTCACCATCATGTCTGCCTTGCTTAACGTGGTACCCAGCTCAGAGTGTGGTGGCCCGAGTCAGTTATCCCAGCAATCAGTAGGCTAAGACAGTGGATGATCATGAGCTCCAGGTCATTCTGAGCTATGGTATAAGATCCTGTCGAAAGAAAGAAAGGAAGAAAGAAGGGAGGGAGGGAAAGAGAAGGGGAGGGAAGGAGGGAAGGAGGGGAAGAGAAGGAAGGAAGGAGGGAGGAAGGGAGGGAAGAACGGAAGGAAAGAAAATGGTGTCTGGACCACACTGGCATTAAATAAGTGTCTGATGGATGAACCCACTAATGGTATTAGAAGAAACAGGAAAAAAAAACTAAAACAGGGAATACTTTTGCCTATACCCAATCACAGTCCTGTCCAAGGGGCTAACTAGAAAACCAATCATTTAATAATATTTTGAGCCTTTAATTTGAATGTTCCAAAGTGCCAGAAAATACACACAAAATTATAATTTATGTCCTTACTAGACTATAAAACTCTCTGAAGTTTCCATAATCTAGTTACAATCTAGGTGGGGGAGAGATGTATATTGGAGGTGTTTCCCGCTGCTTGCCAAGTCCCTGAGCAGACATCAAGTCCACGCAGACTGGTGAGAGCTGCTACTGTTACAGGGGGATCTACGGAGGAGAAAGTTCCAGAGATGGAGCTGTGGAGTGACAGGTGCCAAGCTCTGCACAGTAAAAACTCCTGTCACACGAGAAACAACAGGAACATGACAGAGCCATGGGTGGTGAGGATGGCTGAGGGAGGGCCTGGTAAAAGGCTTGCTACACAAAACCTGAGGACCACAGTGCAATCCCTGGAGCCCATAGAAAGGTGGAAGTAGCTCCATGGTGCTGTTCTTTGACCACACATATGCACGGTGGTACTAGTGGCACCTGAACACACACACACACACACACGTGCACATGCACACACATACACACACACACACACACACACACATAGAAAGGTGGAAGGAGAGAACCAGCTCCACGGTGCTGTTCTTTGACCACACATATGCACGGTGGTACTAGTGGCACCTGCACAGACACACACACATACAAACACACACACACATATACACACAAAAAAACAGAAGGGATGGGAGATGTTCTCTACACAAAGAAATGAAAGATAGTCCAAATACTGAAGGAAGCCAGGAGTTGGTAGTTTGGGCCTGTTAATTCCAGTACTTGGATGGTGGAGGCAGGAAAATCAAGAGTTCAAGGCCAGCCACCCTGTGATACACCCACTAGAACCTTATCTCAACAAGATAAAAACAAAATAGGAGACAACATCAGCTTTTACAAGCCAAATACTATAGACCTAAGTTTCTGTCCCACCTGCTCCCACAGCCATTCAGTCCCAAAAGAAACACACAGTGGCTACATTAATTATAAACTAGTTAACCTATTGGTTCAGGCTTATTATTAACTAGCTTTTACAACTTAAAATAATTCTTGTCTATGTTTAGCCACATGGCTTGGTACCTTTTCTCAGTGAGGCATTCTTATCTTGCTTCCTCTGAGGCTTGCTGGTGACTGTGTCTCTCTGCTTTTCCTCTTCCCAGAATTCTCCTAGTCTGGTTGCCCCACCTATACTTCCTGCCTGGCTACTGGCCAATCAGTGTTTTATTAGAACCAATATGAGTGACAATTCTTTATGGTATAGGAGCATTATCTCACAGCAAAACACAACTTGAAGACAGAAAAGATGGAGTTGTGGATATCGTGGGAAAGCATTTCTATCCCAGAATCCTAGAGTGCTAAGCAACCAGTCTATGCTCACAAGTTTCTTTAGAAATCATATCAACTACAGAGAAAGGCTTGGTCCAAAGTCCCCCTCCCTCCTTCATTATGGTCCTTGTACCAGTGCATTGGTGGGGAGGGGGGTCGGGTAGAGAATATAAAACTACAACCTTGTCCAACCTGGAGCAATGGTGCAGTTGTCCCCAGCTCCTCAGACAAGCAGAGGCCCGTGTGAGTCGGCTCCGCAGCCGCTACCCAGCCATGCCTCCTTTCTTCTCTTCCTCACGGGCTGGTCCTGAGTGATCCTTAGTAAATTCCGTGCCTTCTGCCTCCCAGGGAATCCAATCGAGGATCAATCAGGTGTGAGCCTGCTACTCAAGCTCTTGATGACACCCTAAACTGATATGGAAAACATGTTTAAATTTAAAATTTAACTTTTTTGGACCAAGAAACTTGACCATGAAAGTGTCTTACCAAGATGGTGTTAAATTCACTCCAGCAAAGACGGAGACTAGTGAGGAAAAAGTGTAATTTAAATTTTTAATAACCATTCAAAATAAGGCAAAATTTCCACATACCTTGAGGGGGAAATACAACTTATTTTAAAGTCTGAAATTTTATTCACAGTGGTTTACATGCCTAAGTCCATATCAATACTTCTTTGAAAAGAAACCAGAAAAAAAAGCAAGCTTATATGAAAGTCAAGTATCTTTGTATAAAATTCGAATATATTAAGTTTACATCTGTCAAATCTAAGCTAGAAGCAAAATTCATGGAACTCCAGAATACAGCTTTCACAGCCCATCAAAGCGGTTTTAAAGCTGGCTGAGGAGATTTCTCTAGGTGGCTACATATTGTTTGCAAGTTTAAGTGGATCACACTTGGAAATTAGCTAGCGACGTTGGTAATGGACCATTGATAACAACTTCCATGAAGACATCAGGGAGTAATTGAAAATATATGTACGCGTGGTCAGTGTGTAGATTATCCCATGTCCTGTTGTAGTCATCCATGTGCTCGAAACGCAAGCCACATGTTAGGTGTGTTCCCTGTGATCAAAATCGTCACACAGATCAATCGACATACTTGAGGCCTGAGCGATGGCCGAGGACACAAACACCGTCACTTTACAGCTGGGGAGCATGAGCGCCCTCTGTTGATTGTTGGTGTAGATCTCACCTCACGCTGCGGCAGCAGAAGTGGCTCCAAGCACGGGTGTGGCAGGCAAGCTAGCTGAGCCCAAGATCTGGCCATCCTTTTGCTCCCTGTGTGACCTCAGGTAAATGAGGGTATTCCCTGCTCCGTTCTTTGATGATAAGGCTTGGTCTCATGGGCTGGCTGTGAGAATGAAATCATTTGCTACACACCAAAGCCTTAGGAGGTACAAGCAGCAATCGCTGCCCTTGACAAATCCAATGCTCAGTGTCTGCTGCTTACAGTGAGTTCCTCTGTGAACGTCATTCCACAGGCAGGCCAAGCACTCAGCCCTGCTCTTGGGAAGGCTAATTGGGATGGACAGTCAAGTTTCCGTGCAATGGAATTAGGTGAAGCCGGGCAGTCATCAGGCACTGGCCTATCTACCTCAGCAAGACAATTCAGTCATTCGTATCTTACAGTAAAGACCATTCCGGAAGGCCACTTCTAGGGCACCATGGAGGAAACTCACTGGATGAGTCTGGAGAAGAGCGGCAGAGACGGCTAGAAAAAAATACCATCAGAACTACCTACCTCCTTGAGTGTATCGTGGAGCTAAGCAAGAGGAGGGAAAGGGGTAACTGGGTAACATGACTCAACCACATCCATCTTCCCCTAATCAACTGGACTCACCAGGAAGACCCTGCTTGCTGCCAGCCGAGAAGCTGATAGAAGAGCCAGTTGGCAGCCTGAGGCCGGGCCAGTGTTCAGCAGCCTGTCTCATGCACAGATTAAAAGAAGAGAGAAAAACAGTAGGACTCAAGGAATAACCTTAATGGTTTTTTAATCAAAATCATCAGTGCTGTTCAGTTCTTTCAGTTAAGTGCCCCCTGGGAGCATGGGGTCTGAGCTCAACTCCCAGAACTCATAACGATTGCCAAAAGTGGTGGTGCCTGCTTGCAACCCCAGAAGTAGAGAGCCATCCTAACCCTATTGGTGAGTGTCAGGCCAGTGAGAGACGCTGTCTCACAAACAAGATGGACTGCCCCTGAGTGCCATGACACCTCGGGGTGACCGTTAGCTTCCACATGCATGTGTGTACACACACAAACACATTCACCCTTGCTCACATCAACATGCAAACACATACACACAGAGACACACACAGGCAAGCATACAAATGCAAAAAATTATTTTTTTGGCTTTTT
>JAQHUG010000028.1:10714877-10726583 GCA_028555095.1 Dicrostonyx torquatus
GAACTAAGGCCTGCTGCTCTACATGCTAAACACATGTCCACTCTACATGCTAAACACATGTCTGCTCTACATGCTAAACACATGTCCTCCCACAGAGCCCTGTCCTCAACCCTTTGAAGTCTTAGTGTGTAGCGATATTTTGGTTTGTATTTTAATAAATAAAGCTGGCCTGAAGATCAGAGGGCAGAGCTGAGCCACTAGAGACCAGAGATTGGTGGCGCACACCTTTGATCCCAGGACTCAGGAGACAGAGGCAGATGAATCTCTGTTAGTTCAAGGCCACCCTGGGCTACACGAAATTGATCCAATCTATAAGATAAACAGAGCTCACACAAAGGTCATCCCAGCACTTTGGATCCCAAGTCTTTAATCCCAGGACTAGGGAGGTGGAGACAGGTGGCTGGGCAGAGAGAGGAAAAGAGGGTGGGAAGAGACAGGAACTCATTGTAGTCTGATCTGAGGATGCAGTCTGAGGACAGGATCGACCTTTCGGTCTGAGGATTCGGTAGAGGTAGAAGGTCTCTCTAGTGATTGGCTGCACTGCTTCTCTGATCCTTCAGCTGTCATCACCTAATGTCTGACTCTAGGTTTTTATTATTAAGAATAATCAGAATTCATGCTACATTCGTGTGTAAACAAGCCCCTATTAAGTCCCCCATCCTGGCCTTGAACTTAGCATGTAGCCTAGGAAGCCTTGGGCTTTTGAACTTTTGCTTTTGGAAATCCTAGTAACTGGGATTAGAGCTGTGCACCGCCATACTCCACCCTGAAACCCTTCCTATTATAGTGATCCACCTTTCAACCAGTGTTCCCCACACCATCCCAAGTCAGGACCGTGTCCTCATTCACCCCGTAATAGGTAAGAAAACTGAGACCCATCAGTATGGGACACAAATGGACTGCAACTACATCACAGGGTGCATTCTTTACACACGGCCAAAATGAAATGCCGGGGAGATCAGCCTGAGAAGTGTCTCTTCCCAACCACGCTAGGTGATGGAACTAGGCATCCATTCAAGACTTTGATCGTTTTTATCATGTTTTCCTTAACCCACAGCCTCACAACTCTGGAGGGAATCAGGAATCAGAAAGAGACTCACTTGAGGTTATCTCCTGGATCCCAAATCCTAATATAATTCTATGCCCCAAATCACTGGCCCAATGTAGACTTCAGCTCCACCATATTGCACGGTACTGAAGGACAGACTATGTGATAGTTACTAGGCTGGAGCGCCTATGGCGTACTGGGCACACCTTTGGGCATGTCTGTGAGGGCTCCTCCACAGAGGATTAACCGAGGGAAAACCAACCTTGACTGTAATTGCCACCATCTTACTCGCTGGGGAACGGGACTGATTAAAAAGGTGGTGCGGGAGAATTGTCTGTATTCTGTCAATCATGTTTTAAATAAACGCTGATTGGCCAGGCAGGGAGTATAGGTGGGGAAACCATACAGGAAGTAGAGGTGAGAACAGGAGAACTCTGGGAAGCAGGAAGCTCCCTTGGCATTCCTGCGCAGACCACCAGAGAGGCAACATGTGAGCTTCCCGGCTGAGAAAGGTACCGAACCATATGGCTAACATAGATAAGAACCATGAGTTAATATAAGTTATAAGAGCTAGTAAGAAGCCTGAGCTAATGGGCCAATCAGTTCATAATCTTATGGAGGCCTCTGTGTGATTTTCTTTGGGGCTTACGGGCTGTGGGATACCGGGCGGGACAGAAACCCCAACAGCCAGGCCCTCATGTTACAAAAAGGGAACGAGGCTTGAGATCCAGAACTCCACTCTCTGCTTCCAGACCTTCAGAGACAGAAGTAAGTGGTCCCCCACTCCGGCCACAGGAAGCCGTTCCAACCATGATAAGACTCTATCCCGTGAGCTATGAGTGAAAATAAGCTCTTCCTCTTTTAAGTTGCTTTGGTCAAGTATTGGTCACAGCAGTGAGAAAAGCAACCAATACAGGTTGTTACATCCATAAAGAAAATGTGATGCTTCTTGGCTCTATTTAATCTCCAACACACCTGGAAATGTTATCTTCCAAACACACGGTTGGAATTGTATCAGAAGCATTCCCCCTTTCCTCAGAAGACCATAGCTGCTACTGAGCGGAAGTAATCCCAAACAACATGCCAGTCTTGCAGAAGACTAGGTCTCTAAAATCCAGCCACAGCACTCCCCATGTCAGCCTCCTGAAACGTCGCTGTCCAAGCCATCGGACGCAAAGCACCCGGGCACACTCCCTCAACTTCAGTCACTTCCGTACACGACTAGATTAAAACGAGGGGACCCTCTTCAGCCTCAACTCCCGTAGAGCATCCTGACGCTTCCTCGGAATTTTTCTTCACTGCCTTATTCTCTGGCTAAGAGTGAACTTCTTAAATCTTCATAGTACATGACTGAGAAGAAATGACCGACCTACACAGGCAGAAATAATGACTGGGCTCCATCAGCCGCCCGCTGTGTTCGTGCATTCAACGCGCAGTTCGAAAGCATTGGAGGGCAGCATTCTGTCCTGAGATAGGTTTGTTTTCTGATTCACTTCCCCTTCCCAAATGCTATGCAATAACCATGCGCCTAACATTTGCAATACATTGGGCATTGCAAGGAATCTAGAAATAACTGGTATCTAGGGGGATAGTTTAGTGCAAGCTAAACCCAAATGTGGCATTTCACATAACGGATTTGAGCATCTGCAGGGTTTTGGTTTCAGAGATGTCCTGGAATCAAGCACCATGGATATGAAGGAAGGAAGGGAGACAGTAGTTTACGTTCTCAGCTTGGCAGAACACTTGCTCTAAGTTGCTTTAAATAACATTTGTAGTTAAACTGGAGCTAGGTAATTCAGGCATACGGAATCCTTTTTAAATGTTCAGAAACAACACGGAGTCGGGGACTCCTATATTAGAATACGTATTTGTACTCTGACAAGTGACGGAAAAGATGGCAAACAAATGCCTGGTTGTTAGAGGAGCTCAGACCCATAGCCACTCTACAGCGACCTTGTGGGAAATCGGAGCGGTGGAAGGGTACGCCAAGCTCTGACAGAACCGGGAAAATACAGCATTCTCGAGCAATGTGAGGTAGTCACGGCCAAGGGTCGTCATCTCAAGGGCATAGTTTAATGAAGATAAATGCAGTCCAGTTGTTGCAGGCTGAAGGTGTAACTTCTCAGACATCCGCTGCTGTGGCTGCAGGGGGTGACGGAGATTCAGGGGCCAGAGGCACGCTGTCTGAAATCCGAGTGCTAAAACACCTATGGTGGATCACAGCAAATGATGCACGCTGGACGCCTCCCGAGGGACGGGAAAACTTCTCACCCTCAAGACAAAAGTCCCCGTCCTCTCGATTCTGCCCACGATCCAGCCCGCATCCTTGGCTACATCCATGCCCATCTCCAGGCAGAATGCCACGGGGGCGATTTAAGACACAATCCATGCCCTACGCTGCCAACGCAGCCCGCCGCTTTGCCAGACTCGCCTGCCCTGCCAGCCCCGCCCCCGCAGCCGGCACGGCCTCCTTTCCCCAGACTTGCCGGGCGACGCACCGGCAGAGTTCTGATTGGCTCAGCCTAGCCTCCGTCATTCCCCCCGCTGGCCTGCGATTGGCTACTAGAACGTGCGCAAGCGCACACGCGCAGACCCGCCGTGTTCCGAGTCGGGGGGTCGTTGGCTCCGTCTAGGACTGGGTTCTCTCCCGATTGGCTATCGAGACGAGACGCCTTTTGATTGGTCAGCAGTGGGAGCGCAGCGTCCAGGAACGTGACCTGATTGGCCGCGGCGAAGCCAAGCTTCCGCGGAGACGGTCCCTCAGGCTGTTGCCGAGGTGTCCTGAGGTCTCCTGACCGTGACTGGCGGATCCGCGGTCCAGGTTTTCCAGGCGCCCGCGGCTGCCTGTCAAGTTGTGGGAGGAGCTAGACTTAGGACGAACCCTGAGGGGGCGTGGCTAGAGGGGAGGGTGGGTGGGGCCCTGCAACGTCATCGGACGACGACCGGGTCTGCGCGTGGCCCGGGCGCCGCCGCGGCCGGACACCGGGCTTCGGTTTGCTGCTGGAACCCTGCGGCGGCCTCTCACGTCGTCACGGTTAACGGGACCAAGCTAAACCTCCGTTGGCCGCCGGCCCGTCGTGGAGTCCCCAAGCACGGTGTCCCCACGGCCCCTCTCCCGCCACCTTCTGAGCGTGGGAGTCTGACGTCACCCGCCTGGGGGCGGGGACAAGAGCGCGCAGGCGCAGCGCGAGGGCCTGCGGGGCTGGGTGTTGCCGGGCGTCTGCTGCGGAACCCGCTTCGTAGAGCGCCGCACCGCTCCGGAGAGCGCGCGGCCGGTCGCTAGGCGACGGCGGGAGAGGCGGGGCTTGGCCTAGGTCCCGCCCCATCCGGCTGGCCCCGCCCCTGTCAGCGCTGCGGCTCCGGCTCGGGCGCGCGCTCCAGCGCCCGGGAAGCGGCGGCGGCGGCTGGAGCTGGGCGTGGAGGCGCGAGGGGCGGGGCGAGGCGAGCGGCACTGCGGGCCCGCGGCTCGGGCGGCTCCGGCTCGGGCTCGCGCTCCACTCCGTCGCTGCCGGCGCCCTCGGGGCTGTCTCGCCGCCCGGCTCGGCCCGCTCGTTTCCAGGGCCGCGGCTCGCTCAGCTGCCGCCCCGCCGCCGCCGCCGGTGTGCAGGGCGCTGGCGCGGCCGTGATCCGGCGTGTCCGCCAGGGCGGCGGGGCCGCGGGGTCGGGGCGCGGCGCGCGGGCGCAGGTCTATGTCGCGGGCGGCGGCGGCGGCGGCGGCCGCGCGGGGACGATGCGCGAGTACAAAGTGGTGGTGCTGGGCTCGGGCGGGGTAGGTAAATCCGCCCTGACCGTGCAGTTCGTGACCGGCACCTTCATCGAGAAATACGACCCCACCATCGAGGACTTCTACCGCAAGGAGATCGAGGTGGACTCGTCGCCGTCGGTGCTGGAGATCCTGGACACGGCGGGCACCGAGCAGTTCGCGTCCATGCGGGACCTGTACATCAAGAACGGCCAGGGCTTCATCCTCGTCTACAGCCTGGTCAACCAGCAGAGCTTCCAGGACATCAAGCCCATGCGGGACCAGATCATCCGCGTGAAGCGGTGAGCAGAGCGGGGCGCGCGGGGGCTCGGAGGCTGAGGCGATCCCCGGCCCCGGCCCGCCCGGGCTGCACCACCTCTTCCTGGGGCTCGGCTTTGCGGGCTTTCTTTGTCAACTAAACTTGGGCATCCCGTTCAAGCCCAGCTCGGCCCCTTTGTCTCTAGGACTTTGGTAGCGCTCGTTCTGTACCCGGGAGAAAACAAAGTTTCAAACTTGCAAGGAGAGGAGGGATGAGTAGGTGGGCGCGAGGGAAAGGGGGAGCTAAGTGTAGGCGCGCCTGTGCGGAGTGAGCGAGCGCGCGCTCAAATCCACCCTTAGGAGGTTTGACAGCCAAAACTTGCCCACTGGTGTTCTGTGACTGTCAGTACGAGTTAGGAGGGCCTTTCTCATCGCGGAAAAGATGAAATGTTGCCAAGAGGTTGGCAGAAATGAATTAGTGCAGCACTTTAAAGACACATTGTCGAATAATTTGAAGATCTCGCAGTATTCGGCAGGTTTGGCATATAGGAGCACGCTTTTGACATTTACATAGAACGCTGTCAGCTGCCCCCACCCCATGAAATCCACCCGCTTTCCCCGCTCAAGGAAGGCAGCCAAACAGAAGTTTGGTGTGAGCTCTGGCTTGTGTATCAGCTAATTTAAAGTTAATGGGGGGCAGGTTGGAAGCAAATAAGCGTTTCGTGAAGAATGCATTTTGGATGTGGCTGGTGGGACAAATGCTTTTAATATTTTTGGTTTTGTTTTATTTCTCTCAAGTTGATGCTGTTTATCTTCCCCTTAACTCTTAAGTATTGGAAATCTAACTTGTTATAGCAGAATTTTGGCAACGTTTTCCAGTTCTTCTTAGCGATAACTTTGTTTTCTGACCCTTTGGACCAACAGTACTGGTGACCTTTCAGGGTCCTTGTAGTTGTAGTTTAATAGACCCAGCTACATTATCGGTCACTTAGGGTGGGCTCATTTCAGAGCCCAGAGCAGGTCACTCACAATGTCATCACAAGTGGTGGGTTTTATCCCCGTATGTGAAGTCAGAGGACATGCCCCTCCTCGCTCCCTCCCAGCCGCTTGAGTGTGCACGTCCATAGCCATTCTAAAAGTCTCTGCCTTCTCGTGCTATTCCAGATTAGAGACCGGCGGACATTTTTATGATCTCTTTCCAAAGTTGGTGACTCTTACAGCTTTACCTTCTCTCGTCTTATTTTTGTAGAAAGTTGTTTTCAACACATACGTGTGCACACGTGGGTGCATCATTTCAACACATACGTGTGCACACGTGGGTGCATCCGTGCATGTTCTTGAAGCTGTTTGCAGACACAGAGGATGGCCTGAGTACTCCAGCTGTCCGGCTCATGCCTCAGTCCATCCAGGAGTGCCTTTAACCCAGGAGCATGCCGAACACTGGGTGGGATGACCAGCGTCAGTTTATAATGATGGCTGATTTGTGATAGGACAGTAGGCTAGGCTTCTGCTCACCCTGACTCACTGGTCTCGACTTTGTTGTAAGAAGACCATTGCGGAACTGAACTAGAGCTGAGCGGCATTTCCCGCTGGGATAGAGAGTCGGGACTCTCCTCCTCCTCCTCCTCCTCCTTTCTCCTCCTCCTCCTTCTCCTTCTTCTCCTTCTCCCCCTCCTTCTTCTTCTTTCTCCTCCTCCTCCTTCTTCTTTCTCCTCCTCCTCCTCCTCCTTCTTCTTCTTTCTCCTCCTCCTCCTTCTCCTTTCTCCTTCTCCTCCTTCTTCTTCTTTCTCCTCCTCCTCCTCCTTCTCCCTTCCTCTTTCTCCTCCTCCTCCTCCCTTCCCCCCTCCCCCGGTCCTCCTTCCTCCTCCTCTTTCTTTCTTCTTCTTCTTTTTTTTTTTTTTTGGAGACAGGGTCTCTCTGTGTTGACTTGGCTATCCTGGAATTCACCACATAGACCAGTCTGTCCTCAAAGGTACAGAGATTCTCCTGCCTCTGCGAATGAAGTCCTAAGACTAAAATGCCCACATCGGGCTTGGGCACCTACTTCTATGTCCTGTTTTCTGTACTTCACCCTAAGTTCATCATTTACCTCTGGGTCCGCGGCATCTTACCAGCTTAAGGCTAAACAGAGAGGGTGAACTGCAGGCTGTTTATATTCCACTTGCGTAGATAAGGCGTTCTCAAATGGCAAGTGAACTCCTTACACCATGGTAAAACATGGTCTCTTTGCGGGGTGGGGGGAAGCAGTTGCTCGAGGGCGCACTCAGTAATCCATGTCCCTTTGCCCGCTGTGTCATCTACTTTGTATGTTATAGGGAGTGGTCTGGGGCATTACTTAAAGTGCCGTAACTGAAATGCAGAGATGCGATCCCTGACCCATGCGGTCGAGATAGAGAGGGTTCTTAAGATCTCTTTGAGTCCATATGGCCTCTTCTACACAGGTCTGTCTGTCAGCTTGGCGTCTGCTGGCCTCTCCAAACTCCAGCATGCATGCTAGGGCCACCCTGTCAGAGAGAAAGGTGTGAACCATGTGGACAAGTAGAAAATTTGTGGTAGCTGATGTTTAAAATAAGCATAAATTAATGTCATTTCAATACGCCATTCCATATTAAAAATAAACAGGTATTTTACTTTTCTATGCTGTCTTAGAAATCTGTCGTGACTGACCGCTGTTCTGTAATCAGGGACTGCTCATTGGTTTCCTGGCCTCCCAGACCTAAATAATCACACAGAAACTAGAGTAATTACAGCACTGCGTGGCCTAGTAGCTCAGGCTTCTTATTAACTAACTCTTACATCTTAAATTCATCAATTTCTCTTAATCGATGTATCACCATGAGGTGAGATTCCGGCGGCATCTTTCTTCTTCGGCAGCTCCATGGCGCCTCTTTGACCCCACCCACTCGCTATATGTATTTAATCCTGGCTATATTCTGCCCCAACATAGGCCAACACAGCTTAATTCATTAACAGGACATCTCACGTCACTGTTTAAGTGCGTATTAGCCGTCGGCTGCCATGTTGGACTGACGGTCTAGGATGCACATGGTTGAGGGAAGTCCTTGCTTATGATGTAGGCCTGTGTTTGCTTTTCTGTGAAATAGAGACTAGCATGTATTCCTCAGAGCCGCTACAGTGACATGATACTACATGTGTTTATGTATCTAGTACATACATGCATGTCTCAATGTCGCTAGGATGACATGCTACCACATGTGTGAAGGTGCCCAGGACATGTATGTCTCCACACCACTAGGGTGACCTGATACCACGTGTGTGAAGGTGCCCAGGACATGTATGTCTCCACACCACTAGGGTGACCATGTGTGAAGGTGTCCAGTACATGTATGTCTCCACATCACTAGGGTGACCATGTGTGAAGGTGCCCGGACACAGACATTACTAAAAGTTCTTGCTGTCGTTCTCTTAGCTTTTGCCGCTCTAACTTCCTTTAGTTTTGCCCCTGATATATCATTGCAGTTTTGGAGGAAATAAGTCGTACTTGTAACTACAGTTTGAAATAAACAGACTAAGGAACAATTTAAATTAGTCATGGGAAAATATTTTATTGGTTTTGTTAACTATTTTCCCCTGTGGGAGACCTTACGGAGAGAAGACAAGAGGATGAACTGAAGGCTCGTATGGAGCGTGGCAGCAGAGGAGTGGGGCTTTTCATTTTATTGATACTTTCTGGACTGTTTCATTTTTAAAAACATTAAAATTTCTTTCAGTGTTATGTATGTGTACATACATGTATACTTGTATGTGCATTCATGTAGAAGGCAGCGTTTGACATGTGCTCTGTACCTCATTTCTTGTTACAAGAATGTTTTTATTGTTACATATATGTGTGTGTGGAGGTCACCACGACTAGATGTTTTTATTGTTACATATATGTGTGTGTGTGTGTGGAGGTCACCACGACTTGATGTTTTTATTATTACATATATGTGTGTGNCACCACGACTTGATGTTTTTATTATTACATATATGTGTGTGGAGGTCACCACGACTTGATGTTTTTATTATTACATATATGTGTGTGGAGGTCACTACAACACCTTTGACCACGGAGCCATTGTCTTACTCGCTGTTCTCTTGCCATGAAGACACCATGACCACGGCAACTCGTATAAAAGAAAGCGTTTAACTGGGAACTTAACGTTTCCAAGGCTTGCTCCCTTGTCATCAGTGGGGAGTGACACTGGAGAAGCAGCTGAGAGCTGTGTCCTCGTCCACAGGCACAGAGGCACCTGCACCTGGCAGGGGCTTGTGAAACCTCAGAGCCCAGTGTCACACCTCTAACAAGCCACACCTCGTCATCCTTTCAATTAGCCCCACTCCCTGGTGACTAAGCATTCAGATATAGGAGCCTATAGGGCCATTCTTTTTACAGTCACCGCAGCCATCTACCTTTAAAAATGATGTACTCAGTTTTATTTTATGTGTATGAGTGTTTGCCAACAAATATGTACGTGTGTCACGGAGGCCCGAGGCCATTAGGCCTCCAGGGAACTGTAGTTACGTGTAGTTGTAAGCGGCCATGTTGGTGCTGGGAACCAAACTCAGTTTTTCTGCTGGAGCCACAGGTGTTCTCCTCTGAGCCCTCTCTCCTGCCCTCTTCTTTGATGTCCAACCGGGTAAGCTGGACAGCCCAGGGGTCCTCCCAACTTCTGCCTTCTCAGATTCTAGTTTAAGAGGGTTCTGAGCTCAGGTTCCAATGCTTAGATGGCAAACGCTTTACCAAATGAGCCTTCTCCACAGTGCCTGTGGTCTCTTCACTGCACATGCGTGCACACACACACACACACACACACACACACACACACCACAGGACTTCTACTCAAACCAAGCGGACCATCTGAAAATTGCCTTCATGTGTAAGTCATGTACTTTCTTCCTCCTCCTCCTCCTACCCCCTTCTCCCCTTCCTTCTCCCCTCCCCCTCTTCTCCCCTTCCTCCTCCCCCTCCCCCTCCCCCCTTCCCTGAGTTTGGATCAGAAAGAAAGAGTAGTAAGCACATACATTTTAGTAGACCAGAGTTCATCATTTCCTGTTTGTATGTGTTCCGGGGTTAGTTGTGGTCCTGACTTGAAGTATCTTGGGATCCACATCGAAGGCTGTAGCCCCCAGACTTTGAGCATGACCTGTACATCCAAGCACGCTCTGGTCCCTCCGGTGGCTGTGCACACACCTGCTCCACCGGCATCTTCACGGCTAGTTGCTGGAATGCTCTTTCTCTGTGTTCTCCTCGGAATGCTCTTCTCTGGGTTTTCCTTCTGCCTTAGAAGAGTCCATTTCTACTCCTTCTTTCATCCCTGCCTATAAGGTTTTCTCAGCTTAGAGAAGCCCCTTTCCTCTTACCGAGCGGAATGACCTGCTGTCCCATTTTCTCACGTAGACTAACCTGATTCCTGGCTCCCGCTCAACCCCACCAAGGCAGCCTGCAGCCGCCTGCCCTTCCCCTTTCTGTTCCGTACTGCTCACGAGCATGATTTGCTGCCGGGATGACTTGTGAGCCTTCTCTCTGAGCTCTAAGCCCAGGTGGCTAGCATAGCACCCAGCACACAGGAAACAATAAAAAATACAGTGGAAGAGGTAGCTTCAGAAAGAAAAGCATCTGGACTCAGTTTCCCCGGGTATTTTGAGTCGATTTTGCAGACAGAGAAGGAAATAGCTCCCTGTGAGAGTGTTTCCAGTTAGGCCAGCAAGGAAGAGGTCAAATGTCCGGTGAACTGTAAAGAACCAGGGGCGATGTCTTCTGGATGGGAGAAGTGGCACGGGAGATGCATAGAGTAGTTTCAGAATGTTCAGGAGACCGCGCCGACTAAACTAGAAGCGTACATGGATGTGTTGCGGAAGGTGAGGTACCAGATTGTAGAACTCGATGCTGGAAGGTTCAGACAGTAACCAGAACTCTGCAGAAGTAGGGATAGTGGTGAGGGGATCGGCACAATGGCCGCTCTGTTTTGAGGACGGCAGCTGTAACTAGTATAATTTAGTATCCGTATGGTGTCCATAGAAAGACAGGGGTGAGTTGTCGGGAATGGATCCGTCCAGTCGTGGGAGAGAGAAAGGTCAAAAGCGCCCTTCACATCTGAACACGAGTGAATGAGATCGCAGTGCAGTAACTGGGGGTTTCAGGTGAGGTGATCTGCGTCAGAGCACTCCCGTGTCTAATCACTGGGATGCTAGAAAAGGCCTTGAGGGTCAGAGCCTGCATGATGTGAAAAACTGCCTAGTTCAGGTTGAGATTAGGTGAAACCTGCTGTGTCTGGCAGAAGCCAATAGGTGTGGCTGGGAATAGAAATTAGAAGCAAATGAATATAGTTACAGGGAGAGCTGGAGAGTCACACAGTCACACGGCCAACAGTGGAGACTGCACACCTTGTGCCAGGCTATGAGCCACCAGGTGTTCTAGATTGTGGACAAGGCGTTCGACCCTTCTCAGGAGCCAACGCTGACTCCCGAGCTAGGCTTGCAAGGTGTAACAAGAGGGCTGTCTTGTTGGTGTTACTGTCCCGCCCGGTACCCCACAGCCGGCAAGCCCCAAAGAAAATCACACAGAGAGTCTACATTAGGTTATAAACTGATTGGCCCATTAGCTCAGGCTTCTTACTAGCTCTTATAACTTATATTAACCCATTGTTCTTATCTA
>JAQHUG010000028.1:10786843-10799674 GCA_028555095.1 Dicrostonyx torquatus
CATTTCTATCTGGATTTTATCTCCGTGATTACATCTGTTCCCACCAATGTAGCACTGGGTTGCTTGTCTTTGAGATGCGTAAAGAAATACCTACGCGCTCTGCATATAATGCCTACGGATAAATAAAAGGGTTCCATCCGAAACCAGCTTGGCGAACTGATGCGCTCATTGTGGTTACTTACGGGCTAGAGGGGCATGACTGACTCACTCCAGCAGCCACGCCCCTGAAAAGTCCTAAGCATGGATGACGGACTCATGAAAACTCCCCAACCAAAATGTGCCCCATGTGTTCAAGTCCGTGTTCTACCTCGGATGTGCTCTGGCTCTTCCCCACCCTCCTTAGTCTGTGTGGGGTGGGAACAGGAGAGCTGGGGTGGGGACAGGAGCGAGTGGTGACTAGGCTCTCTGTGATGTTGTAATAGGGGGTGGCTGTGTTCCTAGCACCTGAGAGGAACATGGAACCTTTTGTTCCTTCCCGCCCGGCTCTTGGCCGCCAGCTAGCTTATGCCTGAAATAACCACATGACAATTATATTCATTTAAATACTGCCTGGCCCATTATCTCTAGCCTTTGCTTGGCTAACTCTTACATCTTAAACTAACCCATTATAAAAGTCTGTATGTCACCATGATGTGGTGACTTATCAGAAGATTCTAACTGCATCCATCTTGGGCTGGAGGATCATGGCATGTGGCACACTTCCTTCTCTCCAGCCTTCTGTTCTCTCTACTCCGCCCACCTAAGGGCTGCCCTATCAAATGGCCAAGGCAGTTTCTTTATTAACCAATGAAAGACACCCAAATACATAAGAACCCTCCTACACCACTGTTAGGAGCTAGTGACTCTCCCTTTTGCTTTTGCAAGGTGATGCCACGTGCCTCAGCACAGCTACCACAGGCCTCTCTGCTTATTTCATCGCTGTGCCTGTGGGACAGATATTCTGGGGTCGCCACAACTCTGTCTGAGGATGGTCAGTGGTCAGGGAATTGTCCTGCTACAACACGTAGGTGACTCGGGAAATGTGGACAGGATTGAAAAGAGTGGCCCACGAGGTCTCAGGAAGCTGTGCATGACTTACCATTGGTCCATTTGGTGGAAGAAGGAACAGTTGTCTCTCCTGCCAGAAAGCAAAGGAGGAGGAGGAGGAGGCAATGATGCGTTGAGAGAGTTAGAGTACGTGGGTCGATGTGGACTCTCCTTTGTTCTGTCGACTGTGGTGCAGAATCAAAGATGACTGGATCTCCTCTTCATGAGACAAGGGTTCTGTGCATGACATTGGGAGAAGCTTGTTGCTTCTGCCCATCAGTCAAGAATAATTGAGAAAGCCATGGTCAAAAAATAACCTTCAAAAATGAGAAAAGAGATTTGAGAATCTGACAAATGGTACCAGTCTTTGCTCTTCTGGTCCCCTGGTTAACTCCTCATGACCACGTAGCTATGTAAAACAGAGAATAAATTCCACTAAACTACTAAGGAGACAATATTATATAAAAACCTACCCAGAGGAATCCCTAATTTGACTCATGCTGGTAGAGCCAGTGAGGAATGTCACAGGACCCCAGACCTTGGCACCACTGACACCAGGATGGAAATAATATTCCGGTCTTGGGATCCAGCACAAAAGGCAACAGCACCTGCCAAAACGAGAATAAAGACCCAATCCATCAAAGCCCATAGCTCTGGGAAAGTCCCTACATGCACTAACCTTGCCTTCTGGCTTCTGTAGTTCTGCTTCTGGCTAACTGTTCTTGCTCACTGAAGTGTGTAAACCCAGGGTGTGATTTTTTTTATGTTTTGAAGCTTACCCCGAGAAAGCCTCAGGACTGCAGTCAGGTCCTGATCACCCAGCGCAGTTGCAGCTGGCTAATGAAGACTTTCTGCTTGCTTGAACCCATGCGTGAGTGGTCTTCATACGTGGACACCCCACAACATGATGTGGAAGGCGATGCTTGCCGTGTGGGAAGGTGCACTTGTGGGGCTCAGAGGACAACTTCCTGGAGTCTGTTCTCTCCTCTCGCAGAGAGGGACCTCAGGTTACCAGGTTTAAACAGTGATCACCCGTTTAGTCGTCTAGATTGCAAACCTGATAACTTTTACCTTGGCATGTCTTATTTACAGTGCGCTAACTTGGCGTGCCTTATTTACAGTGTGCGTGAGAAGACTTTAGTAGAGAAGCAGTGTTGCAATAGTCAGCCTTTGGATGTAAAAAATAATCATTATTTTTCACTACAAGACAACACATACTCACTGTAGACAAATTAGTAAAAAAAGCTTTTTCTTATTTCAAGTGATCTACATTTAAAATCCATTTGTCCTACCAGGATGTTCTTGAATAGAGGCACCAAAGACCTGAGATACTATATTTACCTTTCTGTCAAGGGAGACAACAGAAAGTACTAGAAGATCTTGAGTGGGGAAAATGTGAGTATGTCACAGCTTGACAGCAGATCTTGCCCTGTATCAGGGAACTCCCAGCAGTGTGAGTTCACACTTGCAGCTGGGCTCTCTCAAGTGGCTTGGTTTTAAGTTAAATGTGCTGGGACAGACACCTGACTGACTGACAGCCCAAGCTGGGCCCCCACATAGAACTGGCATGAAATTGAGGCTGTGCCTTTCTTGTGAACTACTGATGCTCTGCACTCGGCACGATGTTGAACACACAATGCTGGACACATGATGCTGGTCACATGATCCTGGTCACATGATGCTGGCCACATGATGCTGGCCACACGATGCTGGCCACATGATGCTGGACACACGATGCTGGTCACATGATGCTGGACACACGATGCTGGACACATGATGCTGAACACACGATGCTGGACACATGATGCTGAACACACGATGCTGGACACATGATGTTGGACACACGATGCTGGACACACAATGTTGGGCACACATGATGATGGCCACATGATGCATGATCACATGATGCTGGACACATGATACTGGTCACATGATGCTGGCCATATGATGCTGGCCACATGATGCTGGCCACATGATGCTGAACACATGATGCATGACCACATGATGCTGGACACATGATGATGGCCACATGATGCATGATCACATGATGCTGGACACATGATGCATGGTCACATGATGCTGGCCACATGATGCATGGTCACATGATACTGGCCATATGATGCTGGACACACAATGTTGGACACATGATGCTGGCCACATGATGATGGACACATGATGCTGAACACATGATGCATGACCACATGATGCTGGCCACATGATGCATGGTCACATGATACTGGCCACATGCTGCTGGCCATATGATGGTGGACATGTGATGCATGGATACACTTCATACTTGTTGCCTATGAACTCGACTAAACCTGCTTTGAAAATTACGGCCCTACACAAAAGTCTCTGCAGAGAAGACCTAGTTACTGTGCCTTATATTAGGTCCTTCTGTTAAAACAAGACAAAGAAAACACAAAAGAAGCAGCAGAGCAGAAGGGGAGGAGGAGGAGGAGGAGAGGAGGAGGCTGTCTTTGTTACTTTTCTCATTGCTTCAGTTTAGGGTGCATAGTCCATCACAGGGAGGAAGGTCAGAGACAGGAGATCAGGGCAGCTGCTCATACAGCACCTATAGCTGGTGTTTTAAATGTCTCCCACAGGCTCATTTATTTGAATGTTTGGTCCTCGGTTAGTAGAAGAGTTTGGGAAGGATTAGGAGATGTGGTCTTGCTGAAGGAGTGTTACTGAGGGTAGGGGTGGGGCTCTGACTTTTCTAAAGCCCGTGCCAGGCCCAGTCTCTCTCTCTCTCTCTCTCTCTCTCTCTCTCTCTCTCTCTCTCTCTCTCTCTCTCTCTGCTTCCTGCCTGTGGATAGAAGTGAGCTCTCAACATTCCAGTGCTGTGCCTGCCTGACAGGCACCGTACCCCCACTACAGTGGGCATGTACTCACTCTGCCTCTGATTAAATGCTTTCAGTTATAAGCTGCCGTGGTAACGGTGTCTCGTCACAGCAACGGAACAGTAAGCAGAGAGAGATGGGTGCTGGCATCTGACTGAGTTCTTATCTTTCATCTAGTCAAGAGCTGCAGTCCACGGAATGGCGTAACCTGCCACGAGGTCTCACTACCTCCATTAGTCTAGTCTAGAAACTCTCTCACGGATGTGTCTAGAGATGTAATGTCTGGGCGATTCTGGATTCTGTCTAGTGTCAGTCAGTATTGACTGTGAGAGTGTGTGCAGGGCAGTTGGTTCTCCCAGGATGCAAGCGATGGTAAACAGAGGGTGTCCTCCAATGGTAACCACAGCAACGGGTGCTTTGGAACTTAACCCATTTTACAAAGGACACCGTTTTACAAGCATGCACCGACTTGATTCAGCTTCCTGTTTTGGAGGAGACCCAGAATGCTTAGATCACTTTTCTCAAGTGTAGGGACAGAGCACACAGCTGCTCCTAACCACCCCAGAAATCCCCTCTCTAGGACTGTTTGATGTGCAGATTTTTCAGCATCGTGAGTTGGGGACATTGGGCCTGTTGGGCACACAATCACAGCCACAGCCTATCATCTGACTGCGGAGGCCAGACCCTACAGATACATGTAGCTTCAAGACGTATTATGTTTGACTTCTCTCACCAACAAACATGGCATTCTGGGTAAGTAAATGTTTGCACGCTGTGGCGGTCTGAAGGTGAAATATCCTTCATATGCCCAAGCGTCTGGACACTTGGTCTGCAGCTGGTGGTCCTGGTTTGAAAGATATGGAAACTTTGCAGGGAGGACCCTTGTGGAAGGAAGCGTGTCACGGGCGGTGGGCCGTGAGGGTGTATAGCCCAGCTCTACCTGTTCTGACATTGCTTCCTGACTGCCTGGCCAGCATCCTGCTCCTGCTGCCGGACCACCTGCACCATGATGGACTGGAACTGTAAGCTAAACTAAGTGCGTTCTTCCTGAAGGTTGCTTCTGTCAGGGTACATTGTCATAGCAACACAAAGGAAGCTAACACAGGTGGCTTGACAATTAGAGCTGCTATATTGCAGGTTTCTAGAAATTTCTCTTGTCACTTTTCTGCCCGCTGTTGGAGGTCACAGTGACGGTACAGCTAAGAGCTGAAGCCATTGCATAGATCGGGGTCCCCAAAGGAACAGAAGGTACAAGCAAATTAATAGAATCTAGGAAGGGCTTACTTACAAAGTAGCTAAATTACAAAGGTGTAGGAGGTGAAGAGAAACAGAGGGGGGAACCTCTGGCGGTGGCAGGAGAGCTGTCACCACACCTGTACCTAGGAAACCCGGTAGCTAGCGTCACAGCGTGTAGAGACTGGGGCAAGCTGAGTTCTTAGTGAGGGGTCCCACCAGGCCACAGCAGCCTTACGGGAATTACCCATCCCCACTTCCTCCCTTCAGTTTTCCTGCCAGGAATCTTCATTGACTAGACCCCAAAGGAAGCAAGGAGGCTGGGACTCCTTTGACGGTGTCCATACAAACCAGCCTTCCTGGTCAGAAAGCAGAGGGGATATGGGGGAGTGATATCTGGAAGGAGAAACTAAATATCCGGCAGCCAGGCAGCTGGAGTATAAATAGCACAGAGCTTAAGGAGGGCTTGCTCCAGCTAGGAAGGTGAGAAAGAGCTTCAGGGCCGGATGGGGCACCAGGACAAATGCCATGGGAGGATGGCCTTCTTCCTTCTGTCTACGATAACTGCAGACTGAGATAATAAAGCAGCCCACGGCCAGGGGTCAGCGAGCTGCCTTATTCTCTGACTGTTGCTCTAAGTGGTCTGTAGGAAACATCTGGACGTGGAATACAGCCCTCTCTAGTGGGTCATGGGACAATCTCACACATCTGGCAGTTACAGAGCAGAGATGCAGGGTGAGGGGAGAGAGAAGGTCAGAGTCTCATTGCAGAGAACACACCACCTGGAGGGCGTTCCTTTGTTTATTGATCAGCAAATACTTGTTAAGCGCCCACTGTACATCAAACATTTGAAAGAGTCAAAAATGACGCCTTCATTAATGTGTTTGTGTATGCACAAGTATGCAAACATGCATGCATGTATATATACACGTGTATGTGTCCACACATGCTAGTGCACAGGAGCTCTTGAGGGGAAAAAAGACAGAGACAGAGAGGCAGAAGGGCATTTTTTTTTGTCTGTTTGAAAGAAGTAAATCAGGATTGCAGAGGTAGCGTCGTTAGTAATTTGCTTTCTGTACAAGCATGAGGATCTGAGTTCAGATCCCCAACATCCATGCAAAAAGCCCAGTGCCTTGATATGTGTCTGTAACTGCAGTGTAGGGTTGGGATGGGGGAAATAATTGAGTCCTGGTGTTTTCTGGCTAGCCCCACAGCTGGATGGGTGAGCTCCAGGTTCAGTGAGAGACCCTATCTCGAAAATCTAGGTGGAGAGAAACTGAAGCAGACTCTCAACATTGGCCTTCGGCCTCCATACATGTGCACAGGTACATGCACCACACCTGCATACACATGTGTACACATACATGAATGCGTACACATATGCCAAGCAAGCAAGCCGAGTGTGGTGGCCTTCATCTGTAGTCTCAGCATTTGGGAGCCTGAAGCGGGAGTGTCTCAGGTTCAAGTCTAAGGTGGACCAGAGAGTAAGTCAAGCTCACAACAGCCGTGGCAATCAAAGGTGTGCCAGGACGGGATGAGTTGTATGGGAATAAAGTAAGATGCAGGGGGCGGGGGTGCCAGAGAACATGAGGTTGACGTGAGGGGATCTGAAGCATCTATGAGGTATGCAATCCTGCGCAGCTATTGGCTCCTGCCATCAGCTACCTAAGCACATTGCTTTAACAGGCAGCACAATCGGAGCACACGCCCCCATTGCAGTGGGGACGTGCTGGGCTGTTAGAGTCTCAGGTCAGGGAGGAGTGTGGAAAAGCTATGGTCTAAAATCACAGCTTTGCAAGGGTTTAAAGGTGCTGATCCTATTGTAGACGCTATTTGTTCCTCTTACCTGAACTTTGAAAGAATGACTTGATTTATTACGAGTGTATGTGTGCATGTGTGTGCAGATGAGGCAGACAGGGATAGTTCTGGGGGATCAGTTCTCTCCTTGCACCATGGAATCTGGAAATTGAGTTGTCGGGTTTGTGCAGCAAGTGCCTTTATCCTCTGAGCCATCTCACCAGCCCTACCTTCATTCTTTTTTTTTTTTTTTTGGTTTTTCGAGACACGGTTTCTCTGTGGCTTTGGAGCCTGTCCTGGAACTTGCTCTTGTATACCAGGCTGGTCTTGAACTCACAAAGATCTGCCTGCCTCTGCCTCCTAAGTGCTGGGATTAAAGGCGTGCACCACCACCGCCGGGCCAGCCCTACCTTCAACTTGTAGTGTATATCTTTGGTTTAACTAATTTGTCTTGATGTGGGATTTCCCCTATGTATGCTGTGAACTCCATTGGCTAATGAAGAAACTGGCTTGGCCTGGTAGGGTGGAACTTAGGTGGGCAGGGAAAACTAAACTGAATGCTGGGAGAAAGAAGGGTGGAGTCAGAGAGAAGCCCTGGAGCTGCCGCCATAGACAGATGTGCTGAAACTTTGCTTGTAGGCCTTGATCTTGTGGGTGATGCAGAGATTAATAGAAATGGGTTAAATTAACATGTAAGAGTTAGCCAATGAGAAGGTAGAGCTACTGGGCCAAGCAGTGATTTAAATAATATGGTTTCTGTGTGATTATTTCGGAGCCAAGTGACCAGGAGGAACAAGCAGCCTTCCTGCAACATTGTCTTCTTAAAAACTGAGCTGGGGTGGCTAATTAGATTGAATAATTTTTTTCAAAAATCTGCTTATGGTAAGTACTGTACGGACACTATGAACACAGGGTGTTGCAAGGTAGAGGGCCCACTTGTTCATTTTGGCCACCCGGTTACCTTAGCCCCGAAATAACCACACAGAAAATGTATTAATTAAATCACTGCTTGACCCATTATCTCTAACGTCTTATTGGCTAACTCTCACATCCTGATTTAACCCATTTCTATTAATCTGCATATCACCACGAGTTCATGGCCTACCAGGAAAGATTCGGCATGTCTGTCTCTGGAGGCTCCATGACGTCTCTCCCTTACTCTGCTTTTTTTCCTCCCAGCATTCAGTTCTGTCTTCCCCGCCTACCTAAGTTCTGCCCTATCAATAGGCCAAGGCAGTTTCTTTATTCATTAACCATTGAAAGCAACCCATAAACAGAAGGACCTCCTACACCAACAGGGCACAGATCAAAACATCTGCATAATGAGGACAGCACATCTGTATGGCCTGCTTTCCAACCCAGCAACCCCAGTGAAGGACTGGATATGGAGGTGACCCAAGAAAGGCTGGGGGAACCTCTGCACCAGGGCTGAGGAGACCAGGGCTGAGGAGAATGCTCCACAGCTCCAACAGCAGCTAGGTAACCATTTGGTCCCTAGAGCCTCATCCTTGGAATAGACTGGCCTCTTCTCCTCTCTCTCACGCTTGTCTGGGAGCCAAGAAGTCTCTAGTGGGTAGAATGGGAGCAAGGATTTCCCAGGCCTGGGATAGTCCCAAGGTCAACAATAATCACTTCAGAATTTCCTGTCTTGTTCCCACTCAGGGGTCTTCCAGCTCGGTGTCCCTCTGCACAGCCTTCAGACTGTCCCAACATGTGTGTGGTCCCGGCTGTTTTTGTAGGATCTGCTGCACTTTTCTATCTATCAATCAATCAATCAATCAATCAATCTTTACATTTTTAGCTTTCTTTCTTCTTCCAGTCAGACTTATTTAGCTTTGCATGCAAATGACCCTAAACTGTTCCTTGGTTTTTTAAAATTATTTGTCACCAAAATCACTTTATCCACCCTCCCCCCCCCCCGCGCCGTTAACAGCTTAGCTATGCCCCTCTGCCTGAGGAGATGGCTCGAGATGTATGGGATCTGGGAAATAGTTAGAGCTCAACCCTCTTCTTGTACCTATGCCAAGACCCCCGCACTGAAGAAGACTAACATTCCCCATGGCAGTTTCTTCCCTAATGTTTCAAATACTTGCTTAGTTTTTCCCACAGGAAAAACTTTACAGCTAAATGTCAGTCCTAAATCCATCCTTGCTGCTTGTTCCCCCCAGTGTTTCCCTCTTTAGCCGTCATCCCGCTGACTCCTCACTGTGGTGCAAAACACTTCCTTTCGCATCCGTGTGGTCTGGTTAGTGACAGATAGTTGTCTCACCAGTCAGCCTGAGCCATTTCCTCCTTCAAGACTCCTGTTCACACATCAGAAACATCTCTAAAACCCTGTTGGACCCAGTATTTTATAGTCTCCCCTGGATTCAAACTCAGTAATTTTCTGGACAATAGTTCTAAGCACTCCTGAAGAACTGGCTGTGCAGAGCAAGCCCCGCCAAAATCTCAAAGCCGGGACCGTTCATCTGGTTCTGTGTCTCGGTGATGCATGAAGGAAACGGGGACTCGAAGGCACAAATGAGGAGTCGCTGGCATGCCTAGGAAAATGCTTAGGTTGACCCCTCCGGGGTCATTTACAGCGTTTACTTGGGGAACGTAACTGGACCAGTCAAGAAATAGAACCAGATAACTAATATTTATCCTACCACACACACTGGAACCAGCCAGCAAAACAGCTGTCTGCTGAAGTCCTGAGTTTTCAGTTCTTGTGGTGGGACGTTCCCAGGAGCCGCAAACGAGACAGAATCTGTGCAAAACAGAAAGCCAGGGCAGAGTTCCTCACCCAGAGCCCTTTTCTGTCAGGGGCCAAAGACCCACTGCCATTCTTGGCTATGCCAGCCTGGACCGGAACTTCCTGAATTAGATAGAGATGTTACAGGTGGTGTCTCCTCCCATGACTGGCTCTGTGTTCACTTGAGATCAGCATGGAACCCCAATATGGGGGTTCAGGGTGCAGGGGTGGGGAGGATTCGAGCTACAAAGCCTGTCGAACGACTGAATCTAGACTGAGTTTCATGTGAGTGGCGTGAGTATATAGACCCTTCTGCCGCTGTGCGAAACGTGACCCTCTTCTTCCATGACTCCCTGTTGCGGGGTGGGTGGGTGGTCTAATGTCTCAAAATGGCCGCTCCAAAACTGGTCAGTCCAAAGGACGCACGGCCACAAACAATGCTAGAGACCATAGCCTTTTTGAAGTCTGAGGAAGACAGACGAGAGAGTTTGTTGTCCGGCAGGGAAAGGAAAGATTGCTATAGAAGTAGTATCAGGTGGAGCAAACTCAGTAGAAGTCAGTAGCAAAACACGAACTGGACCAAGGAAGGGAGGAGCCACTGATGGCTGGTCTTCAACTGTAGGTCATTGAGACTGCTGCCTATGAAAGATCAAACCTAGAAAAACTGGCACATTTTTTTTTCAGGACACCTGAAGTCATACAAAAAGACACATCAAATAGTCTACATCAAATATGGGGGTGTACAAGTGCATGACAAGTCAGACTGGAAAGAAAGAGGAAAAGATGCATATGCACCAAACAAAATCAAATCCCTACTCTGCATTATGATAAAATTATAATAAAATTACAATAAAAAAAACCCTTGCCTAGAAACCGTAAGGGCACGCAGAAGGAGAATGAGTTAAAAATTTAGTTCTGGGATAGTTAAGAATGCTGAGCTCTGTCAAGCTTGTTAGAGTCCCTTCCACTTCTCATGGGAAGGCAAACACTTGGAAGAAACTGTCTTCAAATCTGACCACCACAGCTGTCTGGTCAAACCACAGATCCTGCTTGCTGAGAAGAGAATGTTCTAACAGCTACCTGAAATGTTTTCCCTTGTGAATGGGTACTGGAAATACCCCTTAGTGGTCACAGGACTCAAAGGCCACCCTCAGATGGTCATATAGGCAGAGGTTTCAATACTGCTATCCAGCTGACAAGTATGGAACAAGTTGAGGGCTGGGAACAGGCACGTTTCCAAAGCATTAGCTTCAGTCTCAGCCCGTGTGAATAACTGAGCTCTGCGGTCGCTCTTTCTTTGGACCACCAGCTCCCAAATAATGACACAAAGAGTTCTTACTACTTACGGAAGCTTGGCCTTAACTTAGGCTTGTTCCCAACTAGCTCTTAAAACTTAAATGAACCCATTTACATTAATCTACATTCTGCAAGATTGGCTCCGTACCTCTTCAGTACAGCACGTTTGACATCCTCCGTGTCTCACTGGTGACGTCCCTGCCTCTCAGCGTCTTCATCTGAAGACCCCAGGAGTCTGACCTGTCCTCCCCTGCCTAGCGATTGGACACTCAGCTCTTCATGAAGTCAATCAGAAGGTGCCTCGGGCGGATGAGGTAAGAGAGACATTTTGAGACCGGGAGATGAAACATACAGCAGCTGAGTGCTCCTGCCCTCTGCCTGCCCACTCCAGTCTTCTCTAGCCAGTGCTCCTGCAACAGGAAGAAAGACAACGACCTGGGGGATGCTCTGAGGTTTACAAACGCTCATTTCTGTTGACTCTGAAGTTGAAAGTTGAGAAAGTTAACCAAAGCAGGTGCTGAAGTCGGCGATGGAGGCACGGAGGCCCAGTTCCGCATCATCGTCGTCGCCAGGCGTGGACCTTCGCTTCAGAGAATGCCAGATCCTCAGCTTCACTAGAGAAGAATGGCCAGGGGAAGCGACATGAAGCAGAGCTGGCATTCTATGTTAGTGTTTTAATTGGCGGATCTTATCTAACAACATCACATGTGTATATACTATACTGACTACTCCGCCCCCACACCCTCTCATCTCCCCTCTCCCGTCTCTACCAGTATCCCCTCATCTCTACCAGTTTATCTCCCTAACTCGTGACTTTTGGTTTTGCTTTGTGATTTATTTCGTCTACAGGGTCATCAGTGCGACCGTTGGATTGGAGCTAGCATTAGTGACTACACAGAGGAGGTCAATAATTTGTCCTCCCCTGGAATCTATCAGTAACAAATATCTCTGCAATGAGGGGTAGGCCCCCAAGCTCTTCATCTGTGCCTGACTGTTGATGGCAGACTCAGCACAGGCCTTACAGCTTCTGTGGGTTCCTGCTTGCAAGGGCTTTGTCTTTCCCAGGGGACCAGTCTTACCCTTTCCCCTGTCTCTGGTTCTTGCATTATTCCACCTCTTTTGCAGTATTCCCTGCGTCATAGCAATGATGATATAAATCTCTCGAATAAGGCTGAGCACTCATCCATCACTGGCTGATTCTCAGCATCTTGTGAATGCATGAGTCTGCATTCGCCAACGTCCACTACAAGGAAAGACTTCTTTGATTAAGGCAGAGAGTAGCGTTTTTGCCATGATAATAAATATCAATAGTGCATGACTATAGTAAAATAAATGCCATAGTCCTAGCCCAAAACAGAGGCCAAGGTAAATGCGACGGGAGAGAAGACCCAGATTCAGATCCATGCAAATACAGCCACCTGATTTTTAATTAATTAATTTGTTTATTTTTATTGTTTTTATTGAGCTATATGTTTTTCTCTGTTCCCCTCCCTTTCTACCTTCTCCTTTGGTCTCATCCCAGTTTACTCAGGAGATCTTGTCTTTTTCAACTTCCCTTGTACATTAGATCCATGTATGTCTTTCTTAGGGTCCCTTTTAGGTTCTCTGGGATTGTGAATTGCAGGCTGTTTTAGGCTGGGTTTTTTGTTTGTTTGTTTGTTTTTTGCTTTATGTCTAAAAGCCACTTATGAGTGAGTACATATGATATTTGTCTTTCTAGGTCTGGGTTACTTCACTCAATATGATGTTTTCTAGATCCATCCATTTGCCTGCAAATTTCAAGATGTTGTTTATTTTTTCCGCTGTGTAGTACTCCATTGAGTAAATGTACCACATTTTTCTTATCCATTCTTCAGTCAAGGGGCATTTAGGTTGTTTCCAGGTTCTGGCTATGACAAACAA
>JAQHUG010000028.1:10819529-10840685 GCA_028555095.1 Dicrostonyx torquatus
GAGCCCAATTTCTTGTCATTGCCACCAAAATAATTTCAAGTTGAACTTCTTCAATATTAAAAGACAAGGTTTGTTTTTATGACAATGGCATTGTTTGAAAAGGGCTTGCCTTCCCTGAGACTCATGTTGATATCTAATTGCCAACATGGCAGTAAAAAAAAAAAAAAAAAAACTGGGGTCTTTAAGAGGTCAATAGGTCATAGCCTTAGACAGTGAAGGCTCCTTCTCAAGGATCTGCATTTGCTGTCCTTCCCAAGATCAGGGGCTGTAAACAGGACTCCCCTCCACACCCGGATGCTTGCCCTTCTACCAAGGCGCAAGCCCTGGAAGCCAAGTGTATGCCTCAACCATGACTCAGAATTAATCTCTTATTTATTCTCAAAGTTTCATGTACTAACAGAAAATGAACTAAGACAACAAGCACCACCATCACCATCATCATCACCTCCACCACCATCACCATCATCATCACCTCCACCACCATCACCACCACCATAACCACTATCATCACCACCACTACCATCACCATCACCACCACCACCACCACCATCACCACCACCACCACCATCACCACCGCTGCCACCACCACCACCACCATCACCACCATCATCACCTCCACCACCATCACCACCACCATTACCACTATCATCACCACCATCACCACCAACACCATCATCATCACCTCCACCACCATCATCACCACCACCACGACTATCATCCCCACCACCATCACCACCATCACCACCACCACCATCACCACCATCACCACCACCACCATCACCACTGTCACTACCACCACCATCACCATCACCACCATTACCATCAGTACCATCACCATCACCACCACCATTACCATCACCACTACCATCACCAACACCACCATCACCACCATCTGACCAGTAAGAACTTACCTTCTAATTGTTCTTTTCTGTTTTCATCTTTCCTATGACTTGGGTCCTCCCCAGCTCCTTTCTTTCTGTGGATAGTTCTCCACTCCTTCTCACTGTCACCTCCTGTCCCTGTTTGGTTCTTCAGATAACCATGGGGTCCCAGTGACGGTGAGAGTCCAGGACAAGGCATTACGCTAAGAGTCAGGTGCATAAATGCAGGCTGTGCATGTCTGGTGCCAGGGGACTGACTTTGAAGGAGGAGAGTGGGGTTGGCACCTGTGTTCTGACAAAAACCAACATCTTTTTTGTTTTTCACCTCCCAAAGCGTGACCATTGAAACAAACTCAACTCACTTCATTCCAACTTCCCAAATACAGCTTGTGGGAGACTAATCATAGGGAGAGCTCAGTTATTCAGAAAACTTCACTATTGTCTTCCTTCGCATTTGGAACAGCATGGTAAAAAATATGTGGTAAGAAAAGTGATATGAAAAAAGGAAAAATAGTCAGGAAAATTACTATTACATACAGCCTGTTTAAATCCATTATAAACAGCACCATTCCTTTACGACAAGGAAAGTAGCTTCAAACGCATTCAATAGTGTCTTCAAATGCATTAACTTCCCCCATTTTCCCAAAATCATGGAACGAGAGGACTAGGCTGAAACCTCGCTGACACCCAGATTTGCTGAACTGAACACACTCCTTTTTTAGTCTTGCGCAAGCCTCTCTGATCCTACCAAAGTGTTTGTGTTCATAAGTCAATACAGTAGGAAGAGTTGGTAGCACTCAGTGACGGATTGATTACACTGTAGTGAGAGGGTCAAGGAGCTTTCCTTGATGTCCTTAAACACTTTCAACACACACACACACACACACACACATACGCATGCACATGCACGTGCGTGCACACACACACACGCACCCATGCACACTCCACCCAACAGCAACTAAAGGGAACTACTCTGCTGTTAACTTGAAGACTTCTTCATTGTTTTACACTAATGAGAAAGTCAAAGTTTCTGACCCAAGATGAGGTGATCTGGTCATCACTTGATGGTTTTATCTCTCTGTGGTTGTCCCTGTCATTATCCTTATGGCTTTCAGCATCGTTCTTAAATTCCTCACAATGTTTGCAGTCCAAGTGCTGTAACTGTTTGAGAAAAGTCTTCCGGTTATGTAAAATTTCATGTACCTGAGCGTCATAAACATTTAATATTTTCATCTTACAAATTTCACCCGTGTGGTTCCAAAGGTTTCAAACTTCTTAGGAGCCAGCCCGTTAGATTTTCAACTGTTAACACAGAGTTAATATATGACCCATAAATTCAACACAAACATATATATCCAAGGGAAATGTAAACACGTGTCCATACACAATTTCCACATGACTGCACAGAGCAGCAATAGCCATGATGGGAAAACAGTAAAAAAAAAAAAAAAAACCACCCAAATGTCTATCGGTTGATAAATAAATAATTAAAATGTGATATTTGTGCCATGCGATACTGTCCAGTAAAAAAAAAAAAACAAATGAGGTCTCAATACATGTATCAGTGTGAGTGATCCTCAGGACCATACGGCAAGTGAAGAAGCCACTGGAAAATGAATCACATGATCCAATCATAGGATCAAAACTAGGAACGTTTATAGAAATTGAAAGTAGAACAGTAGTGCTTAGGACTGGGGACAGGAAGCTGGTCAGAAGGGAACCAGAGTGATTGCTTGTATAATTGTTGGTGACCCCACTAAGCTCCAGTAAATATTTCTGATCCTATTGTCACACACGTGAACCTGGTAAAACTAAGTGGGTCACAAAACAAAATCAAAGGTCATGAATCTGGGGAAGGGAAGAAGAGAGATGGTGGAGAAAGCTGACATGAAAGTGAGGATGAGGGGTCTGAGCTCTGGAGTCATGAAGAAAGGGCTGCAAGGAGCTGGGAAACTAAAGAGGAGTCGAGGAGCCATAGGCAGATGGGACTGTCTCAGTCAGTGTCCTATTGCAGGGAAGAGACACCATGACCATGCAACTCTTATAAAGGAAACCATTTAACTGGGGCTCGCTCACAGTTCAGAGGTCTTGTCCATTGCCATCATGGTGGAGAGCAAGGTGGCACAGAGGCAGACACGGTGCTGGAGGCGTAACTGGGAGTTCTACATCTGGATTGGCAGGACGACAAAGACACTGTGTCTGACTTGAGCGTTGGTGACACTCCCTAATGGCGAGGCATTCAAATCTATGAGCCTATGGGGGCTACTCCTGTTCAAACCACCACAGGGACATATCTTATTTACTCTGGGTGAAGACTGACACACTGACCACTAGCAAGACCTCACACAACAGGTTGCATGTGAGTAGACATGCAAGCATATAGACACGCACGTGTGTACACGCGTGTACATACACACAAAGAGGCAGACTGAAGAAGGCAAAGGTTCAAGGTCTCTTTTAGCAAGGAGAGCAGGGGCCCCTTGTTTGTCCCGGCTGCCTGGTTAGCTTACACCCGCAATAACCACACAGAAACCACTTTAATTAAATCACTGCCTGGCCTATTATCTCTAGTCTCTTATTGGCTAACTTTCACATCTTGATTTAATTCATTTCTATTAATCTTTGTTCACCATGAGACCATGGCTTACCAGGAAAGATTTAGCATGTCTGACTTGGCATCTCTGTGATGGCTCTCTCTAACTCTGCTTTCTTCCTCCCAGAATTCAGTTCTGCCTTCTCTGCCTACCTAAGTTCTGTCCTATCAACTGGGCCAAGGCAGTTTCTTTATTCATTACCCAATGAAAGCAACACAGAAACAGAAGGAACTCCTACATCAGTTTCTCCTTTCACCTCAAGGTCAGTTGTATGAAACCCTCATGAGATTGACACTCATTTAGGAGGAGGTATATAACAGATTACATCAATTGATTATTTTGGGGCTGAATCAGAGCTACCCAGGTGTCTAGCATTAGCCATCTTGGCCCATTTTGGATATCCATATCAGTGCCATGCTGTCTCAACTGCCCCTTATGACTGTCTGTTCCCTGCAGAAGGAGATAAAGGGGGGAGGGGAGAGCTAGCAGAATTATATATATATATATATATATATATCACCAAATAAAAACTTCAATTAAAATATGAAGCTGTAAATATTCATAAGAACTAAAAGATGTAGGCGTTCTCAGTGAGGACAGTTATGAAAATCTTCTAAAATGATTTTGGTATTGATTCCACAATGATGAATATACTAAAACCATTCAATTATATATGCAAAGGGGTAAATTACATGATTATATGTCTATAAAGTATTTTTTAAAAAATTTTGGTCCAGGATTTCGACACAAGTTTTAGGTTCAGGCAGGCAAGTTCTACCCCTCCACTGTGCTGATGAACTTGGTCATGCTACTATGTTCCTCTTGGAACCTGTGTTTTGTTGTAAATGGGAAGCTATCTCTTTCTTGGTGTGAGGAAGAGTGACAGAGACATTTCAAAGGAAGCACAGAAGAGATCAGGATGTGGTTCCCTTCTGTCCTCTGGCCACTTGGCCACTTTCCAGACCCATAAACTCCCACCCACAAAAAAATACTTAAAAGGTTAAAATACTCGCCTAAGCAAAGGGCCTTGTTGGTGTTGTTTTGACTCTGTCCTGAAGCCTGGTGAGACCACCCGTCGTCCCCACCCCCTCGTTAGAGCCTGTCCGCCACTGGGCTTCTGTTTGCATTCTCTGCCTTCAGGCAACCGAAAGGAAACACTCATCAGAGAGTCACCCTTTGTAGCAGTAATGACACAAATTACATCCTTCCCCAGAGCTGAGAACACCCAGTCATTAAGTTTAACCATGTGAGCGCCACACATATTTGCAAAAGCAAAACAGCTGTTTCTCTTTGGCTCCATCTTTTAAGGGTTTCCTCCAAGGCTTGAAGACGTACCGTCAATGCTACCGCCAAGACGCCCAGTGTCGCAAAGCAGAACAAGTCCTTCGGTTTCATTTTTAGACATCTGAGAAGTTTCTAAATACCAAGCAATATGGCGTTTATGATGTGTCGAGCACTGGTCTTAGAATCTGATAATTAGGTCGTTTGGAGATTGTAAAGTAGGTATTACTATGATTCCTGCATGGAAAAATGCAGCGACTTCTGAAGATTGCATCACTCCTAATGAGCAAGACTGGGGCTGCACGTGGGCAGACTGGCTTGATGGCCCTCATTTCCGTAGGCCTCTCCAGCCCTCCCCACTACTCAATTTCTTTCACTCGTTCCTATTTCTTACTCTATTCATAGTCATGTGTGCTCTGCCCCTTCCGTGTTCCTGCCCAGCCCTCCCCTTCATGACCACTCTGTGACAACCTCCTGCCACCACCAGGGGTGGCATCCACTCACCGGTCTCTGCTATTGGAACTATCCACAGTGCCCCTCATCATGGGGCAGAGTAGCCAGTGGGAAACCCGGCTTTGGCCAGAAACTCACAAAAAGACACACAATGCAGATGAAAACCACCACAGCTGCGGCTGGGGAAGGCTGGGGAAGGCTGGGGAAGGCTGGGGAAGGCTGGGGAAGGCTTGACAAAGAGATGGCATTTTGTGCACCTGGTGTCTTCTCAGGTTCCCTTTCATTGGTGGCACATGGGCTTCTAAATATGTTCACTTATATGTAAGCATGGGCTTACATCATGACTACCTCTGGCCCATGTAAGCCCCGTGAGTGAATTAGAGAGAGGACCCCCATCCAGGCACATGGGGGTTGAGAGTGTCTGGGTGCAGCAATCAGTGAAGAGATAATCCCTCTACTGGGTCATGAGTAGCTTCAGAGATGACCAATGGTGGCGCTGGGTGCAGCAATCAGTGAAGAGATAATCCCTCTACTGGGTCATGAGTAGCTTCAGAGATGACCAATGGTGGCGCTGGGTGCAGCAATCAGTGAAGAGATAATCCTACTGGGTCATGAGTAACTTCAGAGATGACCAATGGTGGCGCTCGTGCAATCACTAGTTCCTCTGAGAGCAACACATCCTGGGCACTTCCTGGGAACCTGGAAGTCTGCACATGTGCAAAGCGAAGGGGTAGGGGGTGGGTGTGAAGAGTCACCACAGCGGGATCCCTGCCTCCTATGGTCAATATCAATAACATTATCAACAGAGCCTTAAACATCAGTGACATAGTTATGTCTGGTACAGGACAGGGCAGCTATGAGCATCTGTATCAATGGGCACTTATTTAAGAGAGTCATGATGTTTGGCATGTTTTAGGCACCATCTAATATACATACATAATACATACATACATGCATACATGAGTGGAGAAAAGAGTAGGTGGGCAGGTGCATGCGTGCCACCTTAGGGAAAGAGTGGGCATTACACGGGAAGCAGAACCAGAACCCAAGCAAAGATGATAAATAAATAGGACAGACGTGTGTATTTGCCACATTTCCACCTAAGCCCCAGAAAGCGGCAGGCATCAAACCGAGCCACAAGCAGCATCTCTGCGACCAGGAGCTGGGATCTGATGTGTCAGCCCAGGGCATCTCAAGCTGGAGTCTACTTTGGTCTCTGATTCTGACTAAGGGGGTCTGGGCTGGGACCTAAGCACCCCTCGCTCTGATGAGTTCTGGGGCAGCACTGCTAAGCTCACCTGCGAGCTACCCACACGGAGAAGCAAGGCATGAGGTGGGCACTGACGGATCTGGGGAAGGAGGCAGGCATGTGATTGTCCCCTGGACGACAAATGTCACGTGAGAACAGGAAAACATAGTAGTCCCTGAGCAGTGATTGGCAGGTTTGCCCAGGTTCACATGCTGGCTTCCTCCACAGGTCCTCCCTGTCTCGCACCAGCTGCCTACCTGGTAAACATCGAGAAGAAAGCCCTCTCTCAAACTCCACTCTTTTTGACCAAGTAGCCACTAAACTCAAGTAAGTTCTCTGAGTAATTTTAAAATAAAATTAAATCGTATTTAAATCACTTTCTTAGCCAGAGATTGTTTGGGTTGTGTAAAATGTGTTCAGACATGCTTATTTTAGGAACAATGGCATTTTTCTCTTGAGTCATGAGCCCAGGAACTTTTATTCTAACTCACTAAGCCACTGCGCACATCTCTGCTACACGGTAGGAAATCAGCTTCAGCCTGAGTGTTTGGTCACCACCCTACAGCTATGGACTCCTGAAATAGGCCCCAATCGCTAATTTTAAATTCAAAATTACACTTTACTCTCTGCTGAGCTAGCCTTGGGTATTTCTGGTTGGTGACATGACCTAAAGCTGTATTGTTTGGGACTATGATTATCAAGGAAAGGGAGGAGAGAAACAGCAGGGAGGGGATGGGGCACAGGGGACAGGAGAGCGGAGAGCAGAAGGGACCAGGAGAGGGGAGAGGAAAGCGGAGGAGAAGGGGGGCACAGACCAGCCCTGCTCCCCCGGGGAGCACTGAAGTAGACCCAAGATTCTCCTCAACACACCAGAGCCCAGTCTGGCTGAGTTCTCAACCCCTGCCATTTGCATTGGAAAGGTCACCTGAAGCGGGGGGAGTGAAGAAAAGAGCCTCAGCAAAGGGACAAAGCAGAGGTGAAGAAAATGAAGTCAGGTACCCAGAGGATGGCTTTGATCTTAGCATCGGCCGTGCTCCTTCCGGCCCCTTCAGGTAACAAGCGAGCTTCACTTGTGTCCTAGAAGAAGACCTGAAGCCGACTCCGTTAGCCCATGAACCCTAAGGATGAAGAACAAGATAGCTCCCCCATTCCTAAGGCTGCTGTAGGACAGGACCGGAGTCCTGTGTGTTAGGCTGTTTCCTATTCTCTATAAACCGAACAAAAATTCTCTATTGATGAAAATCAACTGGCACCCCCCTTTTTTTTTTGTTTTTTGTTTTTTGTTTTTTGTTTTTTTGCCTGCCACAAGGCAGCCTAAACAACACAAAACTAAGGCTACACGAGGATTAGGAACAAGGTCTCGGTTTAAAGGGACATTTGCTCTAAAGAATGACTCCTAGGCAGTACTCAAAGTTATAGCATCAGCAACCAAGAGCAGGAAAATCACACAACATTACAGATGCATGTGTATCTATGTGCATCTATGTATGCATGTGTATCTATGTGTATCTATGTATGCATGTGTATCTATGTATCTATCTATGTATGTGTATCTATGTATCCATGGGTGTAGCCTTCATCTAAATCTATTTGATCATGACCTCCGTTTTCTGACAATAGAGTACACGGCCCTGTGCATTCATTTTAATTCATGTATAAGCCACTGAGTAGAAATACAGGATACTTTCCTGCTAAAAGGCAGTTTTTCTCTCAAAATTTAGAGGCCCCTACCCAACGCCTACAAAGCTTTTGATGTCCTCTCCAAGGGAAGCCAGGAGTCTTGTGCCTTGTGCCCTGAACTCTGTGTGTTCATTAATTATTTGGTAGATTTCAGAGTTACACTTCTTCTGGAGAGCGCAAGGTCACATGCAGAGGACTCTGGTAGTTTTGGTCATAAACAAACTTCCAAGCTGACTGCCGTCAACCTCAAGGGCAGCCGAGAGACAGCGAGGAGACTGAAAACCATCAGAAGCAGCCCGGTACCTCACCTGTATGCCTCTTAGGTACCCACCTGTATGCCTCTTAGGTACCCACCCGTATGCCTCTTAGGTACCCACCCGTATGCCCTGTAAACTGCTCACAGTTCACCTGGGAGGTCTTTTCTTCTCTCTAAATGAGAGAATTTTTAAAAATGATGGGATCTCCAAATCATGGGGAAATGGGTCAGAACGTCAAGCAGAATGGGTCTCCTCAGCGTTAGGGGTCTCTTGAGGGAAGGGGCTTGATAAACCTGGCCCTTCCACCACCGTGGCAAACCCTGGGTTGGGCAGCGCTGTGCCCTGTGGAATAAGGATGTATCAGACTTATTTACAGCTGCCTTTGTTCACAGTCTCTAAAGTCAGTGTTTCTATTCTGTCTATAGAGAGACTACATTGGTAGAGGAGGATTGGAAGGGAGGAAATTGGATGGGTGTGGGTGTGTTCTAAATACAATGTATTCATGTATGAAATCATCAAACAATAGTAATTAAAGTAAGTGCAGGAGATATGGTTCAGGGGTTAAGAGCACTTGCTGCTCTTCCCTGGCCCTTGAGGATCTGAGGTTCAGAAACTTAGGTGACAAATGGTGACTGTCAGGGACCATTCCCCCTAATAATTACAGATATGTCAGGGACCATTCGCCCTAATAATTACAGAAGGTCATATAAGGCCTTTTAACTTAGAATGCTTAACAGAGCCAGCTAGGAATTTTGACTCTAGGAAATTTACAAAGATAAGGAAGCCATTGCCTCCAGGAAGTTTACAGAGATTCCCCTCTTTAGCATTCCACAAAGGAAAGTTTGCATAGGTATGCTAGGTATCCTGCTCCCTGCCTCAAGGTGTTTATTATCCTCAATTCCCGCTCTCTGACTCCCGACCCCCTCCTCAAGAACCAGCCCCACAGCTTCTGGGCTATATATTTGGCTTTGTTCCCTAATAAAGAGAGACCTTGACAAGAGAGATTTTGCTCGGTCTCGTTCTTTTCTCTCGCCCATGATTTTCAGATAGGAGCCTCTTCGGACCCTGAATAACTGGATCCGCGGGTCGGGTCAGGTGACTAGTCACTTCACCCTCGATGGCCAGTGCCTTAGCCCTGGCTGCTAGAACAAGCATCAGGGACTAGCTGGCTTCAACAGCACAAGCCTATGTCTCCTGGCTGGGGTGGCAACTCCGTCTCAAGGAGCTGCTGGCTGACTTCAGCTTGTCCAGTGTCCTGCTGTCGGGCTCAAGGCCAGAAACATGGAGAAGACACCAGGCAATGCTGAGACAGCCAACCATTACTAGATATGCTCTTAGATTTTTTTTTTTATGAGCTCCTACGTGTGTGTTTGGAGAGGAGGCATGCACACTGTATGTGTACGGGTGCCCACAGAGGACAGAAAGGAGCACTGGGTCCTTGGAGCTGACGTTACAACAACGGTTGGTTGTAAGTTACCTGATGTGGATGCTCAGTAACAAACTTGGGTCCCCTGAAAGAGCGGCCAGTGCTCTAAACCACTGAACCTTCTCTCCAGCACTTATTATTGTTGTTGTTGTTCATAATTTCACCTTGTGTTTAGAACACATCCCCACCCATACCCATCCAATCTCCTCCCTTCCAATATCAGAGCAATCTCTCTCCAGACAGAACAGAAATATATACTTTAGAAACTATAACAAGGTCAGCTGTGAACAAACAGATTCTCACCCCAATATAAATATTTCCAGGGGAACTCCTGGGTACTTGAGTTTCTGTCCCTACAGAGCTAGGCAATGAAACCTGGACAACCCATAAAATCCAAATGGCCGTTACTTTGGCACAGCATGAGTCTTGGGTACCGTATTCAAGCACGCTTTGGACTTTATGAGAAGCGTCATTCAGGGCTTCCCTCTTCTACTCTCTGCCCAAAAGTGGCACACAAATTTTCTATTTCTGTCACTGGGTGAGCAAGGAGGAAAGGAAGCGTTTAGGACACACCATCAGCAAAACAACACAAAGCCGGGTGGATTTGATTTGGATCTCTTCAGTTTTAAAGACAACAGAAGAACAGCAAAGGCTCTGGTGTGTTACATGATGGGAGCCTGCCAGCCCTCCCCCAACAGCAGTATTTTCATTTTACAGGTGCCAACGCTAAGTGTTAGAGATGGCAGGTGATGAACACGTTCCTGGGAACCTGGGGTTAGAGTAAAACATACAGCCGGGTCTTCTGACTCCAAATCCCATGACCTTCAGGCGTGTTTGCAGAAGGAAGTTCATGCATCTTGAGCTGGCATGCCCACCGCTCTTCCCAAAACTATCTAAGATGTCTGGGATGACCAGGTTCTAAGGTGGGGACACTTGCAGCATTTATCTGCTGGGCCTGGCCTGCATCTGTGTGCCAGCAGAGGTGCTGTGGCCCCTTGGTCCTATGTCTCGGTCCTAAGTTTTGTAATAGTAATAAAAGAAATTAGGTGACTGTGTTGGGAGGTAGGGCCTTTGAAGAGCAGCTTGTGCTAAGGATGAGGCGCTGGGGTATGTGCTAATCTGTCAGGTGTTCTTAAAAGAAAGGGGCCTGAAGACAGAGAGAGACAGTTAGAGGGTGGCCATCTGTAAGGAGAGGGACCTGGAGAGAAAACAAACCTGCGGATCTCAGCCTTCAAGTCTCCAGGCCTGTGATAAAGCAAATGGTGGGGGACAATTCTGTATTCTGTCAATCATGTTTTAAATAAATGCTGATTGGCCAGGCAGGAAATATAGGCGGGTCAACCAGACAGGAAGTAGAGGCAGGGTGATGAGAACGGCTGGGAAGAAGGAAGCTCTTCCCCCATTCCTGCACAGTCCGACATAAGGTGCCCGGCTGAGAAAAGGTACCGGTCATATGGCTAACATAGATAAGAACAATGGGTTAATATAAGTTATAAGAGCTAGTAAGAAGACTGAGATAATGGGCCAATCAGTTTATAACCTAATGTAGACTCTCTGTGTGATTTTCTTTGGGGCTTGCTGGCTGTGGGGTGCCGGGCAGGATAGTAACCCCAATGAGCAGGCCCCTCATGTTACAGCAAATCTGTCTGCCTCAGTCATCTGTGGAAACGTTTCATTTGTATTTTAATAAAGAAAGCTTGCCTAAGAGATTCCTGGAGGCAAGATCACCATTTTTGGACTGAGGTCGAGGTGAGTGCCAGGGGCCGGCTGCTTTGCTTTTCTGACCTTTAGGCAAGCTGTATTTATTAAAATACAAATGAGCCGGCCGGTGGTGGCACACACCTTTAATCCCAGCACTCGGGAGGCAGAGGCAGGCGGATCTCTGTGAGTTCGAGACCAGTCTGGTCTACAAGAGCTAGTTCCAGGACAGGCTCCAAAGCCACAGAGAAACCCTGTCTCGAAAAACCAAAAAAAATAAATAAATAAAAACAAAATACTAATGAAATGTCACTATAGCCATCCGGCGTAGGATGCTTTGTTATGGTAACCTGGCACACTAACAGACAGACAGGGTTCTCTGGGAAACATCAAATAGGAGATGTGTGTGTACATATGCATAGATATAATGCGTGTGCACGTGTAATGTGTTTGTGTGCTGTATAAACACGCACAGAGAAAGATTTAGTTTAAGGAGTTTGAGTGGCTGAGCCCTGGCCAGTCTGAAGGCAGCAAGTGGGGGATTCTGACGTCAGTGAACACTACAGCCTAACGTCTGGAATCTGCGCGAGGCCAACATCCTTCCTCCTCAGGATACCTCATGATTTCTCTCCAGGTCCTCAGATGACCGATCGGAAAGGCTGCCCCACATTGAGAAGGGTAACTTGTTTCACTCAGAGTTTACCTGCCTAAGCATGAGTCAAATATAAATAATGCCTGAACTGCAAGACGTACATGGATGCTTGGCCATGCAACAGTGCACCAGGTGACATGTAAAATTAACACGTGTGCACGTGTGTGGGGGAGTGCCTGGGGGCCTCTCTCTGGTTCTGTTTGTCTGACTGACCCCGATGGATCAACATAGGTGTTCCATTTTTGATTTTTAAATTGAACTTTTAAATTAAAACTTTTAAAATTAAAAAGTTAAGTTAATTTTTAATTTTATTTTATCTTTATAAAATTTTGATTTAAATCAAGAAGTTTCTAGTTCTCACCGTTCGCATTTATCACCATCCTTCACCTCATCCAAATAGCATCTAACGGCTGAGAGAAAATTCAGCGCTGTGCAGTTGCCTGGCAAAGCCCGGGCCCATCTGCTGGATCACGAGTGGGAGCTGCCCTTAGGTTTGTACGTCTGAAACAGGGTTCTCTGGCTTTCATACGCTTCAAAGCCTCAAGGGGCTGCTGAAACACAGATCTGTGGTGCTGGGACTGGAGAGATGGCTCGGTCGGTGACAAAGCGCTTCCAGGCAAACGTGAGGACCCGAGTTTGAATCTCCAGAACCCAGACAAAAGCCAGGAGGAACGGTGCATGTCTGCAGCCCCCATGCTGGGCTGAGGGAAGGGAGCAGAGATGAGCAGATTTCTCGAGCTCACTACCCTCTCAGTCCAGATAGACAGTAAGCTTAAGGATCGGTGACTTAGATAGTATAGATTCCCAAGGCATGCCCAAGAAAAACAAGGGTATCTGCCCACCAGACACTTGCACAAGACAGCTCCTGCCAGTGTTTTCACAGCACCCCCAAACTGTATGACCATCCATCAGCAAGAGAAACTAATGCGCCAAATGTGGCCTGTACAATGGAACATAATCCCCAAATCTGCAAGGGAAAAGAACGTGTGTCCTATGGCACAGCATGGTGAACCTTCCACATTCTGTCCTGAGGGAAAAGAAAACAGACAAAGCCAGACACAACAGTACATACCGTCTAATTCCGCACAAGAAAGTCACAGACAGTAAAATGAATTGATGCAGCAGAGACAGGATTGATGGGATGCAGCGGGAACCCAGTAGGGATGCTGCAACTGTCCCTGGGCTTCCTGTGAGTCTTAGCTACGCAGATTCCTCCGTATAAAAATCCCTTAGGTGTGAGTAGCATGTGAGTCGCAAGGAACCCAGTAGGGATGCTGCAACTGTCCCTGGGCTTCCTGTGAGTCTTAGCTACGCAGATACCTTCGTATAAAAATCCCTTAGACATTAGTAACACGGGAGTCACAATGCAGCGACACCTCAGGGTGCTGCTTTCCTGTTACACAGAGGGAAGTCAGAACCCACCACCCCCAGTGCCCGTTTTTCCTCATAAAAACGCTTCGATTTCTCCTAAGATCAGAAGGAAAAAAAGTCCTTGTAGTGCAGATTTGATTATGTTGTCTTTAGACCCATAGCCATAAAAGTACAGATGCCAGGATTTTTTATGGGGGGAGGGGCACACAGTGGCAAAAGTCCCTGTGGTCTTCCCAAGTCACAGTGCAAGTCCCACAGTCACAGAAGACATAGATGTGGACACTTTCCACTCAGAAGCGGCTGTGGGAAGTATTAAACCATGTCCTTATCTCCTTGCCAGGCCTGTTCTAGTCCTTAATGGCTTTGTCCCCCCCTGAGGATGCTCCAACGATGCCGGGCGTCTGTGTCAGAGAGACAGACAGTGTGAGCTCTCTCTATCTGAGTGGGATACGAACAGGAAGATGAGGGAAGTCTGAACACCATCAGCCTGAAGGAGCTCCGACCTAGCTGCTTGGAGAGCAAGCTGGAGGATGCCAGAAAGATGGAGGCACCACGTGGTCTGACCCGTTCCCTGCCCTCTATGCACTTGGCCTACAGTGATGTTAGCATTGACAAAGGGATGCAGGGAAGACAGCTCTTGGCCACGTGTGCTGTGGGCTTTCCCACTGGGCCATGGTTCATACTCTGCCACACAGTGGAGAAGTTGGGGGTATTGGAAGGAGAGGGTTAAGGGAAGCCTTCGGTGTCTTTGTTACAGACCTAGGCAACCAGATGGGGACAGTCTCTCAATGCACACACACTATCTCCCAACCTAAGCTCAGTTCCCCAGGCACACAAAAGATAGATAAGACCTCTTGGGTGTCCTGCCCTCAGAGCGTCAGCACCTAGCCGAAGGAAATGGTGCACACGTTTAAGTTAGAGCAGTGATCAAAACAGCACAGTAACGGGGTGGATACTTCAGAAGAGACAGAGTAAAATCAACCCGAAAGCTTTAGCTAAAGAAGAGAAGATAGGACAGAGTCAGGCGCCCATACCAGCGCAGCCTGTGTGCTCTCATGACCTTTGCAATAAACAGCCGTGTTTCAACACTGACACCTCACCGCTGGGACCCCAAGTCCGCTTCATTGCTTGTGACCGCTATGGCTGTAGACAAACCACTCCGCTTCTCCAGTGCCCATCCTTTCCCGTGTGCAAGATGACCATGATGATGTCACATCATGACATGTGAGGTCATGAAGATTCTGAGGCATTAGAACACATACAGGTGGTGCACAGCCTGAACAAGTAAATTCCTTTCCAGTGATTACTCTTGTAGGCTATCTCCTCCCCGTTTCCCATCTCTGAGTGGGGCTCAGGGCTCCTTGCCATTGCTGGGTCACTCAAGAGAGCTGGTTTCAGCTGTAAACCCCCTGTCCCCAGGGACCCAAATCCTGGGGTAATGACTCTGAAGAATCAAGACAGTAAGAAGCTAAAACACCTTTGGGTGCGCCACAGGGAATGCCCCAAGGGTGTGCGCACACGCTTACATCTTAGTGCGCTGGTAACCAGAAGCGGCTGCTGTCAGAAAGGAAAGGATTTTTAAACATTTCATGCCATAGCAAGCGGACTGGTAAGTGGTCCAGAACAGGCTGAAGTAATAAAAATATCTGTGAAAATGTCCAGATTGATGATACAGCCTAAAAATAAATCTCAGAAAATAGTGAAAGAAGCAGAGTGGGCCTGGCTCCCATACGTGCCATTTCATGTCTTTTTTTTTTTTTTTTTTTTTTTTTGAGGGCTAAAATATTCAGTTTGAAGATGATTTGAGCACGGCCATCTGGTACGAAGAGCAAGTGAAAAGTCCCCGATCTGGGACAATAGGAAGCTGCGTCTGAAGAGATACAGAGTAAAACCTAACGCGTTCAGGGCAAACAAACGCGGACGCGGCCCTGTGTGTGTGGAGCGGATAGCGCTCCACGCAGGCGCGCCTTCAAAGTGGTCTGCATGCGTCCTCCCTCGCAGGTGCCGGCTTAGCTTAGCCGTTCTTTACTTCTCAAGACTTGGAAGCGGATGAGCATTGCTGCATCGCCAGCATTGGTTAGAACTGCAGCACCGAGCTTGCTTCAGTCACAGAAAGCCAGGGTTCTTGGTGTACGCAGCGTGCGCAGTGAAGGAGTTACAAGGCCGAGCCGCTCCCGACGACACTAGAGTATTTTTATGTTTTTCTGTGAGGAAGGGGACTTTGCCCGCTACCATTGTCAAGGGGTTTGGGGAGGATTGTGTCATCACATTGTCAGTCAGGTCGTTCCCAAGCACTAATTAGGTTGGGCAAGTAGGATGACCACACGGCCTTGCTGGACCTTAGAGACTGGAGAATGAAAATACAGAACTCATGTCAGTGACTAGTCTGGGGTTCTGGGGCAGGAATTTGCACACACGTAAGCTAGTCCATTCTGGAATTCAGAGATGATTCCTAAAATAGATTGTATCATATTCATAATCAACGTCACTAATATAAATGAGTAGAAATAACATGACTATAAACACTCAAGTTTGGAGATTGAGTAAATATCTATTCATGTTAAGGGGAAATATAATATTTGAATTTATGCATGCAGTGTATAAAAATCAGGTTAGGCACCTGATGTGAGCACTGCCCCAAACAGTTGTCATTTCTTTTTCATCTCAAAGATTCTATGTTGCCTGAGTAATTACCAATTTGTCCATAGTCTCAGCTGCCTTAGATTCCCCACACACGGGAGCATCCCCTTCCACTGAGTGACATATCTCTCAGTTGGCCGATGGCAACAGCTTCCCCAGTAAGGTGTCCGGGTCAGGTAGGACCGAGTGGGGAGAACTCCAGTCCTCGTCATCGCGTATCTGAGACAATGCTGGCCTCATAGCTGAAAGCACTGTCAATATTTGGCCTTTGGGAAAAGGGACTCATTCTTTCTCTTTTAAATTCATTTTTTTCTGGCTTCCAGGGTTTGTAAAATGAATTGGAGACATCTTGAAACAACTTATAAATACTTATAAATACCAAATTATGAAATTGGTCTTGGGCTGTTCTGCGCCATAATTTGTACTGTGTGTTGTGGATTGCCACGGTGGTGCTCCTGGAGACCCTTGAAATGTGGGCAAAAAATTTACCCTTTGAAATGGAAGACATCCATCAGTCATTCATCTGACCTGACACAACTCGAGGGGAAAACGTATCCCTCTTGGTTCACACCAGTGATGTCTGGCAAAGCAGCTCATTATTGAAACCAAAAGACGAAGGCCTGTGCCTCACTGTAGGACAAGACTGCCTCACACAGGTGGGACCACCTTGGATTCTACTCCATTGTTTTAAAAGGCACAGAAGAGCAGCTGTGGGTACCAGGGGGAACCTGAGCATTCGGCCAGTGAGAGAGCCCTCCAGAGGAGGTGATTTTAAGGATAATTTTTTTATTACCTGATATTTCTGGAACTTTAGCCGGGAGTTCAGTTGAAACAGGCAGAGTACTGAAGGGATTGATGAGAAATTAACTGTTGATCCACCATGGCCAGTGACCAGGGAATCCATGCGCTGGTTAAAGCCTGGTACTTTCTCTGAATGATATATTCGCCCCTGTAAAACAAAAATTCTAATTAGAATTTTCCATCATTTTTAGTCTTGAACATCTTAAATACTCACGTTCTGCCATGGAACAGTCAACACTCTTGTGGCTTCCGTTGACGAATGCAGACAACACCGGAAATCAATAACCTCACAGGGTTCCCGCTAATTGGAATGAACTCAGGCAGCCGATGTGATGCATTATTTGTTTGACTTGAAAGTGTATTTCTCTCTACTCATAGCCTAGGGTCACAATGGTGTCCTGAGCCTGCTCTGTCAACGTGAAGAACGTATCGCAAAAGCATCGTTGACTTCCCTCTCGATCTCTCGGTACAGAGACTAATTACCGTGGTTACAACGTTTCAACACGCTGTACAGAGTCCACGTGGCTTGATGCCTAGGAAGTGTGAAAACCTGGCGTCAAGCCACCGTCAGTATGACAACGGTTATAACGCCGTCACGGGTGGCTTCAGAGTCTTTCTAGGAAAAATGTCATATTGGAGGAAAGATGTTCTCAGCAACCGAAATGTCACTGTGTGATAAATTATCACATTATATATAAAGTAACACATATCTTGCTCACACATTCTGACACAACTTTCACAATTACCCTGAGTGTTTTAATGTACAGACATCATGAGTAACGGGAACGACACACGGATGGAAAGTATCCACTTCTGGTGTTTTCTCTGATAGCCCTAATTATTTTTCCCTTTTGGTAAGCCAGGTCACAACAGCGGCTAAATCCCAAGCCCCGGGTGATTGCATAGCCATGTTTCACAAAGTCTACATTTGCTTCCATAATTAAATGTCAGGTTGCAAGCGAGGAAGAGATGAACGGAAGACAGGAAAGGAAACCAAGAAGAGAAGGTGTGGTTGAAAGGGAGATCTGTGTACTCAGCTTGCTGAGAGGAAGGCGTGGGAGAACAGAACCAAGGAGAGAGGCCATGCTGGAAACACCAGGCAACCTGAGTTCTTCATTCCTGGTGTGGTGGTTTGAAATGTCCCCCAGGGCTCGTGGGTTTGTCTCTAGGGCAGGCTTAGAGAATCTGTAGACTCATTCCTTTGCTTGTGCTCTCTCTCTCCCTCTCTCTCCCTCTCTCTCTCCCTCTCCCTCTCTCTCCCTCTCTCTCCCCCTGTCTCTCTCCCTCTCTCTCCCTCTCTCTCTCCCTCTCTCCCTCTCTCTCCCTCTCTCTCCCCCTGTCTCTCTCCCTCTCTCTCTCCCTCTCCCTCTCTCTCCCTCTCTCTCCCTCTCTCCCCCTCTCCCTCTCTCTCTCCCTTCCTCTCCCTCTCTCTCCCCCTCTCTCTCCCTATCCCTCTCTCTCTCTCTCTCTCTCTCATTCCCTCCCCCTCTCTACCCACCCCCTCTTCCTCTCTTTCGCGCTAGCACTTCCCGTGTTGGATGAAAGCTGTGACGAACCAGCTCCCTGTTATTCCTGCTTCCAGCCAGACCTTTCCCACCATGATGGACTCCATCCCTCTGGGACCAGAAGTTGAAACAACTCTTTCATCTTTATGCCGCTTTTGGCCTTCGAATTTATCACAGCCAAACAAACAGTAATGCACGGTGCAGCTTGTGACATACACTACGGCCCTTTGCAGCCGACTTTCAGAATGCCCCACGGTTGATCGGCTGTCTAGAGGTCCTGCGCTCTTCCCCCTGCTTCAGACAACTGTGTGAAAAACAGCCATGTTCCCTAGTCTGTGTGAAGGGCAGCCATGTTCCCTAGAGAGAAATACATCTCTAAATTTTTGGTAGCACTTTTGTCGATAGTTCAAGGAATGCTTCTCTAGTTCAGTGTTTCTCAAACTGTGAATTGCATATCAGATATTTATAACAGTGGAGAAGGACAGTTATGAAGTACCAACAACAATGCTATCATGGTTGGGGTCACCGCAACATGAGGGACTGTGTAAAAGGACCCAGCATTAGGAAGGCTGAGAACCACTGCTCTAGATCAGCTCATTCAGTTTACAGATGATAAGGAGAGAAGCAGGGAGATGGAGATGAAGCGAACATTGGTTACAACACCAAAGAGCACAGGCTTTGGAGTCCGATGTCCTGGGGATGGACACTGTCTTCATCTCTACCAGCAATGGTCTGGGTTGGACAATTTCTCTGACTATTGGAACTGTATTAAATCCTATTTGATAGGTTGGCCTGTGGTCCCTTCAGACACTAATGAGGCATGCTATGTAAAACTCCTGAGACGTAACCAAACATGGTCATGGCTTGCGGCTGTGACCAAAACGTAACCAGACGTGGTCATGGCTTGCGGCTGTGACTGACACAGTTTGCCCCTGAACCTCATTACTCTCCATTGCGCTTCCTGCTTTATAATGTAATTGAGAAATGCTGAAAGCAAATGAGTGATCAATTTGTCAGAGAACGTATTGCTGGATTCCTGACGGAGATCTTTCCTGACGATGGTTAGTGGTCGGTTTATGTACTGCCGAGTACTTGACAGAGAGACGAGAGGGAACCCGGGAAGGAGAGTTTCCTGAGCCACCACCAAATAAATCCAACACGGAAGCAAAGGTGTGTGCTTCTGAGAGAAGCACGAAGAAATAAGAAATAGCACGTCAGAAACTTTACTGAAATATATTTATCTCGGGATGAGGCACATAATAAATAATCAGACATGATAAATGACCATCACAAAGCAAATGGCTTAACACAGCAGAAATTTACTCTTCTTAATTGTGAATGAAGGTTAGGGTGTCAGGAATACCGTGCTCCTCCCAGGGTTCTAGAAGAGAATCCTTCCTTGTCTTCTGGTTTGTGTGGTAGTCATCAACACTCGACACCCCTGGGCTTGCAGCTGCATCTCTGCCAGCTTCTGCTTCCATCTTTGTCTGGCTACTGTCCTGTGGTGCATGTCTCTCCTGACCCCCTTCTGCTTCCTGGTACAAACACAGTCAGAGGCTGGCGATTGTTCAATCACTAAAGTGCTTACCAGAATCCTTACCATGGTGGTGTGTGCGTGTAAACCTCTGGCCGTGATGGTGTGTGCATGCAGACCTCTGGCCGTGGTGGTGTGTGCGTGTAGACCTCTGGCCGTGGTGGTGTGTGCATGCAGACCTCTGGCCGTGGTGGTGTGTGCGTGTAAACCTCTGGCCGTGGTGGTGTGTGCGTGCAGACCTCTGGCCGTGGTGGTGTGTGCGTGTAAACAGGGGGGCTCACTGGTCTGCTAGCTTAGCCTGTCTGGTGAGTGCTAGCCAACCAAAGACCTGTCTCAAAACAACAAACGGTGTCTGAAAAATAGTAACTGAGATTGTTCTTTGATGGGCATACATGTATGAGCACACACATGAACATGTACACAAACACACACGGACATGTGTGTATGCATACACACGTACTCCCCACAGTCACTGGGTTTAGTATGATATCCTGACTTGATTCCATCCATGAAGACTGTTACCTCAAAGGAGGTGTTACGGGTATCAGATACTAGGATCTGACTGCCTCCCTAAAGGAGACGCAAGGCAATCTGAAAACTTGGTTTAGTCAAACAAAACTTTAATACAAGCCTAGTAGAATAAACTTATCTTCTTTTCAATCCATGCTAATATAAGATGCATTTGAAGCATCATGGTACTATATTTTGAATTTGAACTGCCCCAATGTTTCATGTTTCAGAGACATGGTGCCCGTCTGTAGTACTGATTTGGTAACTTGTCAAACCTTTAGGAAATGGAGCCTGCCTGGAGGGAGTGGGTCCTTAGAGTCAGGTTGCTGAAGGATTTTCTAGCCATTTGTTCTTCCCTTGCTGTCAGTTTTCACGGTCTGCTACAACGGGAAGAATCTCTACTGTCCTTTCCTACCCCTAGAATCCAAACTATACACCATGCCTGTCCTGCCACAGTCAACTGAAACCGGAAGCTATGCGTTGTTGTGATAAACCGACTGTGACCAGAAGCGGCATAAGGAAGAAAGAGTGTATAGGGGCTTACAGTTTCAGAGGGTTAGAGTCCTTCTTGGCAAGTGGGGGGGGCAGCTTGGCAGCAGGGGGCCAAGGCAGGAAGCTGAGAGA
>JAQHUG010000028.1:10849654-10867349 GCA_028555095.1 Dicrostonyx torquatus
ACACTGGGTTTGGATTGAGCACTAGAAACCCCAGAGCTCACCCCAGTGATGTACTTTCTCCAGCAAGGCCACACCTTGTAATGTCTCTCAAGTGGCACCACTCCCTAATGACCAAGCATTCAAAGATCGGGGCCAAATATAGGGGTGATTCTCCCTCAAACCACCACCACCTAGCAGTCTCCATTACTGATTTCAAGAGCTCTCAGCAAGTCCCTGGACTTCTGAGGGAGGAGAGGAAGCAGACGTTCATAGGATGCCTACCAGCATCTCCCAGCAATCCTTAAGAGGAACTTCTCTGACTTTTCATCCTGCCCCCCCCCACTACACAGACTCCTAATCCAATGATCTCAAGCTAAAGCGGTCCCCACTCTATTCGTTAACCAATGTTCTACTGAGGGGTTGGACGTGTCCATATTTGCTACACATGATCCATTGTCCCTTTAGCAAACAAGAACGACTAAATGACGTCATGAACAAAGGACAACAGGGAAAATCTATCTGGAATTTGCTGAATCACTACATTAAAAGAATGACCTTAGCTCCAAGGAATATTTGAGGGTTAATGTCCCCAAACTGCTGACCTGTTCCCTAGAGGATACCGTCAGCTTGAACACACAACACATACCGCGATGGTACATGTTATCATATGCAAGCATGTGGCATAGATCATGTATGAAGTACAGGCTGATGACCTGGTATCCAGCCACAGGGCTTCTCTCTTGGAAGCCACCATGATCAGCAGTCCAGTCATAAAGAGTATCGGATTACAAAGAGCACAGTGGGTGAAGAGGGAAGAGATTGGAAGCACAAGAAAATAGAGCTTTAAGAGGAGAAAAGTTTAAGGTAGCAAACTTTTGTTTTTTCATGTTTCTTAGCAAATTCGTTATGTACAACTGCGACACACACATATATTATATTACATTATGACTGGCAAAGCTATGTAGAGATAATGATCTCTCACACCATCCTAGCCCACCATCCTGATATGACTACTACTGACACACTTTTGTATTTCCCTACATCTTTTCTTGTGCCTATGCACATACAAGTGAACGTGTTTAATAGTATGTAGGATAAGCTATATGGGATCTATACAATAATGATATGGATCATGGGATAGGTCATGGGTTTCTAAACCACCATGACCACTATCAACAGCTTACTTTCATTTGTGTAGCAAAGATGCTTCTTGTTCTTTCCTCCAGCCCTTCCTAGATACCTTCCCTTCAATCTCTCCCATGTCCCTAAGTTGACAGACTCTTTTATTATTGGTGTGTGTGTGTGTGTGTGTGTATGTATAAATATATGAATGCAACCTGACGAGTGCACCATGGTGGTGGTGTGTACAAGGCTGCAGGGCTGACCACTTTGCACTGGATAACCAATAAGGTGGCTCCTCCCTGGGAGAAGCTAATTCTCCTTCTCCAGCAGTCACTGCTTGCTTACATCTTTGCTGTCGAGGGATGGGGACCCCCACAAAATTCCCCATTACACATTAGCATGTCTATCGGTGTGGGCATTGTTCTAGGCTCATTCACGCAGCTGTTTGGAGGAGAGACAACTCCACGGCAGACTTCCTGGCTCTCTGGCTCTTACAATCTTCCCACCCACTCTTCCCCAGTGTTCCCTGAGACACAGATGCAGACACAGTGCACCCTTCTGGAAAAAGTCACGTAGCTGTAGACAGTGGGAAGAAATTCACTCAGCAGTTTGATTTTCTTCAGATAGTCTTTTTTTTCTCTTACATCACAAACAATATTGGCATACGACACTTGCAATATCTCTATGTGGTTTGACTTCTGTATAAACTATGCTCCCCCAGATGGAGTTGCTGGGTCAAAGGGTACATATATATTGCGTTGAATAGGTTACTGTCCAGAAGGACCTCCCCTGGCACTGCGTGGCCGCCCATTTCCCACCCTCACCAACACAGTATGCTGAGAGTTGCCCAGATGTTGGCTGATCTGAAGGACAGAAACTGAAACCCCATCAGTGGATGTCTGTTCCCCTAACAGGACGGTGAGCACCTTTTCATAGTGTGTTGATCACATGTTTTCTGATTAGCAAGCCAGCGGGGCAAGAAAGGGCAACACATGTGTTATGTGCACCTAGGCTATGCCACAATGAGACCCAGTATTGTGTATAAATAATATATATTAATAGAAACATTTAAGAAAGCGCTGTCCTTGGTCCTCACAGAGCCGGGACCTGCCTTTCTGATGTTTTCTTGTTCTTTTCTTGTGACTCAGTCCTCTCTAGTGCTGCATTTGCCTAAAACATATATAACTCAGGCTTTGCTGCTAACTCTGGCATCTGAATTCTTGGAGGGGCCCTAATTCTGCGTTGTTTTTATATCAGTCACCCCCTATTTTCTTCAGCAAGTGGAGAGTGTTCACACAACCAAACCCAAATAAATTAACATAATAGTGAATGTATCTCTCTGGGGTTTCTGGTAAAAATAAGACCAGGAATGACATGTTAGATTTTGTATTCAGCGAATGGCCACGGTTCTCTTTTTCTCCGTGCACACCCAAGTCTTACCCTATGAGGGTCCACGGCAGCCGTGTTACTTGCTTCCCTGTCTCCCCTCTCTTTGCCCCGCCATGTTAGAGCCGCCATCAGAGGGTGGCTTTAAAATTCTGGATCACGCCACACACCTCCCTTGCTATTCTTTGCCTGGTGCACAGGGCCTGTGGGACCCTCTTCCCCTCACCTTCTGCCTGCCCTCCCTGAATCTCCCCTATCATGCACATGGTCCAGGCACACCAGGCTCTTTTCTCTTCCCTGAAGCCAATAAACGTGAAGGGGGGGGACTTAGTCAGGATGAAACAGTCAGGAAGAAGAAGGGGAGGAGACTTAAGAGCCTGGGGCTCATCCAGGAAGAAGGGGAGGAGATGTGAGAGCCCAGGGCTCATCCATGAAGAAGGGGAGGAGAGGTGAGAGCCTGGGGCTCATCCCTGAGACACTGGGTCAAGCCCTGCCTGAAGTCTGTTCTGTCTTAAGGGTCCGCAAGTATTTTCTACTGCTTTTGCCACTTCCCTCCCTTCCCAGCAGTCTGCTCACATCTAGACATTCTGGATGACACAGCGCTTGGCCCGCTGTGCCACTTTCCCAGTGATGTTCCAGAGACTTCTGGAGGAATGTTACAGTCAGTAGCTGAGTTAAGCCATCTTTAAAGAGACCTGAATCCTAGTTCAGGTTCTAGAAAGCGTTGAGATGGGGCTGCTATTGTAACTAGGTGACAGGTACATAACAGGGCTGGAGAGACGACTCAGTGCTTAGAAGTGTCTGTTGGGTAAGAATGAGGACCAGACTTTGATTCCAGCATCGATTTAACACGTCAAATGTTACCACAACACAGACTTAACGACCTTAAAACTGAGACCTGTCGGGACCGGAGTCCCTGCCAGTCTACATGGTGATCTGGGCTTTGCAGTGATATCTTGAGTTCTCCTCAAAAGAGCAGTTCCTTTTCTGAAAGATTATGGATCGTCAGATTAATAATTCTGCCGTTTCCATTTCTTGAAAGTTAGGGTCAGCTTGGGAAACGCTGGTCACATCTTTGATGTGGAATGTCAGCCCTCCCTCGGAATATCCCTGTCTCAAAGCATCGCCTGAAGACTTGGCCAGGATTTACAGTGAGTTTCTGTTTTTAGCCGTCTATTCAAGAAGGGAGTTTTGAAGTTTTTGTTAATGATTGGCTGCCCGTGTCCTAGCAGAAATGCTATGATTGCCTATGAAGAGTGTCATTAATAGAACTCGATACAATTTGAAAAAAGAAAAGAAAATGGCATTGAATGCCTTCCCCGACTCCCACGTCACCCACCAAGGCTACCCCAGCATACGGAGTTTCTCTCGCTCAGCTCAGTGTCCACGAGGCCGCGTCTTTTCCCACGCTAAGGCTGAAATGATTGATTCATGGGCAGAGCTGTGCCCGCCCCCTTTCTCCTCTACCTAAGCAGCTGCCACTGCCTTCTCTGACTCTGTCTTTTACTTACTGCAGTTGGTTCTGGGTTTGGCACCTCATTATATTCAAATGACATAACAATCAGCTCCCATCAGAGCTTGCAGAGAGTGAGTGGTTCCTGGGGTTCAATTACACATTAGTACAGACCTTCCTGTTAATATTGTAGCCTTGGGCGAGAATCCTATTTTAGTCAGATCTGCTGTGTAAGACAGAAAGACCTGTGCTTCTGGCAATGCCTAGGCTGGGCCTCAGGCCAAACCAAAGCATCCCCTTAGAAACCCAGGTGCTCGCACAGTGCAGGTTGACCGAAGAGTCTTGGGGTGAACTTTGTGCTTCACAGTGAGATCCCTTCGCCAAAAGGTAAAGCAGTGACATATAGATGCTCTTATCCAGCGAGGCTTCCGAAAACGACATCTCTAGTCTGTCTCCAGTCTCCCTCTCCTCTTCCCTGGCTGTTTTGCTTGACAGTAGTCACCTGAGGATGCTGGTCTCTTCCCAGAGTCAGCTCTGAGGACAGACACAACTGTTCCTTTTCTGCAACATTCCCAGCACGTAGGATGGTGGCGAGCATATGGCAGTGGGGAGGGGAATTTCTAGAAAAGGACATAAAAATATTAATATGGAAGTTGATAAAGGGCCTGGGGTTGCAGCAGAACTGATGGAGTGAGCCTAGCGTGCAGGGAGCACTGGGGTCCCTTCCGAGCACCACATTAACGGGTGATTGCCCAGCGTGCAGGGAGCACTGGGTTCCCTTCCGAGCCCCACGTTAACTGGGTGATCACCTAGCGTGCAGGGAGCACTGAGGTCCCTTCCAAGCACCACATTAACGGGTGATCACCTAGTGTGCAGGGAGCACTGGGGTCCATTCCAAGCCCCACATGAACTGGTGTGGCTGTTCACACCTTCCGTCCCAGCACTCAGGAGGTAGAAGTAGGAGGATCAGGAATTGAAGGCCAGTGTCACCTACGTAGCAAGTTCAAGACCAGCTTGAGCTACACAAGACCCCGCTTCAGAAAACCACAGAGATGGTCCCTCCTGCCTTGGCCCCCATTATCTTCCCCTCCCAACCCCACTCTCCCTATCGGCTCTGCCTCTGACCCCACAGACCACAGAGCCTCTCTAAATCAGCGCTACAAACACCCCTTTCACAGGGGTCGGCTAAGACCATCAGAAAGCACATATATTTATATTTCAATTGGTAACAGTTATAAAGTAGCAATGAGAATAATTTTATTCACCACAGCATGAGGAACTGTATTAAAGGGGCACAACTTTAGGAGGGTTGAAGTCAAAACGGACACAGGAATAAAACAACGAGGGCAATGGCTATGATGGGCCTTTCCCGTCATCCCCTCCCGACGCTGATACCCACCCCAGCCTCCAGTAACTACCATTCAAATCTCAACTGAGACCGACTCTGAAATTCCATAACGAGAGATCTTTCTGTGCCTGGACTGTTTCACAGAATTCAACAATCTCCATTTCTGTCCAGGGTGTTGCAAAGGACAGCGTACCACCTCGTCGTGGCTGAATAGGGTTCTAGGCTCTCTGTCCATGCCCTAGTTAGTAGGCACTTCGATGGCTTTCACCTCTGGGCTGTGTAGCCGGTGTGTCAACAAATCTGGGAATTCGGTGATCAGGAAACTAGGAGAAAGCTCTGCTATTAAATCTACCCTTGGCCATTTTGGAGCAGTTGGTACAGATTGGATCGCTTTAGCAGTTAGCTCGTGCCGATGTGATCTGCGCAAGCTGGGCTCGCTGCTGCAGAGAATGGCTTTTTGTCCTAGGCAGGCTGCTGTAGGTCATGGGTCAGAATTCTCTTGGTGTGTGGTCCACCCGCTTGTATATTCTGCCTCTTCTAGAGCATTTGCTATCGGTGCAGCACTTTGGACGGTCAAGCGTCCGCGGAGACAGGAAATTTGAGAGGGTCTACCATTGGGTGTCAATAATTCCACGATGGGAGGACTTGTCGAAGGGTGAATAGAGGTGCCGTGTCCAAGCTGCATGCCCCTCAGTGGAAACGGGAGGCCTGCGGTGGAGCGCTGAGCACCTGCACGCCAAGCTAGAAACTTCTCCCAGAGTATTTTTTAATTACAAAGAAGATGCGGTCCACAGTGAACCTAGTTAGGGCTGCCACTGCTGTGAGGAACACCATGACCTGGGCAACCTGAGGAGGACAGGGTTCATCCGTCTCACACTTCCACATTGCAGCCCATCGCTGAAGGAAGTTGGGCCAGGAACTAAACAGGGCAGGAACCTGGACGCAGGAGCCAATACAGAGGCCATGGAGGGGAGCTGCTTACTGGCTTGCTCCTCATGGCTCACTCTGCCTGCTTTCTTATAGAACCCAGGACCACCTGCCCAGGGATGGCACCAACCACCATGGGTTGGCCCTGTTCATCAATCACTAATTAGGCAAATGCCTTACACCTGGGTCTTACGGAGGTCTTTCCTCCTTTGAGCTCCTCAGGTAACTCTAGCTAGTGTCAAGCTGACGTTAAACCAGCCAGCACACCTGGTAAATGTCCCTGATCTTATCCCTTCAGGGGGAATAAGGAGGCATGTGACAGGGATGTGTCTGAGAGGTCACACCGCCAGGGCAGCACTCGCGGAAGCAGCTCCCTGTAGGTGTTTACAGAGCAAGGGTGTCGGGATGGGGCTCTGGTCTGCTTTGTTGCTAACGTTTGTCGTTCTTGCTCGAGCCAATTATTTAAGGCAGAGCTGCCTTTCCCATTAAAAAACCCAGTGGGCAACTTGTAAGCATCGGGTAAATTGCTCTGGGGATCCATCTGCAGGACCCATTATCTGAAATTGTCAAGAGCCGTAGCTTCACTATTTTTAGGGGGACGGCAGGGGCAAGATGTTTACTTTATTCTCCATTTCCTGTGCTGACAACCAAAGCTCGAAGGCGCGGTCCAGGATGCAGCATTACCTTCCCAGTCTTTGCAGCTTCTATGAGGTTAGCAAGATAGAGTGGGTGACTGGGTACACTAAACCAGCCCAAGACACTAACAGACTGGACGCCCTCCCCAAATCAGGCGGGCAAGGCAGGCGGGAAGACCCTTCCAGCAGCGTCAGCAGAACCACCTCTTCCAGAAAAGGCCCACCAATCAACCAATACTCGGTTAAGCCACAAGGACATAGAACCCTTTCTGGACCAACAGACCTGACTCAGAGATGGTTGCTGACCTCACCCGCGCTGCCTCGTTTTCCTGAATCACATTAGCGTGCCCTGCGGAACACGATACAGAGAAGCCTTTATGCTCAGTGACTTGTGTTCTAGTGGCCCATAAAAATGAGTGCGGTCCTCAATTTCCTGATTTGTTTTTGAATAACTGAGCCTCTGCCTCCTAAAGTGATGAGTGGGCACCTTCCCAGAAAGGAAGAAAATAGCAACAGATTAGCCAGCTGCAGCCCGGGGTGCCTTTTCTCTCGGCTTCAGTCACCTGGCCCAGACTGTGCTTTCGTTCCTGCAGAGTCTGGGGAGCTGATTAGCCTGGTCCAGCTTCCAGAAGCTACCTTGTAAAAGGCAGATTAGAAGGCGTGAAAGTCCTGTTATGTTTATTTGTGGTTCACAAGGTTGCAGCTTGGAGCCGGCCATTGTGGGTAGGGCGGTTAACAAGGAAGCTACATTTACATAACGCTGCTGGTCATTGCGTTCGCTGATACTAGACATCACCAAAAAAAAATTAGAATAAAAACACATGGAGGCTGCACATTAAACAGAAGGAGTTACCTGTGACTAAGGAAGAAATAAAAGGAATTAAATCAATTAATTTTCCAAACTACAAGTGTAACCCATGAAGTATTAAACTTGGGGATTTCAGAAGTGTCGAAGCCCTCGTTCCCAAGTGTCTTCTGGTCTACAAATTTGGCTTCTGTATTCATCGGGGTTCTCTAGAGAAAGGGACCTCATGGGATGAATATACCCGAATCTACTGCTTACAGGATGTGTCTGAAGGAACATTTCTGTGCTAAAACCTTCCTCACTTGCTAGTTACGTGCGTACGGAAGACCTCGCCTCCCCCCATTGGTAAACAGACGTCATGGTGGCAGTCTGAGGAGTCAGACAGTTAGAGGGTTGGTATGGTAATGCGGGTCATGTGACTATTCTTACAGAGACCTGCCTCTGGCTCTGACTTCACCTCTATCTGTATGATTGTTTGGTTACAGCGGAAGAGGGAGAGACCAGCAAGCTGCTTCTGTCAGGCCGCTGTCATAGTGTGTCGGGCCACACACACAGGGAGTCTTAGATAAATGTGACAGAAATGCACTGTTCCCAGGTGTGCAGTCTGGGAAAACCAAGGTAAGCCATCCGGGATTCAGGGTGAGGAGATCTTCAGATTTACAGTCTGCTTACTGCTGTATCTGCCCGTGGCTGAAGTCCCTCTGTCCAGTTCATAAGTCAGGAGACAGCCACATAGCCAGCTAGTATCTTAGCTACAGCTATTTTTTGTTAAGACAAAGTCCAGTTCATAAGTCAGGAGACAGCCACGTAGCCAGCTAGTATCTTAGTTACAGCTACTTTTTGTTAAGACAAAACACCATGACCAAAACAACTTGGGAAGGAAAGGTGTATACCTCTGCATAAGGGAGGCAGGAGAGGAACTCAAACAGGACAGGAACCTGGAGTTAGGAGCTGATGCAGAGGCCGTGGAGAGGTGCTGCTTACTGACTTGCTCCCCAGGGCTTGCTCAGCCTCCTTCCTTACAGAACCCAGAGCCACCAGCCCAGGGATGGCACCACCCACAGTGGGTTGACCCTCGCCTGTCAATCACTAAGGAATGCTCTGCAAGCTCACCTAGAGTGCAGCCTTAGGGAGGCCCCGCCCCTCCGAGGACTCCAGCTTGTGTAGAGTTGACATAAACTAGCCAACACAGCTACGGTGCCTACTAAGGGTGTTCTGTACAATTGGGTTTTGTCATGAGTTTCTGGGTGATTGCCTCTAGTTTGTAATGGAGACTGGGATCTATGTGGCCCCAATGACCTCAGAAATAGGTAACCCATACCTGGCAGTGGGCTTCTTATCTGATAGCTTAGAGCATTTGGGAGATTTGTCGTCCCACCTCCCCCCACCCTGTGAAAAGATAACTCCATTCATATATGTAAACGCATGTATTTTTGGAAACTTCCTGTTTCCATACAGCGTTTTTAGGAGTCAGAGGCAGTGGAGCTCTGCAGTGAAGCAGGTATTTGCCCAACATGAACTCATGGTGGCTAGGACTGCATGTACAAGAGTCACACAAGAAGAAACCAGTCCAGGTCTCAGCATAAATAGGAGAGCTCTCACGAAGTCCCTCAAGTGTCTAGCTGAGAAACTATTGGCAACTGAAGGCTTCTATGGGAGCCTTCTATGGGTCAGTTTCCCTCAGGGCTGCAGACCCTCATGGTCCAGTAGACGGTCCTACATCTGTAATGCAGAGAAAACACTAAATGAACTTAGTGAATTGGAGAGAAAGAGAGTACACGGAATTGAGAGAGAATAGCGGTGGGGGCTGGGGAAGGATTAGAGGGAGGGGAATGGGATGGGCAGACTTGATCAAAACACATGTATAAAATTCTCAACTAATAAAGAATTGGGGGGGAGGCATTAGAAGAACAGTAGCCATTCCCAGAGACCAGTCAGCTATCAGCAACCACTTCAGCCTCGCTCAAGTTCATCTGGGATCCAGTCAGAAAGTGCTTACCTCTGCCAATCAGACACCGCCGCTAAATCAAGCTGTCGATTGCTGCAGGACTTGCTAGACAGATGCATGGAAGGATGAAAGATGAAATGGCATCCTGCTATTTACAGCCATTGTATTTGTTTCACCTGCCATTGATCTCACAGTTCAGGCTACTTGGTAGGACAGCTTGAAGGAATTTAGTTTGGTTAATCCCTGCCTATGAAGCAAATCCCCTTAAAGGCACTGATGCTGTAGAAAATGAGGTTCACGTGAAAGGGTGTGTTGACATGTTTTCCTAAAAGACACATGCATGCACCCACACATGCATGCACACGCACGTGCGCGCGTGCGCACACACACACACACACACACACATACACACAGAGAATCAACTCTCAAGTTGATGCTCTGAGCTGGAGTTAAAACGTCTAGAAAGATGGAGCATTAAGGGAAATGTCTAAAGCATGTTTATGGTGCAACAGTGAACTATAAAAGCCATCTGGTCAACCTACTTGAATGGAACTTCTTGGAAGGTATGACAATAGCTGGTGTGGGACAATTCTATATTCTGTCAATTATGTTTTAAATAAACACTGATTGATCAGTAGCCAGGCAGGAAGTATAGGCGGGACAACCAGACAGGAAGTAGAGGCGGGTCAAAGAGCACAGGAGAATTCTGGAAAGGAGGAAGCCCATTCCTCCCCAGTCCTGTCCAAACACCTAAGGAGCAGGCTGTGACTTGCCCTGCTGAAAAAGGTATTGAGTCATGTGGCTAACATAGATAAGAACAATGGGTTAATATAAGTTACAGGAATTAATAAGAAATGTGAGCTAATGGGCCAATCAGTTTATAACTTATGGAGACCTCTGTGTGATTTTCTTTGGGACCTAATGACTGTGGGAACCGGGCAGGACAGAACCCCCAACAAGCAGCCCACTCCTCATGTTACAAATAGCCACCTGCTCATCTACCCCCAGTCTAAACATATTAGCATACAGTCCATTCTCCCAGCCTGAAGCAGAAGACACTGACTAAGAATTACTAACTCTAGGCTGGGTCAGGCTAAAACTACTGATGGCTAGTGTGGATTGCCGTGAGGTGCAGGCCCCCTGACACTTGCAAAGCTCCTGGAAGGATAAAATTCCAGTTGTCCACACTCACCTCTTCCTTGAAAACACATCCTTCGTCGCTGCCTTCCCTTCTTGGTCTCAATTCCTTTCTCCTCTCCTGGGGTGTCTGGATCTGCTGCTTAGAGGACCCCAACCTCACGTGAAAGTTGGTGAAGGCCCTTGAATTCCTTAAAGGAAGGATGAAAGGTGAGGCTCTGGAAGTGGCCTGAACAGCATCAGTCAGGGAGGTGGGATTCCCATTAGCTCATGATGCAGGTGTATTTCTGGTAGAAGTCACTAGAGGACTTTTGTCCCTTCTGCTCTAGAAAAAGGTCACCTTTTCAGAACACCTCCAGCACTGCTGTAGACACCACCGACCCCAAGGCTGGCTACATTCATACGAATACATCCTAAGCTTCTCTTAGTGCCTCTTCAAGGATCAAGGTCCCCAAAAACAGCAAATACTTGGCAGTTCCCGACACAAACGTGGAGGCTGCCAGGTGGAAAGGGAAGTGTCATTGGTTCTCTTGGGGCAAGTGAGGCTGGCAGTCACTTCCAGCACCTTTCTTTCTGTCACCTTGGGTTTTCTTAGGGGAGGGGAGGCTGACTGTCACTTCTGGGGTTTTTCCCTATTAAAGCTTGAACAAATATCCACCAGAGGGACTGAATATTGATGATGCTCTAATCTTCAAATCTTTCTGTGGTACTTTCTGATAAGGATTCAGACTTTTTCTCCTGATCCTGTCTTTTGAACTCATTGGTTCTAAAATATATACATGACCCCCATTTCCCCCATCTTAAGATCTCTAGAAATTATTGGCTTACCACCAATGGAAAAGGCCCCAAGGTCACTAGGAATGGAGGACAAGGTTCAGACCAATGGTATCTTGGTCTGCGTCAACCTCCAGTACTTAAAAAGGGGGAGAAGGAGAGGAAAGAGAAGGGAAGGAGAGAGAGGAAGGAGAAGAAGAAGACAACAACAAGAGGAGCAAGGAGAGAAAAAAGAATAAAAGAAAGAAAAGAAATTCAGTCAGAGGCGTTGTTCCTCCAAGGCTTTCAGTCTGACTGCTTCCTCCAACAACTCCGATGTAAGGCGCCTGATTTCCCACTTGTTACATCTGCTCAGCAAGAGCCTGTAGAGCGTTTGACTGACAACAGGTCCTTGCGGCTCCAGAGAAGCCACGGTTTGGACCCAGAAGCTCGCGCATGCGCTCTTTGCCTCTCTGCTTTCACCAGACTGCATTTCACAGAACTCCACTTGACCCTCTCACGCTACTATTTTCGGCTCTCCTCCGTGTTGAGTGAATGTGACTGGAGTTCCGGCTTGAATCTAGGCAATGTCCAGCCTTGGAGTCCGGCATCAGCAGGAGGCTGACCGGGTGGTCCCTCGACAGTGTTTCTGGAGATGTTCATGGAGTCTAGGCCTCCGTGGACAAGCAGCAAACATGCTGCCTTCAATCACCAGCAGCCAGCCAGTGTCTCCTGAGGAATGTGGTGGCCTCATCGCCTCCGCCATTAGGACCACACACAGGGTTATCACGATGTGGCAAACAGTATACCCTGGAGACACTCCTTGAAGACCGTTGCTGTTGGATGAGTAGGACCACTTAAATGGGACCCAGATGTTCCTGGAATCTGGAGTGAAACACTCAGGGGACCTTTGTCTCCGAGACCCTGTTTTTACTCTCGCACTATGTCTGCTGATCCATGTAGATGATATAACACTAAATCAAGAAGCCATAAAACCAGCCAGAGCTCCCATCTGGGGTTTTGGAGCGAACTAGAAACAAAACACACACACACACACACACACACACAATATCTTCAGAGAGCAAGGGGACTTAACCAGCAAAATGGAAAAGGTGGAGAAATACAAAAACACTTGTGTAAGAAGACACTGAAACCCATGACTTTGTAGGCTAATCTAAAAATATAACCTAAAACATTGAAAGATTGTGAAGATAACTCAAGGAAAAAATAGCACAGGCAGAGCAGATCACAGTCAGTGTGGGCTTGTCCCCGCTGGTCCTGAGCAGGTCATGGGCTCTCAGGACCCACTTCCTTCCCTCGCTGCATGACAGGCTCAGCTGGTCAGGGAGGCAGCCCTGACGCCCGCTTACCTCTGGCGCTGTACTTCTGCAAACCCTGGTTTGTCATGCTCAGACACTGCTGGCCCTTACATTGTTCCCAGAGGGGCTCAACCAGCAGGACTTAGGCCTGACAGTGGCAGCGCCCTACGGTGCTCCAAGCTCCGACAATCACAATGGAAGAGCAACTAGAGACAGAATGTACAATGTACTCAACAGCCAACCCGTGTACCCCAGCAGCTGCGGTCGGCAAAACTCGGCTCCGTTTTGTGGGCGATAATGTGTTAACGGGCTGCGTGTGTTTTGATCAAACAAAGCACAGACATGGAGAAATTGTTGGAGAACATTGGGGAATGTGCGTGTCTTAGCTTCCAACCCTACAGAGAACACACCAGTGTTCCTAGCAGCCACAGGTAACGCGATGTCACATCCCACCAAGATCTCCGTAAGCAGTTTTTCAGTATGAGATCTGACTGACACTGGTGACCATTCATCTTTTCATGGTGTCTCGCATGAATCTCCATTTTGATTTCACAAAACCTGATGGAAAATCAGCTTTCATGATGTGTCCGTCACAGGGACTTGTGTGCTCTAAGGTTGGCATAGGTTTCTCTGGGTATTCCAGGCCTGTTCCGTGCCTCTCCTCTGACGCTGTGGGCCAGACGGATTAGGCCATCCCACAGGCCGAACACACCTTGTACTTACTCACCAGGTAGTGGTGTTCTTAAAGCCCCCTTTAACTCTTCCTATGAAGTATTACCTTCTCTTTACTGCCTGGTCTTTGTGTGTGTGCATATGTGTGGTCATGTGTATACAGGAGTGTGTGTGGACTGGTATGATGTGTGTGCACACAAGTGTGGAAGTCAGAGGTCAACCTCAAATGTTGTTTCTCCAGCACCATCTATTTCATTTCTTGAGACAGAGTCACTCGCTGACCGGCTGTTCACGTAGTGGGCTAGGCTGTCCAGCCAGTGAGCCCCAGGGTTTCTGGGAACCAAACTCAAACCCTATGCTTCCACAGTGAAAAGTCTGCTAACTGCACCGTTAGCTGGAGTTAGCTCCAGCCCACTTCTGTTAGCCCCGTAAAGCTTTCAATGATCCTCAGACGTACTCCGACAGCTCCCGCGCCTCTAGTCTGCTGTTTCCCGTGGGTCTTGATTATAAAGCTCAGGCAAGAACATGAATACGCAAGCAGGGCAATTATAAGGAAGGACGAGGCCTAAGAACTCCCAGAGCAGACATGAAAGCATCATAGGAAGCTGGAACCACGGCAGGAACAGACCGACCGTCAGAGGTGAGAAGCCGGGAAGCAGAGCCACGCCTCGAGGCACCTTTATACGTGACAGAGCAGCTGCTGCAGAGACAAGAGGGTATACATCTGGGAGAAGTAATTACATGTCTTCATCTCCCTCCACACCAATTTCCACATGGAATGTACATACGTGTCAAAGCCAACAACAGGGTTCCTTGCGGTAAGAACACACACGGCTTCCCACTAATCACAGGAGAGGGTGTCACTGTCACTGTGAGAGCAGAGAAAGACTCGATAGATCACGTCCTTCCCCTCAGTAGACGGATAATGAGCGCCGGGTGACTTATTCCCGCCTGTCACCCAAGCTTGTACTTAGCCACTATTCCTCATAGCCCCTCCCTCTACTGAGTAGCATTTCCATCACTAGATTGTTTTTTTTTTAAAGTGGATTTCAATACTCCACTCAATGCATTAGCCTCTGGTCTCCCTACGTACGCTTCAGCCCTCTCTTGTCCCATCATCCAAGCGAGCACCTGGGTGAAACCAGGCACCTTACCTTGTTTAGCATTGCTTCTGACGGGTCTCTGACGTGGGAGCTCGGCCACCGATCTTCCTGGCATCATAACTGTCACGTGGATCCTTCAAAAGCCACATCTAAGGAGCTATCAAATGTTGTAAGAGGTGCGGGTTGTGTTCCCAGCACCTGAGAGGAGCGTGGCCGTTTGTTCCCAGAGCCTGGCTCCTGGCCGCGGCCGCACAGCTAGTTTACATTTGAAATAACCACATGAAAATTATATTAATTTAAATACTGCCTGGCCCATTATCTCTAGCCTCTTAATAGCTAACTCTTACATCTTATTTCAACCCATTTTTAATAGTCTGTAAGTCACCACGAGGTAGTGGGCTTACCCGGAAGATTCAGCATGTCTGACCATGGCGGCTTCTTCATGGCGGCTCTCTCTGATTCAGTCTTCTTCCCAGAATACTGTTCTCTTTTCCCCGCCTATCTAAGTCCTGCCCTATCAAAAGGCCCAGGCAGCTTTCTTTATTAACCAATGAAAGCACAGAACCCTCCTACAACAATTAAAGAAGAGAAAAGGTGGTTTTCAAGTCCTTACTCGGTGTGCATTCCTTTTCTACTCTGTCCCCCAAGACAACACCTTCAAGAATGCTTTGAACCAATTGTCCTGGAGTTTGCAGTGCAAAGCTGCTGTCCCTTCTGCTCGCTGGTGGGAGAGTTCTTTGGCCCTGAGTCTTCTGTGCTTGTCCACATCATCTTCCCACCAGACTGATGCAAGTCTGAACAGGAAAGGGTAATTTTACTTGTAACCTCTTTTCTTTCTCAAATTATTACACTACAGATCTGCTGTTATTGGGGTTCAACCTGAAGGTCAGAAAAGCAAACAGCCAGCCACTGGATCTTACCTCGACCTCAGTCTGAAATGGTGATCCTGCCTGTAGGAATCCTCAGAATGAGACTGTGTCTGAGAGCTGTCTCCTCCCTTCTTATATTCCTCTCTGGTGCTAAGATTAAAGGTGTGCACCACTACTTCCTGGTTTCTATGCAAACTAGTGTGGCTACTGGGATTAAAGGGGTGTGTACCACTGCCTGGTCGGTGGGGCTGTTTTACTCCCTGATCTTCAGGCAAGCTGTATTTATTAAAATACAAATAAAATGCCACTACAGCTGTGGTGCTAAGTGGCTTTAAAGAGAGAAGCTTATTTCCCTCACACCAAGAGGCATGGGCGATTATGTAGGTATCAGAGGTTAGTGTGCCTTTTCTCATTTATCCGCCATCCTTAGCCATATTCCTCAGTGTCAAGGATAGCTGCTCTCATTTCCACCAGGTTCAACTCCAACAACATGAAAGGGAGAAGCAGAACACTGTGTATCCATTTGCCCATTGAATCTGTGAGGTCCTCTTAGTGGAGAAGCACAGAAAAAAAATAGAAAGCAGCTTACGGCATGCCCCATATTCACGTAATCCTCTCCACTTCGGTAACTACAGTAGGGTCGAGGGTGTACTATGTCAGGCTTCCTTCCTCCGCCTCTCCTAGGACAGACAGAAGCGCTTCCTTATCTGGCATTTGAAGCGTTGATGGTGCATTAAAAGCACAGCCCAGAAAACTGAAGAAACCACTAATTTGGCATGGGTAGACGTGGCTATCCATAACCAGTAAGGTGTCTCAGAGGGAACGGTGACAATCGCACTGGTTGTAGAGGGAAGTTATGGCAGGAACTTATTCCAAATCCATGGAAAAGGGAAAATACACAGAAAGGTTAGCCAACAGTCAAGAGGCACCTGGAAGCAGGCATAGGAAGAAAACTCTATGGGAAGAGTCCAAGGTGAGGCTGGAGCAGGAGGCTGACCTTCTGTCAGCAACACCAAGACATTTAGACTTTACCTCTTTCGGAAGAAGCAGGCTTAAGAGTACACTAAAGACCTGGTAGAACACACCATACCTTGTGACTAGAGACTGTGTGAAGGGATTTGTCTTCGTCTGGTTACAATGCTACAGCAGATAGCCAGAGACAGATAATGTATAAAGAAGAGAAGTTACTTTGGGCTGCAAAGGTTGAAAGTCTATGATAGGTGCTATGGCTTTGATAAGTGTCCTTGTATTGATGTCTGCTCCTCAACCCTTAGAACCCTTGACGGGGTGGGGCCTTGGGAAGGCAAGCCTGAGTGGGGTGCTGTTAGGTCACCGGGTATGTGCCCTTAAAAGGGTTATCAGGGCTTCAGCCTGCCCTCTTCCCCACTTCTGATTGCTGGCCACAAGGTGAGTGGTTTTGTTCCACCCTTAGCACTGACCCAAAGCAACGAGACTAACCAATCACGGACTGAAGTCCTCAATGCCATAAGCTTTGCATAGGCTGATTGTCTTAGGTATTTGTTAAACTGACAACAAGGCCACAGCCACTAGCGAGGGCTTTCAGGCTGCACCACACATGAAGGGAAGGTCCAGCTGGCTAGAGAGATTGTGTGGTTAGAGGGGAAGCAGGGTCCGTGGAGGGGCAAGCCTTGCTCCTTCACAACAACTTGATCTTGGAGTGACTGCTATGTTCCTCCAGGATCTAACCCTTCCTGGCCCCCATGTGAATCCCAACTCCACACCTACCAGGGAGACCGGCCTAAAAAATCCAAATTCTCCTCTAAATACTGTGAATATTATTGATTAATAAAGAAGATACTTTGGGCCTATTGCAGTGCAAAATAAGACAAGGTGGGAATCCCAAGCAGATAGAGGAGGAGAGAGTCAGGGAGAAGCCATGTAGCTACACAGGAGGAGACAAATGTCAGACGCTGGGCAGAACCTTACCAGTAGATCACAACCATATGGCAATACACAGATTAATAGAAAGGGGTTAATTTAAGATATAAGAGCTAGCCAATAGGAAGTGTGAGCTAGTAGGCCAAGCAGTGTTGTAATAATACAGTTTCTGTGTGATTATTTTGGGTCTGGGTGGCCAGGAAATGAACAAGCAGCCTCCTACAACAAGCACTTAAAAGTGTCCAACTGCTTTTTTTTTTTTTTTTGGTTTTTCGAGACAGGATTTCTCTGTAGCTTTGGAGCCTGTCCTGGAACTAGCTCTTGTAGACCAGGCTGGTCT
>JAQHUG010000028.1:10884281-10897403 GCA_028555095.1 Dicrostonyx torquatus
ACCCTCAGTGCCATGATCCCTTGCCTTCTTTTCTATCGCTATGAGAAAACACCATGACCAGGGTAGCTTATGAAACAAGGCGTTTAGTTGGGGAATTGATTACAGTTTCAGAGGATTAGTGCATGTTCATCATGCTGGCAGGCAGGCAGACACGGCTCTGGAACAGTGCTGACAACTTACATCGAGATCCTCAGACCGGAGAGAGGGGTGGGGGAGACTGAGTGTGGTCTTTGAAACCGCAAAGCCAGCCTCCAGTGACATAGCTCCTCCAACAAGGCCCTGCCTTCCAATCCTTCCATTGTAGTCAGTCAACCAGGGACCATGATGAGCTATTAGGGCCATTCTCTCTCAAACCACCATATGTGCCAATGAACAGATAAAAATCTGTTTCGGCCTAAAACTTTCAAGTCAAAGATGAGGTTCTGACTATGATGTAGTGGGATCCCTGGCAAGTGTGTGACAGTTCTCTCCACTGGCACCCTTCTCTGGAAGCGTGTAGACCCTCTCCCGGGCAATGGCAGCTAAAACATCTACCTGGATTTCTCTTTTCAATGTCAACATCAATCTCATATCACTGATTTCTTCTCATTCACACTAGCAAGGAAATTAATTTTCATTAGTAAACATTCTGTTTCTAAAAATGGAATTTGGGGGTCATTTATTTTGGAGGACAAGCAGAGTTTTACTGAGAGTGTTGGCTCCCCGCAACAGGGAGTTCTGCTAACAATGGGTTTCCTCAGGAGCCACTTTCAAAGAGTACTTCTCTACCTCTATTCCAGTTCGAACCAGATAAAACCACCTTGTTCTTCTGCCAGCCCCCAGACCATCACTCACTTGGTTTTCCACCTCTATTCCAGTTCAAACCAGATAAAACCACCTTGTTCTTCTGCCAGCCCCAGACCCATCACTCGTTTTGTTTTCCACTGTATGTTTGGCTCCCACTTTGCAGTGTAGGCCTGCAAGCATGATCTTAAACTCCTCCTTCTCCTGCAACACCATGTCTCCCTTCTTCCCTATGCTGCAGCTAGGTACCCTGAATACTAATGCTCTCACAGGGAGCTGGGAAGTTGGGATGGTTCTGTACTGACCACTTGACAAGATTCAGAATCACCTAGGAGACAAACTAGGGCTCAACCCAGGACTTGTCTATAAGGATACTTCCAGGGTGGTTCAATAGAGGGAGGAAAACAGGCCCTGAGGGTATAATTCTATAGGTTAGGGTAGTCTATAGGCTGGGGTACTCTCTTGGATGGGACATCCTATAGGCTGAGGTAGTCTATAGGCTGGGGTACTCTCTTGGATGGGACATCCGATAGGCTGAGGTAGTCTATAGGCTGGGGTACTCTCTTGGATGGGACATCTTATAGGCTGAGGTAGTCTATAGGCTGGGGTACTCTCTTGGATGGGGTATTCTATAGGCTCAAGTCCCAGGCTGACTACAAAGGAGGAATCAAGTAGAGTCATTGCATCCGTGTCATTCTGCTTCATGACTGTGCACACATGAACTATACCATGACTAGTGACCTCATACCCCTGCCACCATGATGGACTGAAGCTTCAAACATTAAGCCAAAATAAGCCCTTCGTTTTTAAAATTGATTTTGTTGGGTATTTTGCACAGCACTGAGAAACCAAAATAAGACAATGGCCCAATAGAAAAGTAGGAGCCTAGGGTTTTTCCACGTCTTCTCATGAGCTTCAGCAAACACCTATGTGGGATGGCACAAACAGATTCTTTCTGCAGGGCTAGACCACATGGTCCTGCATTTCTGACTGCCTCCTCTCCCAAGCCTCTGCCATCTCCCAAGCAGGAATATCCCAGAACATTCCTGCCAACTCTTCAGTTCTAAACACAACTGAACGGATGTTTCACCAGAACAAATAATAGGCAATTTTTGTTCGGTTTCATGCTAAATTGATAGATGTCAGGAGCAGAAGGGGGGCCCTTCGAACAGAGAAAACAGCTGTGGTCAGCAGATAGCGCCATTGTCTCCTATATGGTTTCTGTGTTTGAGCGCTTTCTCCGTTCAGTTTTGAAATAGTCATTTTCCTTGACTTATTATTTTCCCAAAGCACTTCTCCCACCATTAAAGACTCTTAATATCATTTTTAATAACAGTTGTGCTGTGGAGGGACCGTAATTCCTTAGTGGTTCCTAATACTGGGGCTCTTGAGAATATTGGTCCCATACTGCTCACCATTTACTTGGTACCCTAATTGCTCTGTGACGTTTCTCAGAACATTGAAGAGAGTGCCGTCCTTCTGACCGAGCCAGAGCACCTGATCGCAGCTTCCGGATGACGCCATCATCCCTCTCACAGGTTGTTTTCTTCTTCTCCCAGCACATTTTCTTCGACTTTGCATATTTTCTCCCTTCCCACCTCAGACTGGTTCTAAACAGGTTTCTCCCTGACAATGCACTCTTTGCTGTTTTCTAATCATCTTTATGGACACTTTGGAATTAGATCAGATTTTTAAGCAAGAGCTATTTAAGAGATTTATAAAGGCCCAGGACTGCTGCATAGACAATTTTGAAAATAAGAAGAAACTGCTCTGTCTGGAAAGAATGTGCGTTTGCATCCCAACAGTGAGAGCTGTGTTGGAGCCAGGCTTCTAAACCAGTGAAAAGCCCTTCCCAGGGCAGGGTGCAGAAGCGATGCCCTAGTCCTAGAAACCATACATCAGGCATCTGTCAGGAGAGAGGAGCCAGCTCAGTATCTGCTTCCCTCGCTCTCCACCCCATGGCTCCCGTGCTGAACCCAGCATACAGAAGTTGCTGAGAGCGGTGTTCTGAGGATGGAGATGTCAGCAGCGGGCATCTGTGATGCCCTTCCTGTTGCCAGACTCACAGAGACCACCTGACATGGCAGTGGCCTGGAAATTCAGCTGATCTGCAAGGCCAAGTTAGGGCATCCTAACGCCCACCCTCTCATCTGAGCGGCATGCTGGGAAGGTATGAACAGGGTTGGGCTTTCGTCCTTCAAACGTTTGATAAAAATCCAAGCAATCCTCCGCCGTGTGTTCAGCTCAGGACGAAGGGAAGGCCACAGAGACAGCTCGCTAACAGACTCATGACCATGATAAGAAAAGCAAATGAGTACCCAAGACATGACTGCTGATGGGGACAGCAGGCGACAACCGAAGCAGAAGCCAGCGAGAGCTGCATTGAGTGAACTCCAGGCAACTCAAGGTTGTTGTCGGGGGTGCAGGAGGCAGAGGTCTCCACACCACACCACTGCTGTGCCCATTGAGATGCTCAGGAGCTGGTCCACAGGAGTTCTGGGAATGGCCTGATCTGATTCTCTTTTCCATTCAACTGGATCTGCTAGTGCGTAGAGACATACATTTTATAGGACGGGTACAACCAGACAAATAAAACTTGTGTAGACTGTCATCAGCCAGCAAGTGGTAGGAACTGGGGACGCAGTCACGGAGGTGGAGAACAAAGTGTAATGACCTCAATCTATGCATGAGAATGTCACAAGGAGACCCATAGTTTTATATGTTAGCTACAAAGATTTAAAGACTGTTCCCAATAACACACGTTGGAGGAGGTTGCTTGTTCTTTCCCAGCCACCCAGACCTGAAATAACGACACATATCCGGAAGGACTTCCCACACCAAACACAGACCCCAAAGACAAATATTGTATGTTCTCTCTTACGTGTGGATGTCAGTGTTTCAGCTTCCAAAACACGTGCTGCAGTCTAAATAACCAAAGAAATGAGGTGCCTAATAAAGGAGTCAGGGGAGGAGTGGCTCTCCCATGGATGGGGAAATAGAATAGACTGTCATGGAGCCACAAAGGGGAATCTGTGATTAAATAGGGAGGGGAATGTAAGAGCAGAGGAAGGGAGGGAATATGGGGAGAGACAGCTAACACGAAAGGCCATCTGAAACGTGGTGTGGGAGCCCCGTATTGTCGAAGCTCCCTAAGATACCTATGTGTATGTGGAAGGAATCTAAACGGAGTCACCGTATGACGGGGAGATGAAACCCCCAACTAGACAGCTTTTTCTGCCAAGTAAATGCCAGGCATGTTGAGCCACTGGTCAAAAAGTGAGGCAGACGCCCCCCGGCCCGCGGGAAGAACGACCACCACACGAGGATCCTTCGCGTATCACACTTTANTGGAGAGCTTCTTGGTTGAGGGGAGAGCTGAAGCGAGGGGCCCCGACCCACCCAATGCTGCAGCTTATATAGGGAATAGGGACACGGGTAGCCCTCTGATTGGCTGCTGACCTCTCGTGACCATCAGGCCATTCGGGATAGGTTGATGGTCTTATATGTGCAGTTGGTATCAAACCGCAATAGGGAGGAAGCCAGCGCCATCTTGTAATGGCGTCTATTAAAAGCAGCTCCCTGCAAAAAAAGGGCCCCACGAAAACCCCTAGACACCCAGGCTATTGCCAAGGCTATTGGTTGTTCTAAAGAACCCGATGGTGAAACCCTGTTGCTGAAGACTACACTTATGTGCGTCACTAAACACAAGGAAGTTGAGCTGGTGCCTAACTGGAAGCCTCGCCCCTGCTGACTAGCGTTCACAGAAGGTACTCTGCAAGATACCATAGAAGGAAGTCATCATCACTACCACCTAGCGGCCAACCCTGTGTTCTACTGCCTGTAACACGGCACGAAGGTTATACAAGCAACCAACCATTTTATGATCTGACTTAAGACCCTCTCTATGAGATGGAACCCATACCTGACACTAACATGGCCAAGGACCTGAGACTAGGTATAGCATGGGCATAGGGAAAGCCAAATACTATTTATTCTGCAGAAGGAAAACGTCAGTAAAATGGCTCCTGATGACATATTGCGTGACCCATAGACTGGTGCCTCACTCAGCCCACATCAGAGAAGCTTCTTCCTGCGGTAGATGGGAACCAACTCAGAGACCCACCCCTGGATAATGTGTAGACAATGAGAGACTTGGAAGCACTGTTCTAAATGAGATGTCGTCATCAAATCCCTCCTGTCCTAGGCTGGCGGATCTATATGGAAAGGAAAGCAAGAAATTAAGAACGAGAGGTGATGGGGGGGCTCCAACAAAGCAGTGTCTTCCAGATGCACCAGGACTGGCATGCACATGGATTCAAATATGTTGTAGCATGCATAGGACCTGCCCAGGGTAAAACCATAAGGATTCTAGGACGGAGAGGGCAACTGGACATGGGATCCCACCCCTAGACAAGAAGCTATCTGCAAATACCCACTGGCAAATGGGGAAATCAGTTTTCTCCAATGGATTCTATGTGTCAGCCATACTTCGGGGCAGGACCCATGTTCATGAGTGGTCAGCCAACACACACACACAAACACACACACACACACACACACACAACTCAATGGTATTCTTGTGGACTTTTTGCTTAGTTTGGCTTTGGTTTTGTCAGATCAATCTTTTGCTTGTTTGTTTTGGTTTTCATTTTTGTGGGTGTATTTTGTGTTTCTTGTTCTTCTTTTTTTTTTCTTTTTTAAAAAAAGATTTATTTATTGTGTACACAGTGTTCAGCCTCTTTGTATCCCTGCAGGCCAGAAGAGGGCACCAGATCTCACTACTGATGGTTGTGAGCCACCATGTGGGTCCTGGGAATTGAACTCAGGGCCTCTGGAAGAGCAGCCAGTGCTCTTAACCTCTGAGCCATGTCTCCAGCCCCCTTCTTTTTCTTTTAAGAGATAGAGAAAAATATTGTAACATTGGGTGGGTAGGGAGGTGGAGAAGATCTGGGGGGAACATTATCCATAAATTATATGAGAAGACTTTTTTTCAATCAAAAAGAAGGAACAAAGTGAGGGAGGAGACATAAGCTCCTGGTGAAGACCAAACTGCCAAGAACTGCGAGCCCCAGCAGACTCTTTACTTATAGCACAGACACCAAATGTGCCTTGTGAAAGCACACAAAAGAACAATTGTTGATGTACTTATTGCCTGTAAATATTGTATGTAGTTATTATACTTACTGTATATCATCTTCTTATATTAGTTATAGCCTTCTTTATTATTTTAGACAAAAAAAGGGACATGTGGTGGCATTTTGTTTGTACTATAACAAATAAAACTTGCTTGAAGATTAGAGTGTGGCGCTAGCCACACTAGTTAGCCACAGAGGCCAGGCAGTGGTGGCGCACACCCTTAATCCCAGAACCTGTAAGATAGAGGCAGACAGATCTCTGTGAGTTCAAGGCCACCCTGGGCTACGTGAGACTGAATCTGTCTCAAAGAAGCGGCTCTCACACAAAGGTGATCCCAGCACTTGTAATCACAGGCCTTTAATCCCAGCACGAGGGAGGTAGAGACAGGAGTGATATGGCTGCGTGGAGAGAGGCATATAAGGCGGGAGGAGACAAGAGCTCAGAGCATTCGGGCTGAGCATCCACAGGGACAGGATCGCCCCTTTGGCCTGAGGATTTAGTAGAGGTAAGAACTAGTGACTGGCTGCTCTGATTCTCTGATCAGCATTAACCCCTATATCTGACTCTGGGTTTTTCTTGTTAAGACCAGTTAGAATGTGCACTGCACACATACGTCACAGCAGACCGGGTGTGTATCACAAGTCAAACTATAATTCCATCATTACTCCATCATTACTCAAATTTCAGGGTGATGTCTTTGTGTTTAACAATAGCACTAACGAGTAAACAATCACCTCTCTCCATGGAAATAACCTTTATATATATATAAAGGTTTTATATATATATATATATCATAACATGTATTTATTTTAGTTCCTGGCATGCGGGGCTGCTGGGATTCTAAGTGTCTTTTGTATGTTAATTAGTTGCCTGGCTGCTGGGAGTCCTTGGGCATCTTCAGGGTAAGCAATTGTGGGTAGAAAGACCAAGTCTTGATTAAAAGTGTAAAACTTTCAGCCTTGTCCCTAAACCGAGGGACAGAGGAGCTGGAACTCAATCACCAATGGCCAAATGATTTGGTGATCTCGTCTACTTAATGAAACCTTCATGAAAACTCCAAAATGATGGGGTTCGGAGAACGGAACTGACAAGCGTATTTACACGCCAGGAAGAAGGGTGCACTGTAATCCCATGGACAGAGGTTCCTATACACAGCACCCCTCTGGACCCTGTCCTGTGTACAGAGAGGGGAGGGACAGTAAGGTTCTGTATGGTTTGATTTGAAAGCATCTGGACTGCTCATCTGTCCCCGTTTTATCGTCACCCGTGTCTGTGGGCTGCAGCCTGCATTTATGATCCTTCCTTCAACAACAGCTAAGAGTCCACTGTGTGAGAAAACTCTAGGCTATGCAATATTTATCTCTTTTCTAAATATAAAAATACTTATGGTTAGTTTATTAAAGATGGGAAAAAGTTTCATAATTAGGTTTCACAGAGCCTCAGAGTTTTGTATTAAGAGGTTTACGACAAAGTATTGGAAACATTGATTTGAGGCATTAGGTCATTCTGATTATATTAATGGCAGATGGGGGAAATGGAGGCCAATTTGGACCAAAGGTTCCCCGCTGTGATGCAGCCCTATGTAAAATATGGCCAGCCTGGTGATTACTTGAAAAGTTGACCTAGACCCTACTATATTCTCATTGCTTTAAAAATCTTGCTGACTGGGAGAAATTGGCATAGTTAGTTTTCTGGAATTGGGCTGAGCTTCTAGAAGCCACTTAATTATCAGCAAGTATGTAGAATACCATACCATTTTAAATCTTGTTTCTTGCAAGATTTAATTATATGACTATTTTAAATGTCCAATAGTAGAACTTTTTTAAAGAATTGAAAAAGCATAGTAAGTAAATCGAGACAGTCTGAAGAAGACAGACATCATGTGTTCTCTCATTTCTGGGTCCTAGACTTTATAGATTCATAAAATCATGTCTGTACAGACGGTATAAAAGCAAGAGTCTGGGAAACAAAGGAGATGGGGTAGAGACAAGACTGAGAAGATGGAAATTGTGTTGGCACCGGGTGACATTACTAGCTTTAGTCATCAAGTCACTACCTGGGAAGAGGGACTCTCGCCTGAAGAGCTGCCTTTATCAGACTGGCTTCTGAGCAGCACGTGTGATGAGGGGACCCAGCCACTGTGCGTGTCATCCTGGGCAGGTGATCCTGAGCTATCTAAGAGAGCAAGCTGAGCAAGCCAGCAAGCAGCATTCCTCCAGACTCTGCTTCAGCTCTTTCCCCAGCCCTGGTTCCTGCCTGGAGTTCCCTCTGTGGTTTCCCTCCACAATGGACTATGACCTGCAAGCCAAATCAACCCTTTCTTCCCTAAGCTGGTTTTAGCACCGCAGCAGAAAGCAAAACTAGCTGGGCGGTGGTGGTGCACGCCTTTAATCCCAGCACTCGGGAGGCAGAGGCAGGCGGATCTCTGTGAGTTTGAGACCAGCCTGGTCTACAAGAGCTAGTTCCAGGACAGGCTCCAAAGCTACAGAGAAACCCTGTCTCAAAAAACAAAAAAAGAAAGAAAGAAAGAAAAGAAAAAGAAAGCAAAACCAGCCCGGGAGAATGTCTGCAAAGCACATTATACACTCACATGCCTTATTTAACCCTTTGCAATATTTTTTAAAGAAAAATTAAAATTTAGGATAATCATAGAATGGAGTCATAGACAAATATGTCTATGATTTTCCAAGACTATTGACTTATTTTTAAAATGCACAGCATGTTACCTAGAAGCAAGACAAGATACATAACACCACATGTCATGTGATCTTGATGTATGAGCTTGTATGTGTGCCCTTGAAGATATTTGGGGTGCACAGGTAGACGTTGAGGTTTATAATACCTAGAATGAAATCTACAAAAATGGCTACAAGCATTCCCTAAAGATGACGGGATTACAGACTTCAATTGTAGACTTTCTAAATTAGGGGGATTTTTTTATAGCGAATATGTTTTTGTTCTTTTATAATCAAGGGAAAAATTAAACTTGAAAATGAATATTGTCCTTCTGAGCAAGTCTGAGATATTACACAATGGTCTTATCCCCTTTACAATGTCCTGGAACATAGATCAAAGCAATGCTCTTACTTTAGAACTACGATTTTTGTTTTTTTGATTTTTGTTTTTTTTTTTTAATTTAGGAAAATGTTCTTATTCTGTTCCCCTTTGCTTAACAGCCTTGGCTTCAAAACAATCATTGGCTGTTTCCAGATGTAAAATTGTGTTTTTATCACAGTGATTTGTTACAGTGCAGGTATTTGGATCTCAGGAAGCATGAGCTGCTGTAGCCAGACCACGGACTGGACACACATCAGAAAGTTCTCTTCTAGAAGTTATGGAGAAAGCCTGAGAGGGATTAAGGGCTATGGTATGTCTGGGAAGAACTGTCCTCTGCGTTTGCAGACCAGTCATGATGTGGGATTTCCCTCTGTATGCTGTGATTACCACTGATAAACAAAGGAACGGCTGTGGGCCTATAGCAGAGCTATAGGGGAACAGAGCTAGGCGGGGAAAACTAAACTGAATGCTGGGAGGAAGGAGGCAGAGTCAGAGAGAAGCCATGGAGCCACTGCCAGAGACAGACACGCTGAAACTTTGCTGGTAGGCCACAACCTTGTGGTGATGCACAGATTAATGGAGATGGATTAAATTAAGATGTAAGAGTTAGCCAGTAAGAAGCTAGAGCTAATGGGTCAAGCAGTGTTTTAAATAATAAAGTTTCTGTGTGATTATTTTGGAGCTAAGAAGCCGAGAACCAGCAAGCAGCCTTGCTCCAACAAGGTCACCTTCTCAGTGAGTCCTCATGCAGTAAAGGGGGTGAGAACTCTGCTGTCTCCTTTTACCTGGACACACATCCTACTGGATCCACAAGGCAACCTTTATGTCCCCTTTAGCTTTAGTTGCTTACAAAAAGGTCCTGACTCCTAAGCACAGTCACAGCAGGCGTGAGTGCTATACTATATGAATGCAGGGCTCACTTGGGGTCACAGAAGACCCTGAAAGCCCTTCCTTGAGGCTTCCAGAAGTCTGGAGCATCTCTGGACACAAGCATATGACGTGCCCAGTTCTCAAACTGTGCAGACAGCACACCTTATGGGCAGCTTGGATGTCAGGTTGGCCTGATTCAGAAACCCCTAGGGCATGTGTGACATGAGCGCGGGGGTTCTACAGACTGGTTGATGTGGCATTAAGACGTGAGCGTGGGAGCTCTTTCTTCGTCTTTGACAGTGTCTGTCTTTAGGTTGGCAATGACCTTCAACACATGCTTGTCAGTTTGGGATTCTCTGGCTTCCCACCTCCCCTCACTCCCAGATGAAACAGGAAAGCCAGAAATCCCTGGAATTAGGCATTTCCCTCTCCCTGTCATCAATTAGCCCTTCATAAAGCCCCAAAGGTCTAACCACTGGTAAAAAACAAACAACAACAACAACAAAAAAAAAAAACAGGGCTCTACCATTGGACCCTTTGGAGTCTATAGTCCTCACACTGATCATTCAGAAATTCATTACTTCGGGTCTTAGGTTCCAAGCATCATCTTGGTCCATGCTGAGACCTCTGATCTGACAGGTTGTGATTCGATCCATCTTTGTCCTTTCTCTTGGGGAACAGCCATTTGTGTTGTGATCTTGTTTCTCCTGTGGATCCAAGAAGAGTTGGTTTTTTTTTTCAGTATGTATTGTCTTTTATTTGTTGTTCCAAGATCATCTTATGATGGATGAGAAATAAGAAGTCAAGCTTTACCCAACTGAATTCAACATGAGAAATTAATCTCTGCTCAGGCCTAGAAGACTCCACCGTATGGCATGTTTGGTGTTCTTCCATTAAGGGCTCCTAGAAGATGAACTTCATGAGTCTCAGAAAGATGATCTTATAGTTGGTACATTTTTAAAAAGAAAACCTTTCTGACTATTTTTATACACACTGCTAATATGAAATAATAAGCATTTTTGAGATATGGTCTCAGATAGCCCAGGCTGCCGTTGAACTGGATATCCTAAGAGGACCTTGAGCTGTTGAACTCCTGCCTTTATCTTCTGAGTGCTGTGACAGACATCACCATCTGTAACAAGAGGGACTGCTTGCGGGGGTTTCTGTCCCACCCAGTCCCACAGCTGGCAAGTCCCAAAGAAAATCACACAGAGGTCTCCAGAAGATTATAAAATGACTGGCCCATTAGCTCAGGCTTCTTATTAGCTCTTGTAGCTTATATTAACCTATTGTTCTTATCTATGTTAGCCACATGGCTCGGTACCTTTTTCAGCTGGGCAGGTCACATCCTGCTTCTTTGGTGATCTGGGCAGGACTCGGGAAGAGCTTCCTTCTTCCCAGAATTCTCCTGTTCTCCCCACCCTGCCTCTACTTCCTGTCTGGTTGACCCACCTATACTTTCTGCCTGGCCAATCAACATTTATTTAAAACATGATTGACAGAATACAAACAGTTATCCCACACCAGCCATCAAGCAAAGTTTAAGACGTGGTATAGACTGAACTCAGGTGTTCTTGCATGCACTCTACCAACTACACATTCTTCTTCATAGACCTAAATTTCTTACACGGATTTTTGTCAGGTGCCACTGAGGTGTATGCTATTACTTAACTAATATAATTATAATGTGTAATTATATTAGTTGTATTACTTAACTAATAGAATATGTTTATGTATAGAAAACTAGCCTCGTGTGATAATACAAACTTAGGAATATTTGTAAGTGGCCCATTGTTAATGAGGACAAATTCAAAGAAAATTAAGACAAGAGGGCAGTGTGGAGTCAGCACCTCTGGGCATGAGCCAGTCATCAGTTTTTGAAATATTCACTGCCTAAGAGCACAGAAACTGTGGGAAATTACTAATGAGCTTGTCATCTCACCAGAAAAGCAAAACTGACAGGAAGAAGTGACCAGAGGGCATTAGTCACACAGAGGGTCAGAATACCCACAGAACTACCCACACCAAAAGATGAGGGACACCAAGATGAAAAGATCCATGGGGAGGATGAAGCCAAGTACAGCGATAACGGGACAGGTGGTATTCCCCAAATATTTGCCCGTCTTCCCCTGAGTGTCCGTTTCCACCCACCCACATAAGTCAGGCTGGAGTCACTGCCTCAGGGAAAGGTGTGAGTCCGCGATTAAGAGAGAAAGAAAGAATTGTTTTTCCAGTTTCAAAGATAGATGCCCTTGGAGAATTAGAAAATCTGGACAACGTGACAGCCAGAGGTGAAAGAGCTCTTTCCAGGGCTACAGAAAGAAGTTCCAGGACTCGTGGAAGATAAAGGCAGGAACCAGATGGTGCATGCCCGTAGTGAGTGAATGAGGCAACCAGAGAAATATGGAGGCAGGTCTCAGATGACGGGTCTGTGCCTTGCTTCTGGGCTCTGGTCCCACCGAAGCAACAGAGCTCACCAGAGGACCGGCGGGACTTGGTTGAAGGAACCTATCGCTGTCCACACATAGCACCACAAAGGATGCAGGACTCTTGAGAGGGACAGTGTCTGCGTGTGACCAGCAGCAGCAGCGTCAATGCATAGTGGATGTCTCTGTGGACAGAGCTGCAGTGGACCTGTGGGACCTCAGCACCATCTAGCTAGGCATACACCCACCTACAATGGGGGCGAGAGGCGTGTGCTGAGAGCTTCCACGTTCAGAACAATAGAATTCAGAACATTCTATTGAGTTCCAGAAAAGTAGGAAACGTCTCTGGATTTAGATCAAGAGTCATAACCTGCCACAGGCCAATAGGGAAATTTCAGTCTCTCTGTTTTGTGTGATGCTCACTGTGCACCATGACTCAGCAGCAAAGAAACCAAGGCCTGCCAAGTTCAGGTAAGCTGCCAAGATCACCAGGCCATCACCAGATGGCAAGCGCATGCATTCAACCCTCCCTCCATTCTGATTCCGACTAGATCAGAGGTTCTCAACCTCCCTACTGCTGCGACCCTTCATACCCTTCCGTGTGGTGACCCCCAACCATAAAATTTATTTTTGTTGCTACTTTATAACTGTATTTTGCTATGGTTGTGAATCATAATGTAAATATCTGTGCTTTCTGATGGTCTTAGGTGATCACTCAGTGTAATGATTTCTGTCCCTTTAACAGACAAGCCACGCCCACTCCCTTCCTGTCTGCAGCTGCTGACGCTGGCCCTTCTCTTCCTGTTCCTTCTCTCGGAGAGGCAGCAGATGCTGCTGCTTCTTCTTCTTC
>JAQHUG010000028.1:11083343-11097760 GCA_028555095.1 Dicrostonyx torquatus
CCAGCAAGATGGCTCAAGGGGTAAAGTGCTTGTCACGCAAGCATGATGACCTGTTTGACCCCTGAACCCATCCATGAGAAGGTGGAAGGGGAAACCCACCCCTGAAAGTTGTCTCCCAACATTCTCACATATTCTATGAGGCATATCTGAATGTTTGGGTCCCAGTTGGTGGAACTGTTTGGGAAGGATCAGGAGGTGTGGCCTTGCTAGGTGGCCTGTCCCTGGGGACAGGCTTTGAAATTTCAAAAGCCCATGCCATTCCCTATATTTTGAGACACATCTCTGCCTCATAGATGTGTCTCAAAATATAACCTCTCAACTACTATTCTAGGGCCATACCTGCCCGCCACACTCCCCACCATGATGGCCATGGACTTCCCCTCTGAAACTGTTTAGCCCCCAGTAAACTTCTTCTTCTCTAAGTTGCCTTGACCATGGTGTCTTGTCACAGCAAGGGAAGAGTAAGGAGGAATCTCCTTCGATGGCTCTCTACCTTACTCACTGAGTCAGGGTCTCTCCTAAACCCGCAGCTCCCTAACTCAGAGAGGAAGACTAGCCAGCTTGCTCTAAGGTTCCCATCTCTGCCTTCCAAGTGCTGGAATTACAGGCAAGTCACCAACCCACCTGGCATTTGTATGAGTTCTGGGGGTGTAAACTCTGGTCTTATGCTTGTGTGGTAAGACCCTTAGCCACGGAGACAGCTCTCCAACCCTTCCTGCTGTTTCCTGATTACCTCATATTTGAGATGCATTGTGTGTAATTTTTTCTCTATATAAATGGTAACTGACCATAATTTTCTCAGTTACAACACTGTCAGTCCAACTACTCTAAACAGCAAAAAACAAAAACCTTGCCCCTCCCCACTAGGAAAATGCCAACCATTCCTGACTCTCCACGCAGAATCTGTGGATCACCGACCAGGGAGCGGATACCCAAACAGTCACTTTTGCTTAAGCCAACTCATAGAGAAACTCAGTCAAAGACGGTGCCCCAAACTTCATAGGATGCTTTTCAGTGTGTGTATCCAAGTAGCTTTCTCTAAGATCCAAGTCTGCCTTCAGGAAGGTTCTATAGTGACAAACGGAAGCAGCACTGCCCTTGGAGAACCAAGGGCCACCTGGCTCCTCCTCCGCTCAAGGCTGAGGATGGCTCCTCCTCAGCTCAAGGCTGAGGATGGCTCCCACCACCATTTGTGCTGCCCATGGTCTCTGTCTGGAGAGTGGTGTTTCCAGGATCTTGGTATCTTATTCAGAGATATGCCCCCAGGTATGGAGGGATCTTATTCAAGGTTAGCTGTAGTAAGGACAGAGGCCATGCTTTGTGGTACAGTAGGGATTATCTGAGAAATAGAGTATTCCAAAATACCTGGTCATGGCCTGGACCTCTTTTTGTGGACTGGGGGCTCGTTGCTAAGGGTGAGATACAGGTGGTCTTTTGTTTTAACTGCCGGGCTTTGTTAACTGGTGCATTTCCCCTAATCTGGTTTTAATCATATGCATGCCACTCATGCATAGTCATGAGATGATAAATAGGGGATTTCCCCCAAAAGTTCACTTAAAGGACACAGTAGGACCTACCAAAAATGTTCCTAGTCAGCCCAGGCTGGATCAGCGCACAGCCACTGGTCCCTGGATAGTCCTGAGAAGCTGTTTGTTCACAGAAAAAGAATTAACTAAGAGTAGCTGGGTCAAAATGACCTGTTTGCTTTCTTTGTGTGCACAGCTCCCCATGAGGGTGTGTGTCCCGGGTTAGGAAAGGGCTGTGGGTGTCCCAAATAGTGTCCCAGGCTAACCTAGCCCTGGGCATCTCTGCCTCAGCCAGCGCTCTGCCCCCACTAGGTCGCTGACAGTGATTAAGTTTTTCTCCTAAGTGACACTGTGGTCTCTAGGTTTAGCCGCTGAATCACGGAGGGAGCGTTGCCGAGACCTCACGCCCTGTTGTGTGCTCATCACTCACATCCACGACACAGCTGAGGAAGCCGAGGCTGGGGAGTTAAGGCAAGGGCCAAGGTCACCCAGCTAGCTTTTGAAACTGGCTCTATTGGATGCCCACACTGTGGCTCCATCCTCTTTGCTCTCAGAGGAGCCCATTGAAGAACCATGCTTTCAGGACAACAGCCACAACCCTGGCTGTATCTGGCCCTACACTCGATAAAGCTTTATCTACATCTTTTTGTAGGGAATAAAATATAGTGATTCCTACTTCCAATTTCTGATTTATAAAAAGAGAAGAAGTCCTGCTGCTCTAGATTTAAATGAGTCCTGTATTGTCAAGACACTGTGAGTCTAAAATTGAGCCCTTTAGGGAGCCAGGGGTAATTTTTAGAGTCGCGGTGAATAACAGCAGCTTAGCGTCAGAGGCAGGCAAGTGTCTCTGATGAATGACTTAGCAATAAGCACTCTGCCACAGTTCAAACCCCTGAAGTCATGTGAGCTGTTTTTAGAACGCACCGATCTTCTGCTGAGCTCAAGCCAAGTTCAGCAAAGCAAGAGGTGCTCCCCCGACAGGGCCCGAAGGAGGAGGAACTCAGGCCAGAGTGGACATCATCCCCAGCTGCGCGCCTCCTCTGAGTTTCGTAGTCTCCCATACAGGCTAGAGAGTCTCACACCGGTGCACGTGTGGCAATCAGTAAAGGCTCACTTTTCTTTTCAAATCAACAGCCAGATGGACACCTCGTGTTTGTAGTCGTGCTCTGTGATTAAAGACATAAGGGCAAAGACAGCCCGGGTAGGGGGGCACTACAGGCAGGGAACAGGGCACAGCAGAGTCGGGGAGGGGAGGGGAGGGGGATTAATTTGCATGGAGGTGGACACTGGAGAGGAAAACTGAACCGTGTCCAGGAACACACGGCTCAGGAAGGCATTGGGTCAGGTCCTAGCAGGAAACGGGCAAAGCTCCAAAGAGAATTGAATGAAGAGGCGTGGGCCCAACATGACGACCTGTGCCTAGACCCCCAGCACTCAGGAGCTGCCACAAGTTCAAGGCCAGCCTGGACGACACACGAAGTACCAGGCCAACTAGAGAGTGATTCCTAGTACCAGGACTAGAGAGAAAGGCCCTGCCTCAAAACAAAGGAGAAGAGAGGTAGGGACTGCCGGCTGGTAGGTAAGGCTGTGGCTGGAAACTCCTTGACCCTCATCTTCCTCCTTGGGAAAATGCAACGTGAAGGCCAGATGAGAGCCGCACTTCCGAGCCTCCTGACCTCTTGATTATAAGCGATGAAATATTCTTCTTCATAATGACCTTGTCTGTAATATTTGTTCTAGGGAGAGAAAAAGAAACAAGATGATTCCCCTTCTACTCTGCCACTTCCCCCACTCTGCGATTTCCACCGGAACAGAAAGCTGGGGCCCAGGGGTGCAAGCAGTGTCTGGAGGGGAGGTCCTAGCAGACAGGGCGCAGTAAAAGGGAAGACCGGCAGTTTCCATGGTGTGGGGTGAGGGATGGTGGGGGAGGGTGCACAGCCCCTTCCTCAGAAGACCAAACAGCCTGCGTCTTTACGTGAACCAGAAAGATAATGTGAAAAACATCGCCACGCTTTGAAAAGAATTTATTCAGAATTTCTCCAAAGCCTAGGGCCTCTTCCTCTGGAGAGTCCAAAATGCATTTTACAACCTTCTATCACATGGAGAACCGTTGAGTCAGACAAATGTAAGACACATACGAATATCTCAACCCTGAAATCATACACACTTGAGCAAGGTTATGCAGGCTGGGCAGGCTGTATTTACACATTTAGGGATATATGTGCAGCATCAGCTAAAGAGGCCATAAATTGCTGGGCGGTGGTGGCACACGCCTTTAATCCCAGCACTCGGGAGGCAGAGGCAGTCGGATCTTTGTGAGTTCGAGACCAGCCTGGTCTACAAGAGCTAGTTCCAGCGCAGGCTCCAAAGCCACAGAGAAACCCTGTCACACACACAAAAAAAAAAAAAAAGGCCATAAATTTGAGAAAGGGCAAGGATGGGGTGCATATTTGTAGGGTTGAAGGGCAAAGAGAGGAGAAATAATGCCAATTATATTTTAATTTCAAAAATGAACTATGTGTGTATTATGTAGGCATGTGTGTCTCAACGTCAACACTCGCTTTAGAAACCAATTCCCAAACGTAAGGACAATTTGAGAAAGTCCTAAAATAATGTCCGCGTCTGCTCCGCTCCCGTCTCTGCGTCATCACCTGCAGGGAAAGAACGGTTCCGGCCCCCTTGTGAATACAGACGGCCCAGCCCTGACCTACCTTCGCTCCCTGGGGTCCTGAGCTGGCTGGGAAAGTGGGTCTGTCCCGTGGCCTGCCTGTTCTCAAAGCCTGGTCAAACTCCCAGGTAGCAGGGGCCTGAAGTGTCTCGCCCTTTCCTTTCCAGCTCGGTTCACCCACACGGAGCACACGTCCACTCTGCACGTACTCAACACTGTCTGCCACTTCCTGGGTTCCTGGAGCATAGCCTCGGACTGCTGGGGTGAAAGGAAGCTGTAGGTCCCCCTCCTCTACAGAGCACAGGCTGAGAGCCCCAAGGTCACAGACCGTGGACGCCCCAGCAGCACAGGAAGATCCGCACTGAGTGGCACTGGGTGGCAAGTCTGCCAGCCTCACCCTCTTGGTTTGGTTCGTTCTCCTCCGGAATCTGAGCTTTCCATCCTGGATGAGAAGCATGGCAGAGATTATGGAGCCTAAGGTGTTCCTGCTCACAGGGGAGCCCAGCCTTTAGACGGTTCAGTGTGATTTTGTAATCTGTGGACATGTTAAGCCACATTTACAGTGCGATTCTGCCACACATACCATCATTGTCAGAACTATGTCATATGATTTTTTTTAGTAAAATTTCTTTCGGTTATTTTTAGTAAAATTAATAAAATTTTATTTTATTAATTAAATATAACATATTATATTAAATGTAACACATATGTGTGTTATATTTAATTATATCACATATAACATACACATAACTCATAATATATGTTATATGAGTTATTGTGTGTGTTATATGGGATATATAAGTTATGATATATAATATAATTGCATATATTATATAGTATAAATGTTTTATTAACTAAATGCATATACATAATACAGCCTAAACCGAGTAAGAATCAATGAAGTCTCCGCCTTTATGAATGGTTTAGAGAACACCTGATGATTGAAAAAAGAAATAAAAAGGGAAGGAGAGGACGTGGCTCACCTAGGGCGAGCAGAGCAAGAGGAAGGGGTACATCTGGGTGAGGAAGGGGCATATCCGGGTGAGTCCTGAGTGGGCGTGACCCGACTGAGCTAGGCCAGGTGGGGAGAGGGGCAGGGGAAGGAAACAGGGAGAGAGCTAATCAGGTCCAGCAGCCAGGAGGCCAAAGGTCCAAAATGGGGTCAGGTAACCAAAATGTCTGGAAGGGCAGCCCCTGGGCTGGAGAGTTCTGGGTAGAGGGCAGGGAGGGACTGAGGGGTGCTGGGAGAACCTGGAGGCCAGGTCTGTTTTGATATGATAATTGGCACCTCAGTCATTTATGTCCTGGTTTGAAACTTAGCAATCTTATGACCCCAAAAAGGGTTCCTAGGAAAAATGGGATTTAGAAAAATAAAATGTATAAATGATGTTTAATTTAATTGGAGTTCCAGTTACTTCTCTTCAAACTGAAAGGACCGTGGGTATGACAGACCCTCTCCTGAGCAGAAAGTCATTTCATAACCTTGGAGCAGCCAGGATTGGGGAAGCGGGGAGGTTTGACACCAGACCAAGAGTGGAGACTGTTTGGGCTAAGGCTTCACCCCAGCCCCTGCATCCATACACCCAAAGAGTCTGGGATGTTTGGGTGGAAATTTCCATCCCAAGACCCCCGCCCCCACCAGGGAGTTGCCTCAGTCCAGACTCCACTCTGAGAAAGCCTGCAAAACAATGACCCCTCCCCAGAGATGCTCAAGACCACTCCCACAGAATTTTTAAACAGCAACGCAGAGAACAAGCCCGTGGTTTTTCTGGTTTTCTTTCCCCATTTCCTTTCTGTGGGCTGGAAGGCCACCTGGGAGCGTTAGTGTCCATTAAACCTGGACTTTTTCTAATTTGGTTTACTTTGGTCTGATTTGAATTATTGCTATGGTGGAGAGGTTGTATTGGGGACATGGGAAGGGTCGACCCTTCCTTCAATTTTACACTCTGAAAAAGAGACGGGGGCTGTCGTTGTCAGTCTTGAGAGGACATAGAGGACACAGGACCGCCAGCCTGTGTCTGTGAGGATGATCTAGACGGGCTTTATGGAGGCAGGAAGTCCCACCCTAAGTGTCTGTAAGGATGATCTAGATGGGTTTGATGGGGGCAGGAAGTCCCGCCCTAAGTGTGAGTGGCACCATCTCATGGGCTGCGGTCCCATCTACCAAGGAGAAAGCTAGCTAAGCAGCCACATTCACGGCTGTTTTCAGACTGTGGGTGCAGCGCGACCAGCTGCCTTAGGCTGATGTCACCGTGACCTCCTTGCCTCGATAGACTGTCTCCCTTCAAGCTGTAAACTAAGATCCACCCCAACCCCTACTACCACCCCACCCCCCCAGCCTCCCCCCAACTCTTACCCCCATTTAAGTTGCTACTTGACAGTATTTTGTACCAGTGACAAAGAAAGTAGCCAATACAGAATCTCCCCAACATGTTGTCCTGCGTTGGCCTGGGTGTGGACACAGCATTTTATGCCCAGTCCATGAAGACCCCAAAAGACCTCCAGGGAGACTGAATCACAAAAATTCAAAAGCAAGATTTATTGCGTGCATGTTACAAGCCAGCAGGAACCTCGTCAGCAGTGAGAGGAGGTTCCTCGCCCTTCTAGAGGGCAATCTTTAAAGGCAAAAACCAGAAAACTTACTTATCAGGGTATGGGGTGATATGTCCAATCCTGATTGGCTCGTGTCTAGGGACTTTTCAGAAACTTTATTTTTATTTTATTTATTTATTTGGTTTTTCGAGACAGGGTTTCTCTGTGGCTTTGGAGCCTGTCCTGGAACTAGCTCTTGTAGACCAGGCTGGTCTCGAGCTCACAGAGATCCGCCTGCCTCTACCTCCCGAGTGCTGGGATTAAAGGCGTGAGCCACCACCACCCAGCTAGAAACTTTATTTTCAAACCTCACCTGTTGCTTGTCAAGTTTTCTATCTACTGACCTTCGGGTGGGGACATTCTGCAGTTCTCTGTACTCTCCAGATGGCTACCCCTGTTACTTTTGCCCCTAGCCATTTCTGAGGACTGGAATGTTTTATGGGAAATAACTTACACAAGACACAAGACAGAGGCAAAAGGCAAAATGGAGGAACTTTGGTTCTTTAAACGCAGTAAAGCAAGACTGGCACGAGAAGTAATTTCTGTATTAAAGCAACCAAACGGGCTGACAAGATAGCACTATAGGCAAAGTGCTGGCTACATAAACCTGCACCTGAGTTCGGTCTCTGCTTCGGTGGGAGTGGATGGGAGTGGGAGGGAGGGGGAGGAGATGGATAGGATCTGAGGGTGAGTCAGGATGTCTGCCAGCAGCCTTTTATTGAGAAAAGACTACACCTTTTATACTGTATAAACGATAGATGAGGGGGCGTGTGAGCTGAGGTGTAGCTTGAGACCAGGAGTTGAGGAAGCTAGCCTTGACCTTCACAGTAGGCACCAGTCCTCTGTTAATAGAATGGTCACAAGTTCATCTTGCTAGAGATAAGAAGAGTGGCTGCTTTACCAAGCAGGAACCTTCCTCAATTCCCCCCAAGAGACTAGAGACCTCTATCCAAATGCCTGACCTTGGACAGTGACATTTTCTGGGGAGCAGACCCTATACTACAGTTTCTTAGTCTTACTACATGGACCTGTTCCCCTCACAACACTCCTAAACTCCTGATGTCTTACTCTTTTCCCATTATAACGTGTCATTCTGATTTCTCTGTATTTATTAACTGAACTCCTGCCTTAATGGTTTCAGGTTCTGGATCTGAACTGCAGGCATTTCATCCTTGGGACCAGGGGTCTAGTGAATCTCTAAAGTTCCTGTTCTCGGTGTGATGGGGGGGGCACAGTGTGATTCCTGGGTCCACGGTGGTGGGGATTGTTTTTTCCCAAAGAGTTGTTTAGAGAGGCTACCATTGTACACATTTTTATCCTTTACCAAAGCCCACAGAAAGTTTCCCAAAGAGAAAGGCATTGATATTGAGAATCATTAAAAATAAGAATTAAAAAGTACTGGAGAAGAGTGGTCGGCACCGTCACAATACTGGAGCTCTGTCAAGCAGCAATGGTCACCACGCAGGGTCTGCCACACAGCAACCTGCGTAAAGGCGAAGGGAGAACCAGCTCTATAGAGTTGTCCTCAGGGCTCCTCAGGTGTGCCGAGGCACACCCACGCAAACACACCATTTGAAAAATGCAGTAACTGGACCACGAGGTGCCAGATTCAACAGTTTCTGGGGGTGACCGAAGGACCGCAAAGATGATTGGACCTCTTCAACCCTTGACCTTCTGCTTAGCCATGTGGCTTTCGTGAGGAATCAGTATTGTGATCCGAGACTGCTCATTCCATTTCCCAGCTGTCACACAGAATAATCACACAAAACTATATTCATTGCAACACTGTTTGGAGGCTCATAACCATTCCAGGGTGTCCGACGCCCTCTTCTGAGTCCGGTGAACATGACATACACGTGGTGTACACACATATATGCAGGCAAACAGTTATATACAAGAATAAAAAAAAGAGATATAATTTATTTACGTCATCACCACCAATACTGAATTAAAGAGCTGTACTGGAGGGGGCTGGAGAGAAGGCTCGAAGGGGGCTGGAGAGATGGCTCGAGGTTAAGGGAAATTGCTGTTTTGTAGAAGACCCAGGCTGAGTTACAAGCACTCATGTCAATCATCTGTAAGTCCAGCTCCAGGGGACTCTAACACCCTCTTCTGGATTCCTGAGGCACCAATACTTGAGCATAAATCACAGACACACATGTACACATGATTTAAAAATAGCTATCTCTTAAAAGAAATAATAGGGTAATGTGGGATTTCCTTCTGTGTGCTGTGATTACCATTAATGAATAAAGAATCTGCCTTGCCTGTTGATGGGGCAGAACTTAGGTAGGCGGGGAAAACTAAACAGAATGCTGGGAGAACGGAGACAGAGACAGAGAGAAGCCATGGAGCCACCAGAGATAGAAGCTGTGAACTTTACCAAGTAAGCCATTGCCATGTGGCGATATACAGATTAATAGAAATGGGTTCAGTTAATAGAAGAGTTAGCCAATAAGAAGCTAGAGCTAATGGGCCAAGCAGTGATTTAATTAATACAGTTTCTGTGTGATTATTTTGGGGCTGAGCATCTGGGAATGACCTTGCAACAATAAACAGCTGGAGAGATGGCTCAGCAGTTAAGAGCACTGGCTGCTCTTAAAAGAAGACCCCGGTTCAATTCCCAGGATCCACATGGCAGCTCACAACTGTCTGTAACTCCAGTTCCAGGGGATCTGACACCCTCACACAGACATGAATGCAGCCAAAACACCAATGCACACATTAAAAAATCAAATTAAAAAGGAAATCAAAAATTTCTCCTAAAGCAAAGAAATAACAGCGCTAGGTCTTTTCTCTTCACCAGGAACAAATTAACAGAGAACAGACATCTGCCTGACGGATGCTGTGTGGGGAGGTAGCTGACTCAGCAGAATGCTCATACACGCTCACTCTGCAGGCTTCCAAGCTTAAAAAATTTGTGTGGCAGCAAAGGCTTCTGGTCCTGAACTGAAAGCAAAGAAATGAGTATTGATTTTTAACATTTAAGATCCACTGTCTTGGGCCAGGCGGTGGTGGCGCATGCCTTTAATCCCAGCAATTTGGAAGCAAAGGCAGGTGGATCTCTGTGAGTTCGAGGACAGTGTGGTCTACAGAGTGAGTTCCAGGACAGTTGGGGCTATACAGAGAAACCTTGTCTCAAAAGATCAAAACAAAAACCAGCAAACAAACAAAAAAAGATCCCTTATCTTAAAGGGCTAAAATGAGGAGAGGGAAGACAGACTACCATTGTTTTCTGTTGTTTTCTTTGGGTAGGGATATGTTTCAAGACAGGTTTCTCTGTGTTGTCCTGGCTGTCCTGGAATTCGCTTTGTAGACCAGGCTGGCCTCAAACTCACAGAGACCCACCTGCCTCTGCCACCCAAGTGCTGGGATCAAATCAATGTGTGCCACCACCGCCCCCGTCAAGTTTTAAAATGTTTCCAGTTAATGAAGCTTGACACGGAAACCTTCTAGAGAAAATTACGAAATGTACTCAAGGGGGGTAGTAGCCACCTTCCTACATCTGGTTTCTCAAACGTCATTTTAAATCTCAAGATAACTTTTTTTTAAGTTCAGATACAAGCATAAAACAGGTAGTAGATTTAGTAAATAACTCAACCACCGAACTTGAGGTCGCCTTTGATTCTAAATTGTTTCAGAAGCAAAGAGAAAAGGGCTGAGTGTTAACTTCCAGAGAACTAGAAATTCAAATTCAAGGGTTACTCACTGTTTTAAAACTATCAAATCGACGTCACTTGAGGCCCCAGTTTTGTCTCTGACCAGCAGGGTCTACACCAGCACTGGCCATCACTGTGGGATGATGTCTCTAAAAGAGTTTCCCTCATGCATAACTTGTTTCTTCTTTATTCACTTAGCAAATATTAAGGATTCCTTATATATTCTTAAATGTATAAAACAATCTCTGGGCGGTGGTGGCGACGCCTTTAATCTCAGCACTTGGGAGGAGGAGGAGGCAGGCGGATCTTTGTGAGTTCGAGACCAGCCTGGTCTACAAGAGCTAGTTCCAGGACAGGCTCCAAAGCTACAGAGAAACCCTGTCTTGCTTCTGTTCTTACAGGGACAATAGTTAGGGATAGAGTCGGAAAAGAGAGCGAAGGGTACACAGATAAGAACAAGCCAGGAGGGGTCACCCAGCAGATCAAGACCCTGGGGCAGGTGTAAGGAAGCCCAGTAGGAGATGGATTCCAGAGAACGGGAACACTGTCAAACATCAAGGCGGGGAGAGCAGGGAGCAGCTGGGGAATGACATACTTCAGAGTATATGCATTTGGCAGTGGGAAGAAGATCTGGAAATATGTCTAGATTGGGAACAAATTCCCATGTATACGGAGAGCTTCCTCAAGACTGACATTTGAAGGAGTTCTCTAAAACACCAGTTTTTGCCAATCAAAAATGGGATGTGGCAATGAGTTGTCAAATCCACCATGACACCCCAGGACTACTGCTTTCTTTAGTGATGGTTAAGTGGTTAAGAACATACACTGGCCAGCTTGATCAATGGAGAGAGAGACAGAGACAACATTTTCTTACAGAAAACCAGTTTGGTTCCCCTTCTTCTGCTTCTATCACACACACACACACACACACACACACACAGAGAGAGAGAGAGAGAGAGAGAGAGAGAGAGAGAGAAGCATGCTTGTCAGTCACCGGCTGTAAGATGACGTCTAGCTAAAAAACATTACTCTTAGTAAGAAATAAGTCATCACTGTCCATTTTCAGTACGAGGGTACATTAGAGAGATTTGGTGCACATCGAAGATTACAGAAGAGCAGGAGGCAGTAGGCCCCTGCCAACGCCTGTGGGCCTGGCCTTTGGGTGACCCCTCACCGAAGCCAAAGTGTTTATCTCAGGATGGGAAAACGAGTCTGAAACTAGAATAAGCGCATGTGTCGGAGAGGGAGAGGTAATATCAAGACCCCAGATGAAGACACTGGGGGCGGGACTGACACCAGAGGAAGGCACTGGGGGCGGGGCTGACGCCAAAGGATGGCAAAGGGGGCGGGGCTGACGTCAGAGGAAGGCACTGGGGCGGGGCTGACATCAGAGGATGGCACTGGGGGCGGGGCTGACCCCAGAGAATGGCACTGGGGGCGGGGCTGATGGCAAAGGATGGCACTCGGGACGGGAATGACGCCAGAGGATGGCACTGGGGCGGGGCTGACATCAGAGGATGGCACTGGGGGCGGGGCTGACCCCAGAGAATGGCACTGGGGGCGGGGCTGATGGCAGAGGATGGCACTCGGGACGGGACTGACGCCAGAGGAAGGCACTGGGGGCGGGGCTGATGTCAGAGGATGGCACTGGGGGCGGGGCTGACGTTAGAGGAAAGCACTGGGGGCGGGGCTGACGCCAAAGGATGGCACTGAAGGCAGGGCTGATGACAGAGGATGGCACTGGGGGTGGGGCTGATGCCAGAGGAAAGGAAATTTCAAAGACGGCTTCTCTTTGCTACTTGAAGTCTCTTTGAACTCATTATCACGTAGTGAAGGTCTCGTTTCCCACGTCTCACAATACGCGAAACTTTAGGAAAAAATGGGGATCGGGTTACAACAATGGAATCTTACACAGATGCAAATATCCAGGCCACGGCATCTGTTTTACAGATTAAAAGGATACTCGGATCTTCAGGATCAACCAGCTATCCACTAAAATGCTCACACACAAAAACACACATAAAATATTGATTCTGCAATGAACATACCCAGACATTTTTCCAGGCATGGGTCCCTTAAATCGAGTAGAACGGGGGTTCACAGAGCTCCCCCGTTGCATTCGGCATGAGTAGCTCAGTGGTTTAAAGTATGTGGGTGGCGGCTGGAGGGATGGCTCAGGATCCAGATGGAGCAGCTCACAACAGCCTTTAACTCCAGCTCCAGGGGATCCGCACCCTTTCCTGTCCATCTCTAGCCCTGTATTCATGTGCACGTCACACAGACACACAGATAAAAAATAAAATAATTCCTCAAGCTACGTGGGAGGGCGTGCGTAGGTCAAATGGGAAGAGTGCACCGTTTTCTGCATGGGACTTGAGCATCCACAGTTTGGGGCAGCCGGAAGCAATCCCTGCAGATGCTGGAGGTAATAGGTTTCCCAGAGTCACACGGTGGCCATCAATGGAGCTTAGATTCCAACCGAGGCAGCTCTGTTGCCAGAGTCCCATGTATAGCAGCTCCTTCATTCAAAGGAGGAGAGAAAATGTTCCAAGGCACTAGGAATCCAGGCCCAGCCTTCCAAAGAAGCAGAATGTCGCGGCAGATGGTGTGTGAGGACCGGCGTCAGAATCACGTCTGCATTACCCTCTGAAACGCCAAAGTGCGATCAAAGCGTCTCACTGACTCTCTTCCCTGGGGGCGCTTCATAGCAAGGCGTGCCCCAGCTCCCCACCACGCAGGTAAGTAGGCTGTGTAAGCACCTCTGCGAGGCCATCAAACATCCCGGAGGAGCTGGGGTCTCTTGCAGGTAGCAGAAAGCATTGCCCTGCCCATCCACACTCAAAGCAGGCTCTCTGGGGTTCCAAAATCCAGAGGCAGTGCGCGCCCTCCTCTCCTCTCAGCGTCTCTGTGCTCATGTCTCATCCAGACGGCATGAGGCTCTCAGTGCCTTCTGAAACTTACCCAAAAGCCAAAGCAACAGAAATAAGCTTTTCGTCCTGAGAATCCAATCTCCCTCAAGAAAGGCTGAGCCCTCTGGGCTCTTCCTGGCCAGTTCTGCACTTCCAAGAGCCACTATGCTAAAGGTCACCCATGCCCTGCCCCACCCTGAGCTTTGAACTACTCCACTGAGAAGACACCCATAAGCCAAGGATAGACGAGTAGCATCGTCTTTTGTTTTTGTTTTTGTTTTTGTTTTCCGAGACCGGGTTTCTCTGTGGCTTTTGGAGCCTGTCCTGGAACTAGCCTTGTAGACCAGGCTGGCCTCGAACTCACAGAGTTCGCCCCGCCTGCCTCTGCCTCCCGAGTGCTGGGATTAAAGGCATGCGCCACCACCACCCGGCATGCATCGTGTTTTTAAGAGGCACTGGAACGGCAATCTGAAAAATGGACCACAGGAACAGAGGCTGATGGGGGAGGGAGTGCAAAAAGAGTGTAAAGAGAATGGGGACCAGGCCTGGAGAAGATCTGGAGTCATTAGCCTGAGCTATCCCGTCCTGCCAAGTGTTCCATGGTGGCCGTGTTACAAAATCTAGTATCCAAGAGGAACCACTGCTGTGGATTGCACCGGGAAGAAAACAGGCCCACAAGGTGCCTCCCGTATCCATTCCACTCCTGAGTGAGAGCTTCTGGGATTAAACATTTCCAAGGATCACCAGACAAACACCTCTCATCTCAGCACTTGGAGGGGCTGAGGCACGAGAATCACCAGAAATCCAAGGCCAGCCTTGGCTGCACAGTGAGACCCCGACTCAAAAAAAAAAAATAAAACAAACATTCCCTAGGATGGGCAAGACTGTCTCTCTGTGGACAGTGATGAGCCATAGGGAAAATGATGTAGGAAGTCTGGTGTGGGACAATGGTCTGTACTCTGTCAATTATATTTTAAATAAACGTTGATTGGCCAGTAGCCAGGCAGGAAGTATAGGCAGGACAACCAGACAGGAAGTAGAGGCAGGTCAATGAGAACAGGAG
>JAQHUG010000028.1:11107526-11121129 GCA_028555095.1 Dicrostonyx torquatus
GGGACTGAACCCCATCCCGTGAGCTGCCCTGTGGGTGCTGGGATTGAACCCCAGTCTGTGAACCCCAGTCTGTGAGCTGCCCTGTGGGTGCTGGGGACTGAATCCCAGACTGTGAGCTGCCCTGTGGGTGCTGGGGACTGAATCCCAGACTGTGAGCTGCCCTGTGGGTACTGGGGACTGAACCCTAGTCTGAGAGCTGCCCTGTGGGTGCTGGGACTGAACCCCAGTCTGTGTACTGCTCTGTGGGTGCTGGGACTGAACCCCAGTCTATGAGCTGCCCTGTGGGTACTGGGACTGAACCCCAGTCTGGGAGCTGCCCTGTGGGTGTTGGGACTGAACCCTAGTCTGTGAGCTGCCACATGAGTGCTGGGACTGAACCTGGGTCCTCTGGAGGAGCAGTCAGTGCTCTTAACCTTTAAGCCATGGTTTGGTTCTTCTCGCTCTTCTTTTCTCCATGTGAAGACACAGTTTTTAAAAAAATCATTTGGTGGCCTTCAATGGAGACCAAACCTGCTGAAACCTTGATCTTGGATTTCCCAGACTTCTAGAACTTTGAGAAAATAGGTTTCTGGTTTTATAAATAATCCAGTCTCTGGTATTTAGTTTTATATATAGTATAAAAATCTAGTAGTAGTACAACAGACTAGGACAGGACTACTAGAGATAAGCAGGATAACATTAGATTTGCTACAACTAAGGCCCAAATCTCAATGATGAAGAGCCAAAGTTTCCTTCCGTTGTGTAAAGCATTGCAGGCTAAGAGCCCTCCGGGGTCAACTCCTCCATGCGTGCACACAGCAACCAGCTACTGCCATGCTTGTGCTTCTCCCCATGGCAAAGGTCACCACTAAAAAGAAGTCAGTTGTGGAAATCCTCTTTATTTTTGACGATTTCACTTCGCACATGACAAGAGACTCTTTTGCTCATGACCCAAAAGCCCTAACACTTAAGGTCAAGGTCCCTGACCCAGTTACACTACAAGGCATGCCGAGAACGATGGGAGCCTTTGGAATCGTTGGTAAACATTACTGCATCAAGGAAATCAAATCTTCAGTCTTCTGACACCCGAGGACCGGTTACAGACGGTTGCTTGTACAGGAGGGTACATAACGATAATGTAAGGCTTTACTGGGTAATTGAATGAGGAGCCCCTTGTGTTGAGGTTAATGAAACCTATCTATGCCGTTGCTTCTCATCGTTTTCAAAGAAAGGCCTGTGAATAAGAGGCACTGGATGCCCCACACAAAGTAACGAGCTGCTGGGACCTGGCTTTGGAAGGGACTCTTCAAACAATTATCAAGCTCATTTGTTGAGGCTGTCCCTTCTGCTACAGCGTGCTAGTGCCCAGTTTTCTGTCTCTTAGAATAGTAACCAGCTTGGAAGCCAAAATAAACTCCAGTTTCTCTAGAACATCCATCTGCCTCATCCTTCAACACCAGGAGTCCTTCCAAGGTTCCTAGCGTCTGAGGCAGTGCACATGGTGGATCGGTTGTCATGTGGCTTCGTTCCCAAGGCCGAAAAGATGTGTCCGTTTCACTTCTGTTGCAAGAATTTTTTTTATTATCATTATTCCATATAGGAATTACTCCCAAATTGCAAGCTCTAAGAACTGCCTTTGGGGTGGTAAACAAAAACAGTCATTCCCCATGTGAAAATAATCTGACCCTCTAAAAATGTTCCTCTGGGATCCAATGTCTAAGAAGAAAAATCACAAAAAAGATTATCTCTATTAACAAATTTATGCTTTCTATTCATGTGCACTCAATAACAATCTCATTATAACCTGTGGTTCACACTACTACAAAGCCATTACAAAAGTCTAATTCTGTGCCTCATAAATAATGTGTTTATAATTTTGATAATCCCATAAATGCTACAACCAGAAATGTTATGAAAATCACACATTCAATATTTCAATATTAGAAAAAATTTGAAATACAAATGAAAAAAATGACATAAAAAATGTCCTTCCTTTTATGAGTGCTTCCTAAAGTTTTTTTTTCTAGAATTTTCTCTTGTGTTCACAACGGCATCATATTCAAATCAAAGAACTAGAGTTGGAGGATGCCAGCAGCTAGCAAAAGGTATCTATTCCACAAATTTCTACAATCTCTGATATTGAGATCTAGGGACTGGAGAGAGGGCTCGGTGGTTACAAGTGTGCACTGCTCTTGCAGAGGACCCAGGCTCAGTTCCCAGGACCCACACAGTGTGGCTCACAATCGCCTGTAACTCCAGCTCCAGGGAATCCGAATCCCTCTTTTAGCTTCTGTAGGCACGTGCATGTATTTGTATCAAACACACACACACACACACACACACACACATACACACCTGGCACTCAATATACACACAGACACTTAAAGACATACATCCAGTAAAAAGTATCTCCTGTCATTTTAAGGGACCTGCTCTGTATTAGTTACAATGTCTTCATCCGCCAGCTGATAAAAATATCCTTTTTTGTTTCGATATTTTGTATCATTCTACCTCACAAAACACAGAGCCTAGTCGGTCTTGAGGAATGGATACATTGTCTCATGTAATTAAGTGGTGCTTCTGAAAACATAGACAGAGAGAACTGTTGCTTTGTGGTGGTCTCCCTGTTTCCTTCAGTCCAGGGCAGACTGTGGCATCACCTCAATGCACAGCCTTGGAAGGTCTGTACCGCCTGCTACTGGGAAAACACCCGGACAGGCCCACAGACAAATCCACTAATCATGCACTTAGACAAACTTCTTTTCCCTCCCCTGGCCTTCTCCATCCTTTGGCAGCCGATATTTAAAATGTGTCAGGCATGAGTCAAAAAGATTTCCCAATACCTTCGAAGATCCCATTAGCTAAAACTTAGACCTAAGCCATCCCTGGAAATCTGAAGTCATCACTTAAATTAATATGATTTTTACCCCCCATGAGACTATGAGGAAGCCACAAAATTCAGGGTTCTTCTGATAAGCATGAGTGTTGTGGTGGAATAACCTCTGACTGTAGAGGATGATGTGTCATTCTCCTTCAGATGGGCTTCCTGTGGCCTCTCTTCTTCTTGCCAGTGGGTAGCCCCAAAAACCAGGGTATTGAGGTTTGAGTGTGAAATGGCCTCCATTGGCCTCCATAGGTTCAAGTACCCGGATGCCTGACCCTCACGCTGTGGCTCTGCTTGGGGAGGTTATGAACCCTAAGAAGGTTAAGCCTTGATAGAGCAAATGCATCACCGGGGACAGGCCTTAGTCAGATAACTGTGTGACTAGATGCTTCCAGGTCCTACCAGTATGCCTTCACTGCCACGGAAGGCTGTACCCCATGAGCTGTAAGCCAAAATAATTTTTTTTCTCTAAGCTGCTTCATGCCGAGTGTTTGGTCATGGCAGCAGGAAGATGCGAATACCCACAGCAAACTATTTTTGTAGACAGAAGACTGGAAACCTCCTCACCACACCGCTAGCTTTAAGGACTCGTGTTAGGAAGCTCTTGGATTCATTTTCTCTAACCATTCATCCATTCCACAAATATCTGCTGGCAGCTTACTACCAGTCAGATCTCGGAATATTACTCAAATGTCACAAATGAGACAAATCAAGGAAGCCTAGGCACTCACAGAGATGCCAAGAGCAATACTGGAAAACTCCAGGTCCGGGAAAGGGACAGTTGATTGCAGTCACACGGTCATCTGGAGACAAGGAAGTCCAGAGGATGGATGCAGAGGACTTAGGTCAGACAACAACTTCAGAAGGAAGGAAAAGATGTTGGGCAGGAAGGCAGCTGAGAACCAGGGTAAAGCTTCCCTGGGCAAGGATGGGTGCTTGGCGGGAGACCTTCCTGAGCTGGGATTCAGGGTCTGCAGTGGTGTGGGAGTGACCTACGGCTGTCGGGGCAGAGAACACCCCAACCAGGACATTCCAGTCGAAGGTATCACAAAAGCACTCGATGGAAGCAAGGATGGAGATCCTCCAATGCACACACGAGAGGTGACTGCAGAACCCCTGCAAATACGACCCACAGCTGAGCGACAGATCACCTCCACTGGTCACGCTGAGCAGCCTCCGGATGAAGGGGACGTGACGACGGCCGCACTTACCGATAGCTCAGCTGTTCCTGGTGGGTTTTCCCTTGAATACCCTTACACTAGCACCTACGGGTAAATTCGGGAAAGACTGCCCTACAGATGTGGTCGTCTTCATCTCTTGACCCACAGAGTCCAAACACCCATTTAATGCTTTTACAGCAAGATGTTGAAGATTGAGCTCACGATCTGCGGTTGGTGTTTTCGTCCTTCCCAGGATGAGCTCAACTCTTCGAGCTTCCAGCTAGCAACTCGGCACCGCCCCGCAAGTTAATCAGATTCCTATACATCATTCCCTCCAGCGTGTGATCACTGGCCTGGCTTTATTTTAGGAGAGTGCCGGCAGCTAATTGGGGTACAGTCTGAATGCCTTGCAATGAGCTCGGCTGCGTATGAGAATAAATAGCCCAGCAGATTTTGGGCTGTGTGAGCATCATTCCGATAAGTCTATTGTTCTGCAGGACACTGAACGTGGCAGATTAATGGTAGAGCCCAATCCTAAGGGCAGACAACTGTGGGATGTGACTGACCCCAATCTTCGTCTGAACTTCCTAAACTGAATGCCTCCCCAACCCCTACTTGCCATGCTTAGCTCCCAGCGGAAGTCGGATCTGGCCCGAGCCTGTGAGGACCCTCTGGCCCTGGAATACAGCCGACCCCACACGCAGCTATTTTAAGAACAGATTTGGAGCTGCAGGAGGCAAGCTGCTGCTCCCTTCAGGTCTGCCTTCAGGAGAGAAAATTTCCTTTCTATTTTCCAATGGGGGCAGAAGGAGAAATAGATTAAGAGGTGTGGCGTATGTGTACACAATGGAGCTTTTGTCAGCCCTGGAGAAAGATGAGATTATGTCATTTTCAAGACAACAGATGGACCTGGAACTTATCACACAACTGAAATAAGCCAGACTAGACAGCAATGTTTTCTCTCAAATGCAGAATTTGTGTGTGTGTGTACACATGTGCATACAGAGGGGGACAGATAGACGATAGATAGATGATAGATAAATAGATAAATGATAGATAGATAGATAGATGATAGATAGATAGATAGATGATAGATAATAGATAGATGATAGATAAATGATAGATAGGTAGACAGATAATAGATAGATGATAGATAGATAGATAGAAGATGATTGATAGATAGATAGATAGATAGATGATAGATTGATAGATAGATGATGGATAGATAAATGATAGACTCTGCTGATCCATTCCTTTCACTCACTGTACCCACAATCTACTCCCAGGATACCAGAGTTCCCCTCTTCCACATAACAGCTTGCACCTATAGTAAGGGTGATCTGATCCCCATAGTTCTCCCAATAATTAAGAAAAGATTGTAGATTTCACATCCTGGCTCAACCTGAATTGGAACTCCTGGGAAAGGGCACACAAAGTCTAATTATCTCTTTGCTATAACAGGACACTAATCAGTAGTGTCTAAAGCTAATTAATCACAAGACACCACTATATATTATTCGATGGTCTAGAACACCAGCTGGGAACGTGGCTCGGTTGGTAGAGAGCTTACCTGGCACGCATGAAGTCCTGAGGTCAATCCACAACACGACAGAAACCTGGCATGGTGATACACTTGTGATCACACACTCAGGAAGCAGAAGCAGGAATATAAGTTCAAGGTCATCTTCAGTTACATGCCATGTTCAAGACCAACCTGGGCTGCAGGAGACTTAGCCTTAGAAAGCAAGGAACACAAGTATGGTGACACACACCTATAATCCCAGCCCTGGGGAAACTGAGGCAGCAGCAGCGTGAGTTCAGACCAACCCACACTACTACATAGTGAGTTTGAGGACAGCCTGGGCAAAATAAGGGAGCTACAGCGGGGGAAAGATGAGTCCATCAGTCATCTGGATTGCCATAAATGAAGATCACATATGGACACTTTTAAACAGGCCGTGTGTGTGTGTGCGTACGTATTTGTGTGTGTGTGTGTGTGTGTGTGCATAGACTCATGAAGGTATGAATGCCTGGAGACAAGGTCTCGCTCTGCGATTCTGACCTGGAACTCGATATATAGACCAGGCTGTCCTCGAACTCACAGAGATTCCCTACCTCGGCCTCCTGGGGGCTGGAATGTTTATAAAAACCATGTGCTGCGGATAAACAGGAACTTATGTCTCATAGTTCTGGAGGTTGGACATCCTAGAGGAAAATGCTGACTGTCAAGGCACCTGGTGAGGTTCCTCTTTCTAGATGGGGACAGCTCCCTTCTCGCTGCGGGAGTGCAGCCTTCTTTCTCACGTGTTTCTCTGTCCTCCTACAAGGACACCATCCCTCAGCTCAGGGCCTCTGTGAACGGAGCACACTAGTGCTGGTCAGCAAGGCAGAGAAGTTCCAGAACTCTGGAAGCCAACAGAAAAGGCAGAGGACCCTCTGTTTAAGCTAACACCAGCCAGGCTCCTCCCATCCCTCTTCTCGGCCACACCTTGACTTGGGCTGCTGAGCTCAGTTTCAGCACAGTGCCTCGCTGAGCCAGATGATTGGAGGACTGCACAGATTCTCCTGTCTCCTCTAGTACCAGGATTGCAGCCGTGGGCCACAGTGCCTACCTGTACACAGGTGCTCAGGATCTGAACTCGGGTCCTCACTTTACCCACGAGCCATCTCTCCAGCCCCTTCCTCCATGTTTTAACACAAGATGCAGCCTGCTTTTGGATTACCAGGTGGTTCCATCCAAATGGTAAGGAAACGTTCCAAGCTAAATTTAAGCTAGAACGAAGTCTTCTGCCACTGCAAACAGCTTCCCTCTCCAGCCCCTCTGTGCCCGCCCTCTGGCTTCCTTCTGTAGCAAGCAGCTCCCTGAATATGATGCCCAGTGAACCCAGCCCTGGTAGTTCCTGTTGGCCCCATTCTCCATGAGCTGCAAGTGGTGAGTGGGCTCTGATAGAAAGAATATAGAAGAGCAATGGCTCGTCACTTCAGATTGTGCAGGCAGCTGCTGTCTTCCTTCCGAGCCTTCTCTTTTCCTTCTTGGTTGGTTTTACTACTGCTCTCGTCATTTCGTGGTGCTGGGAATCAAACTCAGGACTTGGTGCATGCTAGGCAAGTGCTCTACCGCTGAGCTACATCCCAGCCTGGCTCTGCTGGTTTGGATGAAGTCAGTTGCTGTGTTGAAGCCCCCCCCCCATGTGAAGGAACTAAAGGCAGTCGGTTCTGGACAGCAGCCGGGATGAAATGGATGCTTTCGGGCCGACAGCCCCCGAGGAATTGAACCCACCAGAAACCACAGGAGTGATCTTGGAAGTGGAAGCAGCTCCTTCCCCCAGGTGAGCTTCGAGATGATAGCCACATGCGTGAGTAGGACCTCCTAGTTCACAGCCTGTGAGAAACCCTGCAGCGGAGGGCCTGGTTGAGCCTGCCCAGATTCCTGCTACACTGTGAGGTAGTTTGCTACACATGGATAATGTATCTCCCATGGTGTACTTATCACTACATAACATCCTTTGTGGCTAACAGACCATCACGAGACACACATTGTAGACAGTGTAAGGATACATAGAATCAACTTTATCATGCCAGGCAGGCAGCATCCTACTTTAAACCTGACTCCAGAAGAGACAGTCTCCATGGGCATTTGAGAATCCTGTACTCCAGTGTCCTCTCCGGTCCTCTGTTAGTGTTGCCCCTCCTGTCGTGTGAAACAAAGGTTTAGCTGGGGCTGTGCCTAGCAAGCACAAGGCCCTGGGCTCAGTGCCCACTACTGCCGAACACCCCTCGGAGACAGTAAGTCTTGATTGTCCACTTGCAGGGGTTTAGAATCACCATGGAAACGAGCCTCTTTCGGTGCCTCTGTTGAGGGCATTTCCAGAAAAGCTTAACTGGAAAGGGACCCCGCCCCCTGCCATCTGGTGGGGCCATTCCCTAGGGTGGGGTCCTGGGCTGGATAAGAGGAGGAAGTCAGCTGAACATCAACTCTCTCCCTTCTGTGTGCTTTCTGACCGTGGGCCCACATGACCAGCACATGACAGACTACCGGGATATATTCAATCCATGACCCACAAGTCTACATGCAACCAGGGATAGCTATGGCTACAGCCTAATGCAAAACCACAAATTTCCTTGCGTGATTACGAGCTTTCTGTTAGAATGTTCTGGTGATGGACTGGTTCTAGAGGTGAACCTTGTAGATGACACTTATGTGATCGTCATATCTTTAACCAGGAGCCAAAGTGAACTCTTCCTCCCTCAGGTGCTTTTTGTCGGGTATTGTGTTTCAACAATGACAGAAAAGAAAGAAAAAAAAACTAATATAAAACACCCCTAGCGCCCACAGACCATGCCTCCATTCCTTGTTTTTCAAGATGTTGTGGATTTTTTTTTTCAACATTAAGCAGGCACTTTGAGCCTGGCTCATCCTGATTATGGTGATAATAACAATTAGGCAAAGTTCTTCCCTCAAGCAGCTCAGAGTTTGACAAAGGGAAGAATTTACAAAAATAAATAAATACAAACATATGTCAGACAGTGAATTGTGTTATAAAATGAAACAAGATGTTTGTCGATACCAAATAGCTTCTGAAAGATTTCTGTACCCCAGTAGTAAGCTTCTCCACCAACGCAGCCAATCAAACTGAGCCAAATTAAGAATTAATAAATCTAGGTTTAATCTGAGCAAAGCATTCCTGGGTGGCCCCAGGGGAAGAAGAGAAACCCACAAGAGAGAACCATGGGGCAGGTTGGGGAACCTCATCTTAAACAACCTGTAGGCATGGTCCCCTCATCTCCCGGGGAGGAGCTGCTGATGGCAGGGAGTTGCCATTTGGTGTGCAGAGGGCAGGGTCTGAACACCTACCCCACCCCCTGTGGTTGTTTATTTGGGACACAGTTTAATAAGAACAAAATACACACAGGTTTACAGAATACAGTATCAGACCGTTCTCCTCCGAAGACGCAGGCAGACCAGGTAGACCGGCAATCTGCAGAGAGAGCGCTTCCCACGTGGGTCTATCTTTTTATACCTCTTGGGACCTGGTGGTCCAGCCCCGTTAATCAATTAACAGCTAATTGGGGGGCAGAATAATTAACTAATGGCGGGGTGTGGCTATAAGCCGAATAGGCCAAGACCATTCCCCTTCAACTCCTCAGCTGGAGATTCCAAACAGCTTTGGCAGAGGGGCAGCATAGTTAAGGAATGGGGTCTAAACCGGGCGGTGGTGGCACACGCCTTTAATCCCAGCAGAGGCAGAGACAGGCGGATCTCTGTGAGTTCGAGGCCAGCCTGGTCTACAGAGCAAGTTCCAGGACAGGCTCCAAAGCTACACAGAGAAACCCTGTCGCGAAAAACCAAAGAAAGGAATGGGGTCCAAGAGCACAGCTCTAGTGGCTGGGGATTTGGCTCAGGGTAGAGCGCTCATCTAGCAAGCACAGGGCCCTGGGTTCCAGCCCCGCACTCAGATGGAGCAAAAGAACAAGAAGACATACGGTGGGAATATGTTAGCAGACACTTGAAATAATAGAATAAGCCATGAACAATCTGACCGTAGATTACTTAGCCCGATGAAAAGCGGGTGCGAGGCTGGAGGGTTGGCTCCCTGGGGAAAGGACTTGCCGCATAACTGTGAGAGCCGAGTTCGGATCCCCAGAAGCGGTACCAAACATCCGTAACACCAACACTCCTGTCCCAGCATCGGGGGGAGGGGGAGACAAGACAGTCCTCAGAAGCTCACGGGCCAATGGTGAACAGAAGACCCTATCTTGGACAGAGGTTAGGATCAAGACCCAAGGTTGTGCCACAGTAGAGGCACAGGCTTTTAATCCCAGCACTCAGGAGGCAGAGTCAGGCAGATATCTGAGTTCAAGGCCAGCCCGGTCTATAGAGTGAGTTCCAGGTCAGTCAGGGCTCTGCAATGAAAAACAAAAGCGAACAACCAAGCAAACACAAAGACCCAGGGTCGTCCTCTGACCTCCACGTGTGTACCGTATCACACACAGGTTGTCACCTGCAGACAATTAATTCATTAATTAAATTAGAATTTTTTTTTTTTTGGGACAGGGTTTCTCTGTGGCTTTGGAGCCTGTGCTGGAACTAGCTCTTGTAGACCAGGCTGGTCTCGAACTCACAGAGATCCACCTGCCTCTGCCTCCCGAGTACTGGGATTAAAGGCGTGCGCCACCACCCGGCTAAATTAGAATTTTTAAATAAAAGAAAGTTTTTTTAAAAACTCAGGAAAGGGGCAAACATAAAGGGGAATGAATGTAGGCCAAATATCGTGAGACTTACTAAATCCCACTTGGTTACCAAATAACAAAAATGACAAAGACATTCTATACTATTAATTTTAAAAAGTGGTCCTGGGACTGGAGAGACGGCTCAGCAGTCGAGAGTACTGGTTGATCTCCCAGAGGTCCCAGGTTCAGTTCCCAGCACCCGCATCCAGTAACCCCAGTTCCAGGGCATCTGATGCTCTCTCTGGCCTCTGTGGGCCCTGCTCACACACATGGTCCACACAGAGACATGCAGGCAAACCACTCACACACACAGAAATAAAATGTATTTTTTTTTAAAGTGGTGTTTTTTATATTATTTCTTCGACCGTTGTGTGTTGGAACGATTCAGCTCCCTGCAACAGCTGAGATGAAAATCCTTTTGCATTTTATGCCCATGTGAGGAAATGTAGCCTTGAAGAGGGAAAAAAAAAAATCCCATCTCTGTTTTGGGCCTGAGGAGAAAATTGAAATCTTTACCCCTTTGTGAGGTCAAAACGTCTCTCCTGATTCAGGAGCCTCAGCTGCCTCCTTCCAATTCCAGCAGAGCAAGGGGGCTCCAGCCCGGAGCCGGGGTCGATCCTGCTCTCATCATTTCTCGTGCAGAAGTCTGTTCGCACAGTCCTAAAACTCAGCCCATCGATTCATTTTAGAGAAAGAAGAACTGAGAAAGGAAAAAGCTTGAACCCAAATCCAGATGCGGGCTTTACAGCCATTGATTTCGCTCTGCTGGGAGGCGCAGACAGATCCAATCTCATCGGTGGATGAGTAGAGAAGAAAGAAAGAAACAAATTGAACACTGTCAGCACCGAGCGATCCCGGAGCACCTGATGCTGGCAGGTAGACATGGGGATGGGGGGATCATTGATTACCTGATGCTGGCGGGTAGACGTGGGGATGGGGGGGATCATTGATTACCTGATGCTGGCGGGTAGACGTGGGGATGGGGGGGATCATTGATTACCTGATGCTGGCGGGTAGACGTGGGGACGGGGGGATCATTGATTACCTGATGCTGGCGGGTAGACATGGGGATGGGGGGATCATTGATTACCTGANTGATTACCTGATGCTGGCGGGTAGACGTGGGGATGGGGGGATCATTGATTACCTGATGCTGGCGGGTAGACGTGGGGATGGGGGGATCATTGATTGCTTCCGTTTCTTCCTCCTTAGGAGCTTTTGTTTATTATTTTTTTCCAAGATTCACGATTCGCTCCGGCATCTGAGCGCACAATTGCTTACAAATCTGAGATCAGACTCCTTTTATGACCCTGGCCATACTCCACCAGCTCCCAAGTGTCGTCGTGCCGAGTTGAACCTGCAGTAAGTTGGTCCCCGTCAGGGCCACCTTAACATCCTCCAGTCTCAGCCGAAGTCAGTTTTAAACTCCGCGGGGAAAGAGGAGAAGTTTACCTCTTCTCTTCTGCGGCAAATAAGACTTTTCAAACTCATCAATTTTCAATTATGAGAAGGGTCTCGATTCTTCCACGATCAGATAGATACATCTCCTTTTCTAAGTCCTGCCCACTCCTCGGGGCGGGAAAAGATGTCGTCCACTTTTTTCACGATGTTCTGTAAGAATTCCGGCACCAGACGCCCAAGTGACAAGCCAGGTGTTGGTGGACACCGGATCCTAGCACCCAGAAGGTGGAGGCAGGAGAATATAGTATCCAAGGGCATTCAGGGAGACAGAGACACAATGGGGAAGGGGGGACAAGCTGGTCCTGTGACCCTTTGTTATTGGGTAGCTCTCCCAGGGCAGGAACCTGACACTCAAGCATTGGGTTGGTCAGACAAAGCCAGGTCCTTCCTGAGTGCCTACAAGAGTCTCTGCAGAGAAAGGCGGCTCTCCGTGTGGAAATCTGATAGAGAACGCCTGTCTTCCGTGATCCGCATTTAAAACGGGCTGCCACATGCCCTCTTCCAGGAAGCAATCCTGAATTAGCACCTCTCTTGGTTCCCTTCAGTATACTGTAACGAAGCACCTTAGACTGGACAAGTTTATAAATGGAAATACATTACATCATTTCAGAAGCTAAGATTCCGAAGGGTAAGGCACCAAGAGATTTAGTGTTTGCTGAGGCTGTTCCCGGGAGCTCACTGGGAAAACCAATGTGTCTAGAGCTGAGTGCTAGGGAAGATGATGGCCACGCTCCAACAAGAACCAAAAAGAGTGGAGAAGAGTGAGCCAGGCCCCCAAACCAGCTCCTCTCCCCATGGATGGAAGAAGAGACACAGGACAGGAGGAGTGGGGAAGAGAGTCGAGGTGCTAGACAGGCATGTCTGGGACTCCTTCAGACATAGTCAGACAGCTTCCAGGACCTCAGGCGTCACTCCCCTCGTGGGCCTGCTGTGACTACGTGGCTGGTGAACGTACCTGGCCTTGAAGTAGGGAAAAGGGAAACACTAGGCTGCTGAGGATCAAGATAAGCCCAGATTGCAGCTTTGGGCAAAGCATTTCCCAAATGACTAATTTCTACATGCAGAAATGAGTTGAGTTTTGCCCAGAGGTCAAAGTAGCAAAGGGGAAAGCTACAGTCTGAAGACAGAGGAACCGAGCCCTCTCGTTCTGCTCCCATCACCCATTGGCTACCTGTGGGCCTAAGCCAAGCCTCTCTGAAGTGCGGTCTAGCGAAGTCAAGAGTGTTAGCTAGAACAAAGTTAGGGGGGCAGCGGCTACCATCCTCGCCCAAGCTGCGTGGTCCCAACTCACGGAGCAAAGCAGAAGGGCTGTCTAGGTTTTCTGGCCCTCCAGTAACAGCAAGCCAGTAATGCTCCTTGGGGAGACGGGTCTCCGCTAACACCGCCTGGTTCCTTCGCTAGGGAAAGGGCTTCAAGGACAAGGTATCTCCTCCACAAATCTCTTAGACCCTAGGAGGGGCTCTGTCCGCCTCCTAGAGGGTGCTCTATTTTTTTTTTTTTTTTTGGATGCTGACCTGAGTCCAATATGTTCTCTGGCGCTTTGGGTTTTCTTACTTTTTCTCTGAGGCTACCCGCTTCCGCCATGTGACCACTTCCTGACCTCAATAGCTGAGCATGCCTGCCTGACCAAAAAAGAAAAAGGTGCGGATTTCCCTCCCAGTTCCTGTCTGGCTTGACAGCCTGTGTGTGCTTTTGCGATTTCTCAAGCTTCTGATAAAACTGTCTGAGTCTACTACTGGGTCTGTTTTAAGTTCTTTTATTAACAAGACTAAGACCCAAAGAGGAGTGCTGGGTTCACCCTGTCACACTCATGGTGGGACCGCTCTGTCACCGAGACCTCTGTCTCATGGGGACTGCTCTGTCACCAGGACCTCTGTCTCACGGGGAC
>JAQHUG010000028.1:11275949-11289970 GCA_028555095.1 Dicrostonyx torquatus
GAAGGAAGAAAATGTTGATCTTCAACGAGGACGACTGGGAAGATGGTATTGTTTGTCTTTTTGTAATACCTACCGTTTTGTTTTTATTCAAGAGACACAGCATATTATGGCCAACACAGTCCCTGGATCAACCAAAGCATGCCACCTGGAATGTGTTAGAACCAGGCAGATCCAGAGTCTGCATCGGAACAAGACTCCCAGGTGATTTCCACCTCACCTATAGGGGTTGTTAGCTAACTGGGCCCCAAGCTGGGAATCACCTGCAGTAACTTTAAAAATAGGGATGGCAGCCAGGTGGTGGTGGCAGTGGTGCACGCCTTTAATCCCAGCACTCAGGAGGCAGAGGCAGGCGGATCTTTGTGAGTTCGAGAGCAGCCTGGGCTACAAGAGCTAGTTCCAGGACAGGCTCCAAAGGCACAGAGAAACCCTGTCTCGAAAAACCAAAAATTAGGGATCATGTCACAGGCTCAGCAATCAGTCTGGGCATTGCTACCTTGTTTCTATGAGGAAACTCGGTGAATCTGAGGTCAGAGCCCTAACACGGTGGCTCTCCAGGTACGGTAACTAAGAAGATGTGAGAACTTGGCAGGACGGAGGCCGATTATCAAGAAGTTAATTTCATTCCTTCTATGGGCCTAGCGGTTCAGCTGTAATGCTTGAGGGGCAGTGGCATGTGGACCAGCCTGGACACATAAGGAGCCTCTTTCTGGGGAGGGATGGAGAGGAATTTCCATCCCTTAAAACTGAGTGCGGCTGCTGCCGGTGGTGGCTCAACCACTACCCTTAAGAAAATGGCTGGCTCAAAATAGCTCATCGGCTCTTGTAAAGCCGCACACAGTTTGGCCACAGAGCCGGCTTCCGATCCACCCATTTTCTTTCCAGCAAACTGCCCAAGGCCTTCCTGGTTCTCCCGAGCCAGGGGAACTTAACTTCGAGTGTGCAGCATGAAAGAAAGAGCCCCAATCCTAAGTAGGCAGCTTTCTACCGCCATGATGAAGTGACTTACAGGTGCCCCTCTCTGGGTGGCCAAGCTGTCTCATCTCAAGCCTCCCTTCCCACAGGAGCAGTTCCCATCGGGTTAAGCCTCTCCTTTACAATGTGCCCCTTGGGCCCGAGGTCACTGAATTGCTCCAGGGCGCAAAGTGACCAGATTCTGAGCTGGTGGGGACACACCAGCTTCTGGATCCAGCAGAACGGGGTTTTCCTGTTTCCTACGCTCAATGGCCCAATACCTTTCCCGATGGTGGGCAGAGAGCAGAAGCTGGGAAGGGGATAAAAGGAAAAACAAAAAAACCATTTTTTTTTTTAAAGGCACCTGGTGGGTGGGGGCAGGGACCGAAAGTCACCTAGGTCCTGGGCCTTCTCTGTCCAGATTTTTCCCGATTTATCACCAAGTTCTGAAAAACAAGAAGAGGACCGAACACCCTGCAGGCCACCCTCGCGGGGCACTCTGCTGTCCCCTGGCCGAAGGGTGATGGGGGTGGTCACTGTCGTGGGATTCGCTCTGGTGGTGGACTCTGGGCCTAGGCAGCATCAGAGGTGGCACCTGCGCCTCTGGCATTGACTCCTGCGCGGCTTGGGGTGGTGCCGGAAGCCTGCACGAGTAGCCCAAAGGGGTGGGGGCTGGGCAGGGAGGGTGTCTCTGCAAAACGTTTTTCCACGCGACGTCGTAGTCCTAGCCGGGCTTCCCAAAGCGACCTGAGGAATCTGGATCTCCCGCCATCTGCTGCTGGCTTCTCGGGTGCGCCCGTCTCCGGCCCTCCGCGTTCCACTCCCCGGGGACCAGCGCTCGCCTCTCGGCGGTGGCTCTTCTTCCCGCGCTCGGCTTGGTGGCGCAGCTCAGAGAGCGGCTTTGGCCGCACGCCCAAGTAAGGCACGGTTTCTGGGCGGCGCGGCCCTGCCTGCGGGCCACCTCTCTGCGCACCTGCCTCCCGGGCGGAGCGGGGCGGGGCGGGGCCGGGCGCGCCGGCGCAGGTCACGGTTCGGACGCTGGAGGGGGCTGTGGTTCTCCGCTGTCCCCAGGCTGTGCCCAGGCTCCCCCTGCCGAGGGCCCGGCTCAGGCCCAGGGAGGGGCGGTGGTGCCCCGCACTTCCCGCTCGCCAGCCTCGGAGGCGGCTGGTCCGGGCGCGGGCGCAGCAGCTGCGGAGAGCGGGGAGCGGGGCGAAGAAGGCGCGGGGCGGGGACGCGGCCGCCGCCCGCTCTGTGCCGCTCCTTTCCGTGCGAGTGGCGCTCCGGCCGGGCGTCGAGGCGGCCGCGGCGACCTGGAGCGCGCTCCCCACCCACCCCGCCTGCTCCGCCCTCCCCTCCGCCCCGCGCCACCTTTGATGGCTCGGACCTCGGCCGGCCGCCGCCTGCCTAGCTCGCGCGCCCGCCGCCCGCGGGGACCCTTCGCTCGCCGCCACCGCGCCCTCGCCAGTCCTGCAGCCCGGACCCGGAGCCGCCGGAACCGCCGAGGTAGGAGGCGCGCGGCGAACAATGACCGCGGCTGGAGGACGGCCCCCGGGATGGACCCGGCCGCGGCGGCAACTTGTGCGAGTCCCTGCGGCCGCGGCCCCGGGTGCGGGCCGAACTGGCTGCGGGGTCAGCGGGGACGGTCCCGCCCGTAGCCGGCGGCCGCAGGGACCCGCAACAATAGCGGGAGCCGGAGCTCCCTGGGCACCCGTGGCGCTCACCTCGCGGACCTGGGCTGCCGGGTTCTGAGCTTGTGGACCCCCCCCCACCCTCCCATCGGCCTCCACTCCGCGGGCGCCCTTCCCCCGCTTCCTCCCTTCCCACCCTGCCGGTGACAGCGACCCCGACGCCTCTTCCGGACCTCGGGCTGCAATCTCGGCCCTGGAGGTCGCTTCCCGGGCCGCCGAGGCTGGCCGATGGCGCGGGTGCCGGCGTGCCGCCGGGTCCCCGCAGCTAGCCCACGCGTGGCTAGAGCTTCCCGGTGGGTGACAAAGAGGAACACACCCTCTTAAGTTAGATCTTGTTTCTCTTTGCTGCATGCCTTATCGAGGGGAAAGTTTTTTTTCTTTTTTGAAAAAGAAAAGGATATGTATATTATTTTTCTAATTTATTTATTTATTTTTGGTGTGGGAGGTATTTCAGAACTTCTGGTTGTGATTTTTACGATTTTAAGTTCGGGAAACTTTAGCTGTGTAATCCATCCGGACCCCTCTGAGTGAGTGTTTTATACTTCGGAGTCGTGGAGGGGATACGCGGTTCATTGATGGGACCTGGAGACCAGCTGGTGGGGATTTTGTAGAGTCCTAAAGAAGAGGGAGGTACGGTTCACAAAGAAACGAGGTCTTCAGACTTGCTTGCTGGTGGAGGAGATGTGGGAGAGCGAGACGGCCTCTCATCTGGAACAGTTTACAGGGCTCAGCCTCTCGTACCCCTCCCCCTCCCCGGAGTTCGGTGGCCTCCGGCTGTTTCATTTATTTTTGTTCCAGTGTTCCTCCTTGCTAGTTTCCCGCGTTAGACTCCCTTAGCTCTGGCCCCTGACCTTGGGTACCCCCCCGAGACCTCCATCCCCCTCCTTCCAGCGGACAGCGATTTCTGAGCCTAACCTCGACCCGTCGTTGGGCCATGTTAATGTGCTTTGCATGCGGGGACTTGCCAAGCCCATTTCATAGAATATTACCCCAGCGTTGTCTTCTTGCTTTTCCTTTTCTATCTGAACAAGGAATGGAGAAAGAAAGAAAAAAGCCTTTTGGGTTCTGGAAGCTCTAGTGGGGAGTTGCCTTAAAAATTGGTTTGGTTTTTTTAAGGATGAGGTGGGGCTCTTCTCAGATCCCTGCCGCCTTTGCTCAGCCACACTGTTCTTGCTGGGGCCTTATCCTCAGCTTTTCAGGCGGGTGGGTCCCTGCTAATGCGTGTCTTCTGTGGGTATGGCTTCCCCACGGCTCACTTTATATTCCTGCTGCATCGGTCTGCAGCAAGACACTAATATTGGACCTGCTCCAAGCACAACGAAACGTTTGTGTTTTTAGTATGTCTGGTTAATAGCTCTGCTTCTGGGTAAAATAAATAGAAGCATTATTGGGCAGTGACTGGTCTACTGGGGGAGTTGGTGGTGTGGATAGCGAGCAGATGCCTGCCAAGCCCACAGGAAGCTAGAAATAGTTGGGCATCAGTGAGGTACCCACCTCCTCCGGGTGAATGCAGAACTCTGGTGTGCTCCTCTGATTCGGGGTACGCTGTTAGATGTATGAGTTCTGTATGTTGGGGATCCTCTTGATCCTTACCCTCCCCACCCCCACTTCCTTTTGAGATAGGATACAACAGTGTACCCCTGGCTAGTCCAACTGGAGATCCTCCTGTTTCAGCCACCCCATGTGCCAGGATGATAGATGGGTGTGCACGTATTGACACCTGTTTATAATGTACTTTCTGCATTGATATTCTCTTTCTGGGCATTGACATTGGGATCATTGTTTTGGATTATTTTTGGTCTTGTTTTTTCATTAAAGGAATTATCCAAGGGAAAAATATTTAAAGACGAAGATAAGATTAAAAGTAATATTGAAAAGGTTAAGGTGTGGGGGCCACATATGTAACCCCAGCATTCTGGAGGCAGAAGTAGGGGGCTCATAAGTTACAGGCCAGCCTTGGCTGTATAGTTAACTCAAGGTCAGCCTTAACTCTGTAATTTCAGTAAAGAAGGGAGAAAAAAAGAAAAAAAGAAGGAATGCTTACAGTTTATTTCATTTGGAAAAATGAGTAGATGAACTCTAGATAGGAAAGACAAAACCTAATATTTGCATGCTGGTTTTATTTTGTAAAACCAGCCTGGGGACATTGCCGAGGACCACGGAGACTGACTTTGTAGGGACCTTGTGTTTTGCTGGCTCAATGCACCGGGCCTCTTATACCAATCTTTTGTGGTTGCCTTGCTTGCTGCAGAGAATAAATGAGTATTTTTGAGAACTGCCCTTTCCTCTCTAAAAGAAGATGCTAACAGTAAACAAAGAGGCCCCCACAGCCCTGTGACATAGTCCTTTGGAGTCCTTTCTTCCAAGGGCTGGCAAGTATTCCCAGTGTTGGTGGCGTCTTGCCTGGGTGAGGAGGAGGGCCTCAGGAGGTTGGAGTCTTCCTGGCTGCCTTTCTCCTGTGTTTTGGTGCATTTGATGGAGAGGAGATGTAAGCTTACTTGGTGGAGTGTTCATCCTGGCTTCTGTTTCTGGTTGTGCTGGCACGCACCTCCAATAGTGGCCCTGTGGAGGTGGGGGATCAGTGTTCAAGGTCAACCTTGGTTATGCTTGCGTAATGAGTTCGAGACTAGCCTGGATTAGACGCACAGACACAGGCAGACAGACACACAGACACAGACACACAGAGAGCTCTCCCAGTGGACTCTTGAACATTTGTGGTTGCAGTTTTCTGCCTTTAATGGGTAACATTTATGCTGAGGCATTACTCGATCATAGTCCTCTGGCCCTCTGTGACGCAGATTTGGTTGTTGTCAACCACCTCCATGTGGCCAAGGTAAGCCAAATGGTTTCCATTAAGAAAGGAAAAGGCCAACTTCTCCATCCACTTACGCCAATTGTCGCTTTCATTTTTAAATCAAAAAGCCCCCAGGAAAACGCTGATTTCAATGGAGAGAGATGAGTTTTCAGTAGGGGAATATCCTTTTTCTGCTTGAGCCAGAAGAAATGTTTTGGAGGGGATGCTTTTCAAGTAGTGGGTGATTGATACATTGTTTAAACATGGTACTCTGAGCACGCCACTTGTGGAATAAAAACAAGGACCAGCCATCCATTTGCCTCACGTTGGGCGCAGGCTCGTGAGCTTCCGGTGGTGTTGCAGTTTTGCTGTGGCATGGAAATTATAGACTGCGGCGTTTGGAGTTAGTGTGGGATTCTTTGCTTGCACAGAATTAATTTCGTGTGTTAAACTGTCACTTGTGCATCCATTAAAACACAAATGCCACAGGCCCAGCTAGGCTGTCTTTAATGAACGCCGTCGAGTGCTAATAAACTCAGTATGGCCATGCTCACTTTGTGTTGCCTGCAGACTTTTGGAGAAATACTTTTCATAACGGTGATTTGTTATCGACTTCAAAGGAAGACTTAGAAGTCAGGAGGATGAAACTTTCAGTTTTTCCTTCTCACCCTGTTATTTCCGGGTCTAGGATAGTGCCCGGAACACAGCAAACCCTTGATAAACGTTTGCTGACTAAGTAAACATGCCTAGCTTTTAAGGCTCTTTTAAGTTAGTTTCTGGGTTGGTTTTGTTGTTTTGTTTTGTTTTTCAATATGGGAGACTTGACCTTAGCAGCAATAGGTTGCAGTTCTGGGGATATGAAAATTTGATAATTTGAGTTTATGTATCATTTCTTTGTAATTGAGCAATTTGGTCCTTAAAGCTGGCTGACATGAAAAAGACAGTCCTATTTTACAGGGACATAAAGGTGACACAATGAAACATGGAGGAAATAGACTGTAACCTACCGCCTCCTGCCAGGTGCTTCCGCTGATGTTTTCGTGTTGTCTGACCCATCTTTTCATTTGGTCGCCTCCCCCAGTCTGAGTGGATTCCTGCACTTTCTTCCTGGTCTTGCTGGATTGGGCTCTGAGCTCAGTGCTCCTTGGGCACAGAGATTTCTGGATGCTTTCCTTCCTGGCAGCATTGCCTCTTGGAATTCCACTCCCACACCTGTCCGTGGTAACCTCCCTTTCTGAGCTCCTTAGATATGTTTGCTTCAGAAGGATGGATTGTCAGGATGGGGAATTCTCAGCAGCGGCTCTCCTGTTCCCCAGCCAGAGATTGGGTATTTGTGAGCGGCCTGGTTTTTCTTTCTGGCGTTCTGCAGGTTCATGATGATGGATACACAGCTGTCATTTCTGTCCGCCCCCCCCCCCCCCGCCTCTACTTCCCGGCAGCTCCTTTCTTCTCAGTGATTCTTAACAGTACTAGGGTTGTGATCCAAGATGTGAACCACCAGGTCGTTTTTGAGTTTGGTGCTCATGAACCAAGGTCTTAAGAACACCTGTAGACAGGTCTTTGTGTGGAAGTATGGTCTCATCATTTGTGCTGGGGTCTTAACTGCCATGTGTGTTCTCAGGGGCTTCTCCTGTTCTATGTTCCCACCCGCCAGGCTCCAGAAACTTTTGTGACTGTTCTTTGCCTGCATTTGAAATTGTCCGTCTTTTTCATTTTAGTCCTTTAGGGGAACGTGCAGTAATTGTGTGAGGTGGTTCTAGTTTATATTTTCCTGATGACTCTTGGAATCGTCCCGTGTGTTTCCCAGTCAATTGTCTGTCTGCTTTCTGTAAATGTGCACACACGCGCGCGCCTATGTGTGTGTGTGTTCTGTAGCTGTGCTGTGCACACTTGTCACGAGTAAACTGCTCATGCCCAGGCCCAGCTTAGCTGTGATCCTTTCCGTCTGTAGAGACACACCCTTTGTTCCACCTGCGTCTTGTTAATATTTTCACCTGTTCATGTATTTATTCTCCTCACCTTTTAATTCCTTGTGTGTCTTTTGTACTTGTGTGTGTGTGTGTGTGTGCGTGCGCGCGCTGGTACAGTGTGATACGGCAGTCTAAGGACAACTTGCTGGAGTTGATTCTCTGCATCCCCGAGAGCTGGCAAGCTTGGCAGCAAGAGCCTTCACCTGCTGGGCCATCTTGCCAACCCTGCTTCATTTTTTCTTGATATCTTTTGAAGAGCAGACATTCTTAGCAAAAATTATTTTACACAATCTGATTATTGAATATACGAATGGTCAGGAAATGTATTCAGCTTTGGGGGAAAAACAGTTGTGGTGTCCAAGGGAGGGAGAAGCTACCATGGCTGTGCTCCTCCGGTCGTTCCGTTTCATGGGGCAGTTTTGTTCTTCCCCAAGTCAACTCACATGGAAGATTAGAGACAAAAAAAAATTCCTGGTTATTTTGAAAATAGAGATAAATGGGTGGTTAATATTACAAGCAAGTAAATAGATTTTTAAAATAAAATTCAAATTAGGTTGTGTCATTTCACAGATGTAAGGATTATGAGAAAAAAAAAACCGGTTTTGTAATCAGTTAAGAACAACAAACTGGTGGGGACCCTGGGCAAAGGCAAGTTTTATTTATTATGTATACAGTGTTCTGTCTGTGTGTATGCCTGCAGGCCAGAAGAGGGCACCAGATCTCATTACAGATGGTTGTGAGCCACCATGTGGGTGCTGGGAATTGAACTCAGGACCTTTGGAAGAGCAGCCAGTGCTCTTAACCGCTGAGCCATCTCTCGAGTCCCCAAAAGAAAGTTTTAACATTCTGTTTTTAAAAACGAATTCGTAGCAGGGCTTAATGGCGTGTGCCTTTAATCCCAACACTCTGGAGGCAGAGGCAGGTGCATCTCTGTAAATTCAGGCTAGCGTGCGTGGTCTGCATAGTGGTGGGTTCAGGACAGCCAGGGCTGTATAGCGACCCTGTCTCATACTAAAGCAACAACAACAAGAAAAAGTCATTTGTGTCTGTGTATGCGTGTATGAGTACAGGTGCCCACAGAGGCCAGAGGCATTCGGTATTTCCAGAACTGGAGGTACGTAGGCAGCTGTGAACATCCCAGTTCGGGTGCTGGGAACTGAACATGGGTTCTCTGCAAGAGCAATGATGCCCTTAAAGGCACTGAACATCTCTCCAGCTCCTTAGCTATAGCAGCGAGGTGCATCGGGCGCCTGCAGGTGCTCACTGGCTTCTGTTTTCACAGCCATCTTTGGAGAACAAAGCCTAGACCAGGAGAGTAACATGAGGCCAGGACGAAGATCCTCCTAATTCTTGATTGTCCTGTCCATTTGATATAAGTGACAGACATTGATTAACTGGACTGAGAACTTATTAAACAAGCAGGTGCCTTCCAAGGTAATTGAAGCTGGGTAGCACTGCCAGAGTGGCCGGACTTGGCCCTTAGCAGGACCCACTTGTGACTGGCTTCCTTCGTTGTCCTGTTGGGCAGGTCCCATTTTCCACAAACTTCATGGGAACACGCAAGACTCCCTGGATGCCAGGGGCAGAACGTCTGGCTGATGAGATCTTTAACCTACCAAATAGAGGCCCCAAGTAATGGTAGGCGGGCTCCCACAGTGTCCAGGGTTGCTGAGGGGGCGGTGCTTTCGTCCTACCCTGTCATTCCTAGCGTGTTGCTTTCTGCCCTTGGGCTTGTTACCTCCGGTTAATGAGATGCTGCAGCCTAATTAGCTGTTGTAGCCCATGGCTCCTGCAACTCCTTGCTGCATACTGTCACTTCGGTGTTGTTAATGAAACCATGGTTCAGGCTCCTTGAAACTCCCTGGTGGCTGAGAAAATTCCTTCCCAGAAGCCACCAGCATCTGGGAAGGTTGCTGATGGGGGTTCTAGGGAATGTTCAAAAAGAGCCTCAAGGACTAGATTGGATGCCTGTGGCCACAGCAGCTGTCTTGTGGTTTGGGCAAAAGGAGAACAGAGCTGGAGCCAGAGCCTGTAAGTGCACTGTATCCATGCCTAGTTGGTTAAATAGTATTAACCTGCATTAAATAATGCATTTATGTATTTTCTGTTCCTCCTGGAGTTGTTCTTTATAAGGAGGATTCCCATTCAAAGCGTCACTGAAAGAGTTTATCTCTCGTCTGCCATATAACGCGATCTTTGGGGAAAACGTTTTCTAATTATCTTTCTGTGGGAAGTGATTTTTGTGGGTTGGCTGATCACTCAGTTATCAGCCTGGTGGATCCCCAATCCCGGGAGGGAGGTGGCCCCTGGGGGATTATGTTTATTATGTGAATTGAGTTGGGAATACCCACCCACTGTGGGCGGTGACATTTCCTGGACTGCACCCTTGGGGGGGGTTATATCTATTATGTTAATTGACGCGGGAAGACCCACCCCTGTGGGCGGTGCCATCCCCTTTGCTACAGCCCTTGGGCCGAATGGAGTCGGGAGCCCAGCACGCTCTTGTGTCTGAACTCTGCAGCTGGTGGCCCTGTTTGGAAGGTGGAGACTTGCAGGAGGAAGTAGACTCTTGTGATTGGCCCTTGAGATTAAGGGGGCTGTATTTCCTGCCTGATGTCCGATTTCCGTTTCTGTCAAGATTTAAGGGCCTACCCATATACCGCTGCCACCATGGAGCTACCTCCTCCCAGGATAGACTCTGTCCCCTCAAACTGTGGGCTAAAATAAGCCCCTCCTCCTTGAAGTTGCTTCCTGTTAAAATAAGCCCCTCCTCCTTGAAGTTGCTTCCTGTTAAAATAAGCCCCTCCTCCTTGGAGTTACTTCCTGTTGGCGTTTGATCCCACAACAGGGAAAGGAACTCGCAGAGAGGTTACACCATGAGACGGGATCTTGTTGAATTTGTGAAGGAAAGCTGACGGAGTAAGTAAGAACCCTAATATTTACCCCATGAGTTGCTGCGGTGAAAACTCCCCTCCAAGGCTTGGCGGAGAGGGGATCGGACCTTCCTAGCTCTGTGACCCTTCAATATAGCCCCTCATGCTGTGGTGAACCATAACATTATTTCGTTGGGGCTTCATACCTGTAATTTTGCTACGGCAATGAATCATAAGGTAAATGTCTGTGTTTTCCGATAGTCTTAGGCGACCCCCGTTGTTTGTTCCCTAAAAGGGTCGAGACCCACAGGTTGAGAACTGCTTCTTTAAGCCCAACACCCTCCATCTTGGAGGGTTCTGCTATGTTCACTTGTAAAAATTCATCCTGGTTGGGCTTGTTGACGGTTCACCCCCACTCAGAGAAGAAGGTCAGGGAGGGTTGGGGCCAGTGTTCCTAGCACCAGGTATGCCACACAGCCCTACTTGCTAAGGTTTTGGGGGAGGGGCTAAGTATAAGGCCAAGAAAGATTGGGAGAGAGGGGCTCCATCTCTTCTTCTTTTTTTTTTTTTTAAGATTTATTTATTTATGGATCTCTGTGAGTTCGAGATCAGCCTGGTCTACAGAGCTAGTTCCAGGACAGGCTCCAAAGCTGCAGAGAAACCCTGTCTCGAAAAAACCAAAAAAAAAAAAAAAAGATTTATTTATTTATTATGTATACAACATTCCTTCCATGTTCTGGCTTGCATGCCAGAAGAGGGCACCAGATCTCATTACAGATGGTTGTGAGCCACCATGTGGGTGCTGGGAATTGAACTCAGGACCTCTGGAAGAGCAGTCAGTGGAAGGGCTCCATCTCTTTGGTTATCCCTGTGGGGTAGAAGCTCTTGTGTGACCTTTTGGGGGAGGAGTATCCACACCCCTGTAGGTAACCCCTTACTCTTGCTCTGTAAGTAAGCCCAATAAACTCATTGGTTCCCCCAGAGTGGACTTTGGTGGAATTGTGCCTTGGCCTGTCCTCGTGACCTTAGGAGGAGGGGTAGACATTGTTTATGTCTTCTCCTGAGAAGGAATTTTAGCAGCAGCTGAAGATAAAATCCATGTGTGCAGACAGTTGTGGAATGTAGATCAACAGTGTCCTTATCTTTTCATTTAATAGATACAATCTTTCAAATGCAGGCTAGGGACACAGCTCTCGGGTAGAGTGCCTAGCCTGTGTGAGGTCCTATGTTAGAGCCTTAGCATTACCAACCCCCCCCAAAGAAAACAAAACAAAACCCCTAAGGATCTGGGGGGGGTGGCTCCTTTGTTTGGTAAAGAGCTTGCAGTTGGGGAGCTGGAGGCAAGCAGGGCCCTGTGGCTCCCTGGCCAGCCTGCCGAACCCGTGCGCCCCATTCCTTTATCACCATCTGCTTGCTTGCAGTTGCAATGCTGGGCATAACTGTGGGGTGACCATCTCCCTCTGTCTTTTATTTTCACCCCAAAGAACAGAAGCCCAGCTTGAGCCCTGTGCAGCAGGGTGCAGGAGTGTTTAGTTCTTCCTAAGCTCGCGGGACCAAACAGAGAAGGAGCAGAGGCATCCTGGGGCCTGAGAGCTGCCGCACACCTCCAGCCCTGTGGCGTGGGGCCTCGTATCTGGTCCCTGCTTTCTCCTGGACATCAGCTTCTTTTGTTTAAGGTTTATTTTCTCCTTCTGTGTCTCTATGTGTCTGTGTCCATACTTGCAGTTGCCCACAGATGACAAAACTGAGCATCTCCCTGAAGCTGGGTGGAGTTGCAGGTTGTCGTGAGCCATCAGATGAGGGTCGTGGGAACTGAGTTTAGGTCCTCTGCAGGAGCAGGGGCACACTTCCTGTGTTTTCAGTGCCCTGGGAAGAAAAGCCCAGTCCTGCTGGGATGAGATCCCATAATGCAGCTGAACCGCCACCCTTTCCTGTCACCTCCAGGGTTATCCAGGCAAGGGCCTTCTTGGTGTGAGAAGAGCCAGATCACAGGCCTGCCCTGATGTCAGTTGCTTAACAAGATGGACAGAATACCTACACACAAATAAGAGAAAATAAAGCAGACAGCAGAAAATGGCTCAGCAGGGCTCTTCCTAGCTTCTAAGGGTTTGCTGAAGCTGGGGAAGTTCATGACACAACATTGCTTTATTTATTTATTTATTTATTTAGGGTTTTCGAGACAGGGTTTCTCTGTAGCTTTGGAGCCTGTCTTGGAACTATCTCTTGTAGACCAGGCTGGTCTCGAACTCACAGAGATCCGCCTGCCTCTGCCTCCCGAGTGCTGGGATTAAAGGCGTGCGCCACCACCGCCAGGCTTTTTTTTTTAAATTTATTTATTATGTATATAGTGTTCTGAGCACCAGATCTCAGATCTCATTACAATGGGTGTGAGCCATCATGTGGTTGCTGGGAATTGAACTCAGGACCTCCAGAACAGCAGTCAGTTCTCTGACCCTCCGAGCCATCTCTCCAGCCCGCTCTTTTTATTTTTTAATTAATTAATTGATTGATTGATCGATCTCAAGTAGCTGTTTCTGGCTTTGAACCTGCTGTGTAGCTGAGTAAATCAGCAGTGCACCCTTATTAAACCCCCAGCCTGCCGTCTCTGCCCGCTAAGTGCTGGGATCACGGGTCTGTGTGCCCATACCTACGTGCTGCTGCGCTTCTGACCTATTGTCATAGCCGTGATCTTCCTGTCCATGTTCGGACACACCTGTCGAGGACAAGGGAAAAGTGGTTGCCTGCTCGGGGTCACGGCAGAGCATGCCCATGCATCTCGGAGAAGGTGGAGTGCGGTCAGTGTGACTGCCTGTAGCCCTAGAGGATTCTGGGAAGGGAGCTGAGCCTAGCGCCACATCATAAGGCCCATCCCCTGCCCTGCTGTCTCCATTTGTCACAGGCAGCAGTGACTGAAGTTGTTAGTGCCCTCAGCCCTAATCCATCTCCAGTGAGCAGGGGCCCTTGTGTGATAATTCTAGTCTGTTGACAGAAAGATACTCAGTTTGGCACACCCAAGCCTTGGCCATCCATCAAAGTCCTGGCCGAAGTGATGTCTGTTTCTCCCGGTGGTGTCCCTCGGAGGACACCGTTCAAGAGTACAGACATGTGGCTAGGGATGCCGTTCTTCCGGAGAGCGCTGTGCAGAGTTCAGGGTTCAGGGCCACCCCTGTCATCATGCACAGCGCTTCCCTTCCGTTGAACTTTGCTTTTCCTGCCAGTTTTTTTCTGCATGTCAGAAACCGTGATGTCTCAAACTGCGGCCGTGGTTTTTCCGTGCCTTGGTTGGTTAGTGCAAGTCTTAGGGTGTGTCCACAAGTAACCTGGCAATCCGAACCCCTTAGATTCCAGGACTCTGCAGAAATTTGCAAGCAATGGAAGGGATGCTATTTTAAAGATGGGGGCACCTGGCAGGAGGTGATCTTTATTTGCCTCAGTGAATAAAACAGACAAAGTCCTTGTAGAAATGGGTCGAGACATTTCTGATGTGGAAAGGCCGCGCTCGTTGTGTTGGCTGTTTCTTCCCGAGTCCCTCAGACAGGTGCTTCAGGCACAGATAGAGAAAACCACCTGTGACCTCAGGCGTGAATCCATTTTCTCTGGCAGCAGAATTCTATTGAGCACCCGTGCAAGTGGATGGGCTGCTAGATTGAACCCCGAGTCTCATGCCTGCCAGGGGTGCACTCTCTCACATCTCGGGTCTTTAACCACCTTTGACCTTTAGAAGAATGTTCTTGGGGGACACAAC
>JAQHUG010000028.1:11331839-11342370 GCA_028555095.1 Dicrostonyx torquatus
TCCATCCATCCATTCATCCATCCATCCATCTATGTCTCTTTGTCTTGGGAAGATGCCTGGGGTGAAATTTCGGAGTCATTAGGGAAGGTTTTAGGGATCGGCTGCTAAATTTATGAACAAAGTTTTAAAAAGCTTCCAAAATGTTCCTCGCCCTGAGCTGTTCTTACCCCATTGCCCACTGCGGTACGGAAGAGCTCCCATTCCTTTACATTCCTAATAACACTTAGTCTTTCTAAAACCAGAGCCACTATAGTGGATGCGCCGTACACCCTGCCGTGGTCTCATTTGCATTTCCTGATGATTAATGGTGCTGGTCATCACACATCTCTGGAGACAAACCCTATTGTGGTTTTAAAACATGAAGTTTCCGCCGTTTTGGTTTCTACTTTTCCTACCAGGTTTAGTTGTATTCTTTATGTTTTCAGGAGTTCTGGTGTCTTACAGCCGTTACAGTTGTTTCCGCCTTTCTCTTACAATGTTAACTGACTTCTGAATGAACGACTTTTTTATTGTTTGTTTATTGTTTATTGTAGTAGTTTCTTTTTAAAGGGCGTGAGTCACATTGCTCAGGGTTCTCACCACTTAGCATATTAAGCTGATTGTATTTGAAAGCATCTTTGCCCTTGCTTGAATTTTTGAGTCTTCAAATGTTTGAGGTTATTTTTGGCACTTAGCCTTTGTATGTGGCTGTGGAGAAATGTGCCTTTGTTCTCTATTCTGAGCTTCTTGGTCAGGTGCCTAAATAATTCTTCATTTTCGAAGACCCATGAAGTGTCGTGGTGGTGGTTGACTTCCTGTTAGGGTGTGGTTGCTTTTGGAGAAGAAGTCTTTAACTTCCCTATTGTATGTATTTGTATGTTTGGAGCTGTAGCATGCATGTGAAGGTCAGTTTTCCTGTCGACCTGTGTGTAGCGCGAATTCTTACTGGTCTTAATAATAAAAACTCCGAGTCAGATATAGGGGTAAATGCTGAGGATCAGAGAAGCAGAGCAGCCAGCCCCTAGTTCTTACCCCCACCGAATGCCCGGCCTCTGGGGCTAACTAGCGTGGCTGGCTCCGCACTCTGATCTTCAGGCAAGCTTTGTTACAGCGCAATCAATCTCACCATGCTTGTGGGTCCAGGTGCTGAATTCGGTCCTCAGCCTTGGTGGCAGGCACTGTACCTACGGAGCTGTCTCCCATCCTCAAATGTGCCTTTTTACGATGAAAACTTGTCTCTCATTTCTGGAATGTTTTCCTAAATTATGCCCTAAACAGCTTTTTTTTTTTTTTTTAAACTTTGGTCCCCTTTTCCCAAATCTTCTGGGGCATGCAGGTCACGCCTTGTCTTCTGTATCTTGTTTTTTCCCTTCCGTTTTCAACCCTTCTCTCTCTCTCTCTCTCTCTCTCTCTCTCTCTCTCTCTCTCTCTCTCTCTCTCTCTCTCTCTCAAGCACTTTGCCTTAAGTGCCCACGATTTCATCAGAACACGGCTCCTCTTAGCGGCTTTCCACTTGGCCCGCATTTTTGTGATACTGGCTGGAGACTTTTCACCCCAAATCTCCAAGACCTGAAGTGGGTTGTTTAGGTACTGGAATATTTTGGGATGAGACCTTAGGGAACACAAGGTGACTCGCTGTTCCATCTTATGTTGATAGCCCACATCTAAGTGTTGAGTGTTCCAGTCTGTCACACAGGGTGCGATTTGGAATTTTCCACTGGGGCCATCACGGTGCTTAGAAAGTTTTGGATTTGGGCCTTGTGCCTGCACTCCTTCACTCCTGTTGCCAGAAGACAAGGGCAGGCAGTGATTGTGAGGCCAACTGGTCTACCTAGCAAGTGCCAGGGCAGCCAGAGTTACCTAGTGAGACGCTGTCTACCAAAGTAATGTTTCAGATTTTGGGTTAGGAATTTTATTCCTGTTTTTACCACACTGTGTGCCTCTACGCTTACTTCCTGCTGCTGTCCTTGGTTTCTGCTAGTCCCTTATCTGCTTTTGGGTGTGATCTCATTCATTTTATGAAGCTTCGTTTATTTATGATGGTGTTTGGGCAACTTGGCAGGTGGAGCTGCCTCGAGCTGCAGACCCACCCATCTCTGCCCTGCCCCCAGGTGTTCAGATTCCAGTTGTGTGCCGCCGTGTCCACTCTGGGCAAAATTTCTATCTGTTGCCAGTTGTCTGCCACCGTGTCCGCTCTGGGCAAAATTTCTATCTGTCGCAGGTGACATTTCAGCTATCGGTGGCATCTTGACATCTGTTATGACTGCTTTCTGTCTCATTTCGAGACACAGTGTCTTGCTACGTAGCCCTAGGCTGGCTCCAAACTTAATTGTGCTCTGGGTTCTGCCTCCCAAAAGCTGGAATTCAGGTGTGCCCCGCCCACTGCTGGCTTTCTTCTCCCGGTAGCTTATCGGGAGCCATCTTGGTTAATAGAGGAGGGTTTGTTTTTCCGTTTGCTTTGTTTGTTTGTTTGTTTTTGTTTTTTATCAGCTAGCTATTTGTACGAATCTCACACCCAGGAGGCTGCTAGTGCTCTGCCCCACTAATAGGTGTTCTTATGCCTTCTGGTGTGTGTTACAGAAACACTTGGTGAAGGCTGGCAGTGTGTGTCCTGCCACCTCAGCCTTCCCCTTGCCCCAGTGTGAGGTTTCCCCCCCTCCATATGGCTTGCTCATGGGGGTCCTCCCTTATCCTACCTGTGCCCAGGGAAGCTGCTCTGCACACCTGCTCACGTCTCTGAGAACACTACTGCCGGTGTAGCCAGGGGTGTTCTGTCTGTTTAGGAAACCCAGGCTTTCCATTGGTCTGAGATCTGCAGCAGGCACGTCCCATCTCTCTGGCCACCCCTTGGGAGTCCAGATGTCTCCGCATCTCAGGGAAGGAGTTTGCGTTTTATGTTGTGCGCCTTATTGCTTTTGGGTGGGTTCCAAGAGGAACTCTTTGAGCGGGGATATTGCGGCAGAACAGCTCTAGCTTGTTTCTCTGCCAGACAAATCTTTTGTTCCTTTACTCAGCTGAAGTAATGTCAAGGAGACATGAGGAGCTAGGCAGCTTTGTAAGCTCCTAACTTTCAGATGTAGAATGCCACAGTCCTGGTAACTTGTCCTCTGTTGACAGTCCCTGGGGGAAGTCAGCAGAGCTAACGTGTGCACAGGCTTGTTTCCCCAGAAGACAATGGTGCAGGACTGTGAGTTCTCCTTGGGATGTGCAGCACTTGAAGCATCCTGTGATGTTCTCTGGGCTTGCTTAGTGTGTGTCACTGACACCTTGTACCTGGGTTTCCACGTGAATTCAGCATGGCCTTCTCTGTTCAACCGTCCATATGCTAGCACAGGACATCCTTTGGGAAATGACAGTACTCAGAAGTGGTACAGGATGGGGTCAGCTGCGGGCTGGAGAGAGGAAAGTTAAGATACCAGGCCTCCTCAGCACAGACTCCAGCAGAGACTTAGATACCAACGTGCTAAAAGAGTGTACACACACACCATAGGGTCTTGGGAATGAAGGCATTCCCCTCGGGAGATACGGACAAAAGGCCTGTGTTTGTAGGCAGGGCTGGGGGAGGGGGGGATGGGAGAGCTGGGAGGGGAGGGCTCTAACTCCAGCACCTTGCTTGGGTGGGGGAGTGATGTGGGAGAATAGGGTCCCTCCCTTCCTGTCTGGCATCAGCTCCCTGACTGGGGTTCAACACTCAGTAAACACACACACACACACACACACACACACACACACACGAGGCTGGGAATAGGGAAGAACCAATTGACAGCAAGTGTGGTCTTCTCAGAAGATTATATATTTTTTTTAACCACGAGACATCAAATAAGAACACATCCGTGGAAGCCATTTTGCATGGTTTATGGAGACAATCTTGAGCCCAGTTGACTTCATACATCAGCACCCACACCTGACTCATTGAGCACCCTTGGGTGTTCTGTCTTCCGCGTCTGTCGACCGAAGATACCGTGCTCAGAACCATAGGTTGACAGTCTTGTCTCACAGTACATCGAGGTGAGCTGCTAGAGCCTAGACCACACAACCAAGCGGATTGTAGGAGTTTGGTGAACGTTTATTTGTGCCAGAGACTAAAAGACATCGGCTAGCCAAGTAGAATCTTCAGTGGGTGTGTAGGAAGGAGTGGGCCTGTCTTCCTAAAGCCATTCTGTAATTGACTGTTCCCTGTCTTGGGACCCAGCCTTTCAGGGTTGTATTGGAAATCAGTAGTGGCCCCTCACATGTTTCAGTGTGGGGTGATGGGGGTGGGACAAGCAGGTGGCAAGCCTCTTCCTAAAATGTGATCATGTTCCTTTCTGGTGGGTCATGGGATGTAGATCCTAATAATTGGAGTCAGTGATGCAGATGGTGGGTGGATCTCCACGCCTTGTTCTGGTGTCTCCGGACCACTCTGTGTATTTGAGATTATGAAGGAGTCAGTGATGAAGATGGTGGGTGGGTCTCCACGCTCTGCTCTGGTGTCTCTGGACCACACCCTATGCATTTGAGATTGTGAAGGATTTTACCGTGAAGAGACCTAAGTCTCATTAGGAAGTTCCTGAGAAACTCTACAGGAGAGGGAGCAGAGTGAGCTGGGCAGGGAACCTACTGGAATGAGGCTTACCAGCCAAGGACCAGAGCTGGAGTGTGGCTTGTTTCAGGGTGCCAGATGCAGCCTCTGCTCCATTCCTGTCACCTCATGGCCCTGTGATGCCCCCTTCTTGGCCATTTCTGTCACTCAGTGCCTCTGTATCCTCCCTCCTCTCTTTCTGGTTTCTTGTCCTCCATTGATCCTCATGATGAGACATGATTTCTGTTTTTGGGGTTCCGTAATCACCCCCTTTGTTCATACCCATGATTTCTACTGATCCAGTGTACTGACTGGTTTTGTGTGTCAACTTGACACAAGCTAGAGCCATCAGAGAGGAAAGAGCCTCAGTTGGGAAAATGCCTTCTTGAGATCCAGCTGTCAGGCATTTTCTCATTTAGTGATCAGTGGGGGAGGGCTCAGCCCGTGGTGGGTGGTGCTGTCCCTGGGCTGGTGGTCTTGAGTTTTATTAGAAGGTGGGCATGGGACACAAGCCAGTAAGCAGCTCTTCTCTATGGCTTCTGCATCAGCTCCTGCCTCCTGGTTCCTGCCCTGTTTGAGTTCCGGTTCTGACTTCTACAGTGATGAACAGCGATGCTGAAGTGTAAACCTAATAAACCCTTTCCTCCCCAGCTTGCTTTTGGTCATGGCGTTTCATCACAGCAATAGAATCCCTGACTAGAACACAGAGTAAGATGAGCGCAGAGCCTGGAGGCCTGTGTCCATCCGTATCTCCATGAAAACCCAATAGGGGCCTACTCTGTACTCTGCCTCCTCTGGCCCTGACTTCACATTTCCCCTTCATCCCAATCTCGCCCCTCCTCCCAGTTGCTAGCCCCGTAACCATGTCCGCAAAAGCAGACATATCATGCAATCTTTCTATTTCCACCTCTCTGTCCAAGTTATTACCTCATGTATGAGTCATTACAGTCCTTCCACCCTCCCCTTAGTTCCCGTGTCGTATTCCTCTTCCGCCCCGTTTTCCTGAAGTTGTGTCTCTGTGGTGTCCTTGTGCCTGTCCTTGTGGCTCAGTGCTGCCTGCGATTGAGGGTCTCGGTTGTCTAATTTTGGTCCATTGTCAAAGTTTATCTCTGACTCTTTAGTCTTGATCCACACTATCCTTCCGACTTGCCATCTCTTTCCCCTTCCCCTTCTTTCTTCTGTCCCTCCATCCTTTCCTTCCTCTTCCAGCGGCTCTTTCTCTACATATGTACTCATGTATGTAGGAGTGTACATGTATGTACTCATGTATGTAGGAGTGTACATGCATGGAGGCCCCGGATCCATGTGGGGCATCCTTCTCAGCTGCTCTCCACCTTGTTTTTGAGACAGGATCTCTCTTCACATGGGGGTCACTGATCTGCTAGTGTTAGCCTGTGAACTCCGAGGGTCCTCCCATCTCTGCTTCCTTAGTCCTGGGGATGAGCCTGGCAAGTGTGTTGCCAGCAGGCTTCTCCCCAGCCCCACACTCTCTTAGGTTCCCCCACAAAGCGCTGTGCATTTTCCTGGAATGTCTTTCCTATCCGTGTTTCCTTCTTTTTTTTTTTTTTTTATGTGTTATCCAAGGTTTGATGTCAGACTGAGTTCACGTCCCCCGCTTCCTGGGTAGAGACCCCCCCCAACTGTTGTGGCTTGAATTGCCGTCTCAGTCGTGTGTGCCTTGATGACACAGGATCTGCATCCAAACAGCTGCCCTGCTGACCGGCAGCCATTCAGCCGCCATTTTGAGCTTTGTGCCAAAGGGAGACTCAGTAGGTGCTGAGGAACAGAGAACACTCAAGATTACGGACTTTTGGGGGGTGTTTCCTGTGCCGTGCGCATGTTGGGAGGTAAAAAGATTTGACCATACGGAGCGGTCAGACCGTGAGCACAGCGCCAAGCTCTGCCCCAGTGTTCAGGAAGTGACATTTGATCGGATGTTTAAAGCAATTAAGTTCCCAGGTGAAGAAAGAGTGTTTAGTCAGGGGGAGCCTGCGACCGCGTGGAGGAGACCGAGGCGGGTACCCTGAGAGAGGGGCAGACTGCTTGGGGAGCACAGACGATTGTCTGTCTGTAGAAAAACACCTGTGTCCATACTTAGAATATGTACAGTGGCTTCTTGGGAAAGGGGCAAGCTGGAGGGTTGGATGGCAAGAAGGAGGTAAATGGCAAAGTTCTTGCCATCAAATGGGTTAAAGGCTGGGCGGTGGTCGTGCACGCAGAGGCTGGCGGTTCTCTGTGAGTTCAAGGCCAGCCTGATCTACAGAGTGAGTTCTAGGACAGACTCCAGAGCTACGAGAAACCCTGTCTTGAAAAACAAAACAAAGAATGAGTTTCGAGAACAAAGCCCTAGCCACAGTCTCATCTACCTCTCTCTCTGTGTTTATTTCCTCGGTTTACCAACTGGGGAGCCCAGGTTGTGGCCCTCTCGTCTGCAGAATGACCGCATTCTTTAGTATGGGACCGAGTCCCTACAAGATAATTAGTGGATTTTAATAATAGAGCCCGGGTCCTGCTTGCATCTTCCCGCCCGACTTTAAAGGTGTAGAAAGTAGAGCTAGCTGGTGCTTGGAGATACCGAATGGCAGCGCGGAACCCAGCCAAGTAACTGAGAGCTGACCATGAAGCTAGGAAAGAATAAGACATTCAGTATACAAAAGTGCGAGTGGACAGACACCATGCAGAAAGATTTGAATGTCCAACTGTGACGTTTCAGGCAGCAGGTGCATTCAGGGCTGCAAGCGTGTGGTTCCTGTGGGGAGAAGCATGGCGGGTCTCTCCCCTGGTGCAGAGTCTCAAAGCAGGAGGAGACGCGGCAAGGAGCTTTGGAGTAGTCTTTCCTTCTGATCCATCTCTCTTATTGTTTTCTGCAGATATCATATAAGCTGCTTTTATCATGGGGGAAATAGAACAGAAGCCCACCCCCGCATCACGTCTGGGGGCCCCGGAGAATTCGGGGATCAGCACCTTGGAACGAGGACAGAAACCGCCGCCCACACCTTCAGGAAAACTCATGACCGTCAAAATCCAGATGCTGGATGACACCCAGGAGACCTTTGAAGTTCCAGTAAGCCAGGGGTTCAAGGGTGCGGGCACCTGGAAACGGGGAGGTCACCAATGGCCCAGTAGCATGAGGTCTACGGAGAGGGCCTGTGTGCTCAGGTGCCTAACTCCACACTCCCAACAGGCATTGGGGAGGTCACCGATGGCCCAGTGACATGAGATGTACGGAGGGTCTGTGTGCTCAGGCATCTCACTCCTCACTCATAATCATTGATCATTCTGGTTCTGAGTGACCTGTTTTTCAGATCTATACATGAGTCACTTGTACATACAGTGACCTGGATGGCTTAGCTGCAGTTTTTCTGTGACTTCCCAGACACAAAGGTGTCATCACGTGTGTATATGTGTATTTTATATACTGTATAGCATGCCTGTGTATATCGAGTATAACTGGTTAATCTGTATTGTGTGTTATAACTGCATCTAAAGATGTGTAATCTATATGTTCGCGGTGGCATTGGAGGAAAGGGTGGTACTCTGAGTGGATTGTGGTTTAATTTGTTGCCATCCCAGAAAGTTCTCTCACTGGTGTGAGCGTGTGTTGGGCCCATGGACATCATCCTGAGAAAACCATCAAATTTCTACATTAGCAAATTGGGAGCAAGTGAGCTTCCTGGCCTTCTTGTGTGAGGACTTTGGAAGGCCTTGGCCTAGACTCCACCCCCACATCCCAGGGGCCAGGAAAGGAACTTGGCACCCATGCTGCTTGTGAGAGCCCTGCCCCCTCTTCTCCCTGCCCAAGCATCTGTTGCTAGAGACTAAGGCGCCCTGCCCTTATGGGGGTGTAGCCTGTCGAGGTCCCCATGTTGACCTTGACCAGCCAGAGACCCCTCAGCTCTGTGTCTCACCTTTGCTGTTCTATCATGGCTGCCTGACCCGGTGTTGGTCGTTGATTGTAGAGGAAGAAAATCGGCCTTGACTCCAAGCCACCGACTCAGAGCCAGCCCTTCGGAACGCACCTGTTGCTCACGAGGAGGCAATCCGTTCTTAGTTCTGTTGGCGAGAGTGTCTGAAATTTAATAGTCGGCATTAACGGTGGTAACCCATCATTTAATCATTTATGGGATGTGATTCAGTAAATTATATTTATTTCACAGAACCTTGTTCAGGGAGTGTGAATTAAGTGTCTCAGAGAAAGATGAGCCTCACAATGGCTGTGTTTTAAAACTGCCAATTGTAGCGCACATTGCGGACGGCCTTTGTCCCTTTTTAATTTTCTTGCTGCAGAATTCATCTTTTGAGGACGTGGCCTAGGACTTCCTATTCCAGTGAGCAAAAGCTAGTGCTGATTTCTGGAATTGTAGACTAGGTTGGGAAAGCACCTGCCACCCGCTGGGAATTCTGCCTTCTGGAACAAGTGGCCCTCTTTCTCCCTCCCCCCAGTATTCTCTGCCTTGCCAGACCAGTTTGGTGAAGTATTGTTTTCTCTTTCCTTTTTGGTCGTGTGAGGAGCCCAGGCTTCGGCGATCTCTCTGTTACACGGTGTTCCTGTGCAGGCCGAGGTAGAGGGGCTCTCAGACGCCGCTGTGTTCAGCTGTGGTTCGTCACAGAAGGCAAAGGTCACCACTCCGCGCAGCTGCCGTCTGAGCAGGAACTGCACAGGCGCTATTAGTAATAAATTGTAAATAAAAGCGCACACACAACCTGATTTGAATGTCCAGAGCCCATGTTTAAAAAAAGAAAAGAAAAGAAATCCCATCTGGGTCGTTTACTTGTAACCTCAGGGTCGAGACTTGAAGACGAGAGAATCCCTTGGGCTCGCTGGCAGGCCCTCCTAGCCTGTTTGGTCAGTTCCTGGCCCGTGAGTGATTCTGTCTTAAGGTAGATGGCGCCCCTGAGGTCGTTCTCTGGCCTTCACACACAGGAGTACTTACCCTCATAAGTTTTGATAGCTGTTCTTTCCATTTTATCCCTCCTGCTACTCCTGTGTCCTTTATGGTCCTGTTAGTTTAGCCGCTGCCTCCCGGGTTTGCAGGCCTTTTTGTTTGTGCCCTCAGCGCACGGGGTGAAAATTCCACTTTTTCCAACTGGTACTAGTTTGTTTCTCTTGGGCAGCATTCTCAACCTCTTAGTAACTGCCTTCAAACCCGTGAAGTGAGGCAATAGTAAACAATACTTCTTGTTTCATGACTAAAAAGATGATTCACATAAACAGCTACAGTGTTTTGGGTGCACCTTGGGCGGGTTAGTAGGTAGGATTTGTGGCATTTATATATATGCCTTTGCCACTGGCTGCTGGCTTCTCAGGGCAGGGACCCGCTTTCTGATCTCCATGCCCCACCCCCACCCCATGTAGCCAGGCAGATAGATGATTGGTGGTCATCGAGTGTTTGCCGATGAAATGCTACAGCGAATCTATTTACAGTTAGGGCTTGGTAGTTTTAACTCGTCTCTTTCACCCGTGTTTTATCTGTCTTTTTCTATCTAGGTTAGAGTGTGCCTCCTCAGCCCATGGGCAACAGATGTTTTCCTTAAACTGGCTGTGGAAGGGCAGATGGATAGGCCAGCATGTCCCTGGCTGGAGCAGATTCTAAGTCTCTGCCTTGCGCTCTTTAAGAAAGCCAGAGTCCAGGCCATCCCACAGCTGCCAGCCATTGAGGCCTCATGGTGGTTCAGTCATTCCAAGAATGGGAAGGGAGGAAGGACGGACAGTGGCTTCGGGATGGTAGGGGCCAGACCAGCTCCCGATAGTTGCTTTACTATCTTTGCTTCAAAGCTTTTTGTTAAGAATTTTCCAAGGCCGCCGTCTGACCCTGGATGAGTGCCCCTCTCCCACAAGGGCAGGATGGAGCATCCTGGTGAACATATTCTCATTGCGCGGAAGCGTTTGTCCTGCGAACGAGCAGGGCATGAAGCCAGAAGCTTCTGCAACTTCCTTGGGAAGCAGAGGCTGTGTGTGTGTGTGTGTGTGTGTGTGTGTGTGTGTGTGTG
>JAQHUG010000028.1:11349175-11365786 GCA_028555095.1 Dicrostonyx torquatus
AGACGGACCCACAGAACATTGACAGACGGACCCACAGAACATTGACAGACGGACCCACAGAACATTGACAGACGGACCCACAGAACATTGACAGATGGACCCACAGAACATTGACAGACGGACCCACAGAACATTGACAGACAGACCCACAGAACATTGACAGACGGACCCACAGAACATTGACAGACAGACCCACAGAACACTGAAGACTTCTCTGCCTGGACTCTTAAAGCTTGTCACCTGTAGACCTCACTGGTAGGACCAACAGACCACACCCTTTTGTTCATGTAAATCCTGTGACTCTCGGGCAGATGCTTGTTTGTGGCCCCTGTCAATAGCAAAATTCAAGTGACAATAATAACAAAAGGACATTTTCCCGATTAACAGATATAGCAGATGTTGAATAAAGGCATTGAAACAAAAGTCAGATACTATTCTGAACGGTCTTATTGCCACTTGGTTTAATTATTTTTGTGAGCAACTAGAAGACACAAATCATTAGAATTGGTAGGAGGGATCTCTGGTTTCTTTGTCTTTATTCATTCAGGTTCTGTCACATGTAATTGATCATTGAGTTCCAGGTAAATTTGCAAACATAGACACATGACAAGCTGCTGCGGCTCACACCACTGCTCTGCTGATGCTCTTGGTTTGTTCAGCTCTCACTGACCGAGAAGACTGATGCTGTGTGACAAAACTTTTGAGGACCCGCACACACATGTACCCACCCCGGAGAGGAGCCCGTGACCAACCCATGCACAGATAGCTCTGGAGTCCAGCTTGGTGAACCATGAGTTTTATTGGGGTTACTTAAAGGAGCAGAAATGACTCGACAAAGCCCACCCCAGCCTGAGTGACAGCTCACAAAGCTGGGAGCCTGGAGCACACCACACAGTCTACTTAACAGGTTGGAAAGTATTTCTTCCAGGTGCTTCAGTTGGTCCAGAACTCTTCTAGGCAGCTTGGCCAGTCTCAGAATCTTCTTTTTAAGCTTCTTCTATTGATTGATTGATGATTAATTGATTGCCTGAGATGACATCTTCACCTTCTTTCTCAGGTAGAGAGGGGTTAGCTCTTCTGAGTTGTTTAGCTTCCTGCTTCAGGAGGTTCCCACAGGTGGAATGTTTTGGTCTCGTAGGAAATTTACCACATTGACTGATGCAATTGTCTTCATGAACTTTCCTTTCTTCCTGTTTTCCCGACAGTTTCTGTCAGGTGGACCTTTCCGTTACTGCCTTCCTCAGGCTCCTCTTTGAAAGCCCTGGAAGGGACATCCAGGCTCCAAAATAACGTTCTTATTTTCCTCAGTAGAAACCAAGATGCTGCCAGCAACGCTTTAGCACCCTGCCAACCCAGGGCTGCTTAGAGCGGGAGCCTTTCAGTGGGTACACGCCGGCTGCAGCACTCAGCTTCCACACTTGCTGTCTTGCCCTTTAGTCTGGCTCAGAAATGCTGTCCTTTGAGGCCTCCGAGAGTTGGCTTTCTGGGCATTGTTTGGCAGGACACAGGGTACTAGATGAGAACAAGTACCTTTTCTCTGTGTCCTCTATCCCCGGGACCCTTCTGGCACCTCTCTCCACTGTGGCATTGAGGAGCGGTTTGAGCTGTGGTTCCTTTTCTCTTGGCATCAATGGAGTAGTGGTTTAACTTGGCCTCCATGAATGGATCGTGTATTCATTAGTCTCCGTGGCTGCTGCTACAAAGTGTCACTACCCTAATGGCTTCAGAAAGTGCTGCAGACTGGCATTCTGTGGGAGTTCACAGAGTGGGCTCCTCTGAGGGTTGTGGGGAGGGACGTGCTCCTACTTCTCAGCTTCTGAGGTTTTGCTGGCTGTGTTGGTCAATCTTGACTGCGTTTGCAATCACCTCAGAGACCCAGCCCTGCTCGTGTCTGTGAAGGGTTTTTAAACATGCTGGGAAGGTCAGTCCTGAATGGGAGCAGCTCCCTTCTGTGGTTGGGGGTCCTGGACTGGATAGAAAGGGGAACATGAGCTGAGAGCTCCGTGTGTGTCTCTCTCTCCTGACTGTGGGTGTCCAGTGACAGCTTTTTTTACCCTCTTGCCATCATGTCCTCTCCGCCATGATGGGTTGCACTCAGACTCTGAGCTGAAACATAACGACTTCCTTCTTCCTTTCTCAAGCTTATTTGTTTTAGAGGTGAATTTTTATATGTTTGGCTTTTTTTTTTTTTTTTTAACTTTTTACCGTTTTAACTGAGGTTGTCAAACTTTTCTCTGGCAAGCACTTAACCCAATGGCTAGGCCACTGAACTCCTTTGTCAAATTCTTTTTAAAAAATGTATTGTTGAGGCTTCACCCAGCAACCGATGGGAGCAGATGCCGAGATCCACAGCCAAACATTAGGTGGAGCTGGGGAATCCTGTGGAAGAGGGTAAAGAAGGATTGTGGGAGCCAGAGTGATCAAGGATACCAGGAGAAGAACATGGCCCACGGAATCAGCTAATCAGGGCTCATTAGCACTGGACTGCCAACCAGAGAGCCTACATGGGACTGACCTAGGCCCTCTGCACATGTTATAGTTGTATAGCTTGGTCTTCTTGTGGGACTCCTCACAGTGGGAGCAGGGCCTGTCTCTGACTCTATTGTCTGATTTTCGGACCCATCCCTCTTACTAGGTTGCCTCTTCCAGCCTTAATAGCAGAGGAAGTGCCTAGTCTTTCTACAATTTGATATGCCATGACATGGCTTGATATGCCATGGGAGTCCTGCCCTTTTCTGAAGAGAAAGGGGGACCATAGATGGGGAGTGGTATCAGAGGTTGGGGTAGAGACTGGGAGGAGGTGGGGGAGGGACTGTGATGGAGGAGAAATTGTGATCAGGCTGGAAAAAATAAATTAATAGAAAAGAAACAAATTAATTAAAAAGGAAGAAAATAAAAAAATAATACTGTGCATGAACATGTATATGTCCTCCCTCCCTCTCTTTGTCTCTGTCTCTGTCTCTCTCTCTCTCTCTCTCTCTGTGTGTGTGTGTGTGTGTGTGTCTTAGTTGCTGTTCTATTGCTGTGGAGAGATCCATACCAAGACAACTCTGATATCAGAAAACATTCAATTGTGAGCTTGCTTCCAGTTTCAGAGGGTTAGTCTGTGATCATCATGCTGGGAAACATGGTAGCAGGGGGCTGAGATCTGCAGGCAGGTAGAGAGAGAGGTGCTGGGCCTAGGTTGGGCTTTGGAAACCTTAAAAGTCCCTCCCTAGTGACAAACTTTCTCTAAGAAGGCCACACCTCCTAATCCTTCCCAGACAGTTCCTCATCCTTCCCAGACAGTTCCTCGTCCTTCCCAGACAGTTCCTAATCCTTCCCAGGCAGTTCCTCGTCCTTCCCAGGCAGTTCCTCATCCTTCCCAGGCAATTCCACTCCCAGTGTGTAAGCATTCAGATACCCAAGCCCTGGAGTCCATTCTCGTTCAGCAGGTACGTAGGGGAGATCACAACTTGTGGACTCACTCTGTCTTCGCATGTGAATTCCCATGGGAATGTCTGCTGTGCCTTGACCTGCCCAGCTATCTTGTTGGCCTCCTTTCTCTCAAGCTGTTTCCTCCATATTTTGCCTTAACTAATATACGGAGGATCATGGGACATCACCCTAATCTCTTCCTTCATCTTCAAAAGGTTTTCTTGCTGTGTAAGTTCCTGTCTCTTTCACCTTTGAACTGAGAACACAGATGTTTTAAGAGAAGTCCCAACTTTGGTTGTCTGCATAGAATTCTTTTCCTAATCAGGTCCTATTGGGGTTTTTTATTTGGGGGGGGATATGATTCACCCTATATATGTAACTTCTTTTGGTGGGCATTGGGAGGGTTGATTTTTCAAGACAGGGTTTCTTTATGTAACAACCCTGCCTGTCCTGGAACTCGCTTTTTCAACCTGGCTAACCTTAGACTCACAGAGATCTGTCTGCCTCTGTCTCCCAAGTGCTGGGATTAAAGGCTTGCGCCACCACTGCCTGTCTCTCTAACTTCTATTTTTTTTTAAAAAAACATTTAAGTTAAAATTGATTTTCTGAATCATTTGAAAAATAGGCGGGCCACTTGCTGCTGTTGTCCTTACTGTGTGACTCAGTGACTGTGTTTTCTGCTGCTCTCGTTTTAGAACATGAAGAGGTAAGAATCCTCAGTATGGCTTGCTGTGTAGACCGGACTGGCCTTGAACCTATTGTTCCTGCCTCAGACTCCTGAGGGATACAATCGCAGGCTGTGCCACTAGGACACTCAGGACCATGTGTGGTTAACACTTGAGAATCCATGTACAGGAGGCTCTGGGGCCTGAGAAAATGTCAGCTGCTTTCATCTGAATTCTGAGTTCCTCTCTTCCACCACCACCGTTGTTCTGTGAGTCTGTCTCACAGCGCCAACCCTGTGCGGTGTGGAGCGGTACCCCATCTAGGCCTGTTGTGTTCGCTGTAGCCAGCAAATCCCTCCTCATTCAGCATGTCTGCCGTGCTAGAAAAGCAAGTTCTTGCTGCTCTCCCCATTTTCTCGAACTGCCTGGTGAGCACCGTAGAGCATCACTCGTTACTTGAGAAATACAGATGGAGGTGTCAAGGAGACATCACCTCGCACGGCCTTAGGACGGCCACGATTCGTCCACTAACCCAACAGGACATGACAGGTCCTATTAGGGAGCGCAGAAACTGGGGCCAAGCATCCATCCACAGATAAACGGATAAGGAGCGTGAGTAGTATGTATGACAGAGGGAGCATTCATTAAAGAATGACCAATGTAGTAGGATCCCACCTAGAGTAGCCAGATTTGTAGGGACAAAGGAGTACAGTGGCGGTCTCTGTGGGGGAGGGGAGCGTAGGAGATGCACTCCCTGCATAACCAGCAGCAGACACCAGGCTGAGGAGACGGACCTGTGATGTGGGACGTCCTTCTATGTGTTGCGCTTATTGGTTAATGAATAAAGAAACTGGCTTGGCCTGAGAGGGCAGAGTAGAGCTAGGTGGGGAAAACTAAACTGACTGCTGGGAGAAAGAAGTGCAGGAGTCAGGGAGAAGCCATGGAGCCCCGCCACAGACATACGCTGGACGGAGCTTTACCCGGTAAACCACAGCCTCGTGGCAATATATAGATTAATGGAGATGAGTTAATTTACAATATGAGTTAGCTAGAAATACGCTTACGCTATTGGCCAAACACTATTGCAAATAATATGGTTTCTGTGTGGTTATTTCGGGGCTGAGCAGCCGGGAACAAACAAGCGGCTTCCTACAACAGACCTGTAGGGACCAGTGTGGTGATACTTGGCACACTTTCCTGAATGTTTAAACACGGGCAAGATGGTAGATTTCATGTTATTTCATTAAAATCACGAAAATTGTGTCGTGTATAGCAATATCATTTGGAAGGTAGCTGACACAGTGCATTTGGCATTTCTTTATGCCCTGGACCTCATGGGTTCTGTTTTTTAAACTCTCCTGTTTCTAGAACTTTGATGCCTAGAGAGATGCCACATTCCTTCCAGTCTGGAACTGGGTTCTGTGTGACCTCCCAGGTGCGAATGAGCAGTGTCCAGTGCATCCCAGGAGTCAGGACTCCACACACACAACCCTTGTGTTCGCTGAGCCCCTGGATGCTAAGTGTCCCTTCTCCTCCGCAGGATTTATTGATTTTAAGCTAATGACTAAGAAAGCCTCGTACAGATATCACTATAAAGCGAGACTCACGTTAGCACACATAGTATATCTCAGCCCAAACCCTGACACGTGCCCTGTGAACAGACCGGTAAGCGACACGTGTCCAGCAGCCGGATTGGCGCAAACGCCTACAGTGCTAGATACGTGGGAGGAGGCATAGGTAATATCTGCTGTGAGTGCAGGGCTAGCCTGGTCTATATTCCAATTGCTTGGCTAGCCAGAGCTATGTAGTGAGACCCTGTCACCAAAAATGAAATGTAGACTCTAAAAACTTTTAAATACTTTTACATACGCAGTGAATTTCTCTTGCTCACCCGAGCTGAGTGGCACCTCCTTGCCACACTTGGCGTGCAGATCCCACCATTGCACGTTGTATTTTAGTAAGACGTGGCGTTCCAAGCAGCTAATGGCACCACCTAGCTCTCTGAAAGTGATCCCTGTCCTGTTCTCTGTCCAGTCCGGGCTCCCTTCCTTTGCACTCTCCTGACAGCGTCGCAGGACAGACCAGGACGGTATTTATGCCACCATCTTAGATCTCTGGAAATGTTTTATTTATTTTTTTTAATTTTGGACGAACTGTAAAGGCTGTGTCTACAAATGTGCCACCTGAGTAACTGTCTCCATTAAGAATCCATTTTTATCTGTGCTGTTCACGCTGGTGACCTCTCAGCGACTCCGTGTGAGAACAGGAACCAATGGCAGGGGCCGGACATGTGCTGTGATCCTAGGGGCTGACTTGTAAAATGGGTAGAGTTCCTTTGCGGCCTGTATCAGCGACTGGACAGACGATGAGGGCCGCGCTCCGGATAGGGCTAGTGGTCGCTCACTGGAGAGCCTGGGCCTCATCTATATGCCATGTTGCCTGTCATAGGTGACAGAAACGCAAGGAAACTAGAAGTCTGACTGGATTTTAGTCTCTGGGTGTTTTCGGCATTTCCCAGCAGGTAGTCTGGTAGCTTCTGGTCACGTCTTGGAAGAAATGGGGAAAGTCGAATCATTCACCCTCATTCACCTTCAGAAACACCAGGTATGAGCCTTTCCAAAAGTGATTGTAGGATGGATGGATGGATGGATGGATGGATGGATGGATGGATGGATGGATGGAGAGAGTGCATTGGCTAGTTTTATGTCCACTTGACACAAGACCGCAGGAAAGACTGTAGAGCAATGTGTCTTAATTAGTGACTTATCTGGGAGGTCCCAGGTCACTGTGGGCGATGCCACTCTGGGCTATAAGAAAGCAGGCTCTGCAAGCTTGGGGAGCAAGTCAGTGAGCAGCACTCCTCTGCGGTCTCTGCATCAGCTCCTGCCCCCAGGCTCCTGCCCCGTGTGAGCTCCTGCTTTGGCTTCTCTCAGTGGACTGTGATTTAGTGTCTGCAAGCCAAATTAACCTTTTCCTTCCCAAGTTGTTTTTGCTCATGGTGAGTAGGACAGACAGGATCTTAGTATGTAGCCCTGAATGGCCCGGGATTCACTGTGTAGACCAGACTGCCCTGTCACAGAGAGGTCGGCTGCCTCTGCCTTGGGAGTACTCGAATCAAAGGCACCAGACTCCAGATTCAAGCATTATTTTAAAAAGCTTTGCCGTTGTGTATGAAGCTGTCAGAGCAGCTAACTTTAAGGCCCTCTTGATAACATTGTAATTTTGAGCATAAACATTTGGAACAAATCTTTAAATGGATTGTGGGGTTTTATGAGGATCAGAGAGAAAGAATTGGTCTTTGAAAGAAAGGAACTCCAAAGCTCTGAACCCCCAAGTGTGTTTATCCTTGGAGAATACTGAAGCAAGGCATAGAAGCCAGCAGACAAAGGTGTGGACGGTCCAGCTGCGTCTCTACAATTGTGTATGTTACCGTGTTTTCTCGGGCGTCTCTGGACTGAAAACGGTTCTGACCAATGTTCATCTAGAAGGGCACTGTGGAAAGATCATGGGGCATGTCTTCCTGGCCACAGAGACGAGTATTGTGAGACAGGCAGCTGACCCGTCTGTCTTTCAGAATATCTTTTAATAAAACCAGCGTACATAGTGGTCCTTGTTCTGCCTGCCTTAGGCTGGCACATTGCTGGGTACGGATGGACGGAACTTCAGAGAGGCCAGATGTAAATAAAGGCAAAGGTGACACAACTAGAAACAGTGGCCAATGTGCCAGGACAGCGCACGGCAGGCCTGTGTGTTCTTACCTAGTTAGTCCTAGGTGACGTCATGCCCATCATTCCATCAGTTCCTTTGTGTAGGGCTGGGTTTTCCTCTGCACTCTCTTCCTGCTCCCTTTCCTCGTTCTGCAGAGTAGCTGGCACGCTGGTGGCTTTTATGTACTGACGTGTGGGAGAGCGATTTCTGTCGGGAGTGGTTCCGCGTGTCTGAGCCATGCAGGTAGAGTTTGTAAGCCGGCGCACATGCGCCTCTTACTAATGCTTGCCACATCATGAAGTCAGATGTGTGTGGGGGCGCGCTGCCATGACACCTGCAACATGGAAGGTGTTTCTATTAGTATCATCTGTGTCCCCCCACCCCTCCACCCCCCCAGAAAAGTCTACTGTGGTTTCTTGGTAGCAGAAGATCGCATGGGAAGGGCGAAGGACTTTCATGGTGTTGGTTGGCGTCCAGGAGGCCTCTGCGGCAGCCGACTGCTCCCCTAGACCTAGCACCTGTGTGCTCAGTGACACTAAGTGTGGCTTTGCGCTGAGCTGTCCAGCTCACCGGTTACATTTTTTTTTCAAGTCATGATGGCTGGCAGGATTTAGTAAGACACCTCTTCAGTCTGTTTTACGTTTTCCATTAAATATTCTTTCTTTGTTAAAATAAATATCCAAGTGGTTTTGGAGAGCCATCAGAAAAAAATATCCAGAGGGACAGGAATTCATGTGAAACATCTTCCCCGAATTGAGAACCAAATGAGAAGAAGGAGCAGTGTTCATGCCGGTCATGGTGGCCACTTGTCTACTGATGCATGATGGACTACCGGGCCGGACTGCCACGCTGGACTGCCATGCTGGACTGCCATGCTGGACTTCCGTGCCTGACTGCCGTGCCTGACTGCCACGCTGGACTGCCGCGCTGGACTGCCATGATGGACTGCCGTGCCGGACTGCCGTGCCTGACTGCCACGCTGGACTGCCATGATGGACTGCCAGGCCGGACTGCCACGCTGGACTGCCATGCTGGACTTCCGTGCCTGACTGCCGGGCCGGACTGCCATGCTGGACTGCCATGCTGGACTGCTATTCTGGTCATCCTGGCTGATAACGTCCCTGAGTGAGACTGACTCACAACATAGGCCATAGCCGCTGGTGAACAGCTGGGGTAGCCACACACCCTCCGCACCCAGTAGGAAATAAGAATATGTGCTTCTGCCAGCAGTAAAACTCAGCAGAAGAGGAAAGTGGATCTGAGAGTCCCAGTTCCTGGCTCTCGTGAATATCAGTAGGGAGAGAGGAGAATAGGAGCAGGCAAGGTGCATTCCCAGCTGAAGCTCCTTCTGGAGGAAGCTGCGACGATGCTAGAGTTCTCAGGGGACAGAGAAGCCCAGGGAGTTGCTGCTGACGTCAGTGGAGCCATTGTGAAGATTTGAAAGGGTTATTTATATGTAGGTGTGTGTGTGTGTGTGTTGCACGGGCTGGAGTGTGTGTGCTTGTGAGTTCAGGTGCCCTCAGTGTTACACACTGTTGTCAGCAGCATGGATCCTCTGGGAAAATCAGCACGTACTCTTAACCACTGAACATCTTTCCACCTTGACATTTTAAGTATTTTTTTGTTTTGTTTTGCTTGTTTTTCAGATGGGGTTTCTCTGTGTAGCCTTGACTGTCCTGGAACTTGCTTTTATAGACCAGGCTGACCTCAAACTCAGAGATTTACCTACCGCTGCTCCCAAGTGCTGGGATTAAAGGTGTGTGCCACCACTGCCTAGCAGACATTTTGAGTTTTTAACAGTTTTTTTTTTTAACATTTTTTTTCAAACCTAAAATTTACTGTGACCTGAGGAATCACCCAGGATGCTAACATCTCAAGTCCAAAGAACTGAATGCCAGAGCTGGCCTTTGCCAGCGCAGTAGACCGGAAATGAGAGACCCAGTAGAGCAGCCCATGTGTCTCAGGAGGTTCTAGAAAGTGGAGTCTCATGGCCCCCCTGCAACAAGTAGAAATAGTCATCGGTGCTTCCAAGACGCGTGTGAACAGCCCACCTCCGTGGGGATCTCTTCCCCACTCTGGAAGGGTTGCGTTTGCTCCCTGGTACCAGCATTTTGGCTGACACCTCAGCAGGTCAGGTGTTTGTTTCTCAACGAGCATCGCCTGTCATATTTCCTGTCAGCTCCTATAGTTCTCTTTCCTGATTCTTAGGTCTGTTCCTAGAAGCCGTGGGCAGGACCAGGCAGCTGGGCTTTGGGACTTAGAGTCAATAGGCAGGTGTGGAAACGGAAAGGAAAGCTCTTGACCATAGACGCAGGGATGGTGGTCTCTGGGCACTCGCTCGTGCGCCTGATCCTTAGCTAGCGGACTGGTGTGGGTAGAGGGGATTTCACCCTGGAGGAGAGAACGTGAAGCGCGAGGGCTTGATTGCTGCTGCTCACCACCTGCAGACCCTTAAAGACAGAGTGAGGGGCGTGGCCTCCCCTGCAGCGAATTTTAAGTGCGATTCATACAACACTGTAATTATGGAAAGGAGAAGCTGCTCGTAGTCCCATCATTCCGAGACAGTTATTGTAAGAGTTTGATGTACGTTGGTGTCATTCTTTTAGAATCTCTCTTCCTTCTCATACAATGCTCTCCCTCCCCACAGCTGCCCGCACTCCCTCAGAGCGGCCCCTCCTTGTCAGCGTGTACGTGTGTGTATTCATTCTTTTCACGATAGACACCTTTCCAGATCCACAGATAGCAATCTAATTCTTTTTAATAGCTACATAGTAACTCATAGTTTAGATAAGCCATAATTTATTCAATTTATTTTCTGTTGATAGACATTTGAGATATTTCCCGGTTTCATGCCAGCACAAGCGGCCGTGTCTATAAATGCTTATTGACGGATCTTTACATTTCTGCAGGGTGAGTTCACCCGTATTCGTTTGTTCGAGAGCACCAGGCCCACACAGTTTTATAGGCAATCCTTAAATGAGCCAGGTATTTTCTATATTATTAGGAGCATAATATAACCACAAAACTCAATCAATGCTGTGGGCACGGGAAATATACTGACAAATATAGGAGCCATAATTGCAAGTAAAATACTAGTGAATTAGAGTCAGGAAGCTTAGGCCCATGGTTGTAAGCCAGCATTCAGGAGCCGGGAGTGGAAAGGTTGTGAGTTCAAAACCAGCCTGGACCAAACAGCAAGACTCTGCCTGCAAAACAAAAACAAAAGAAACCAAACAATACTCCCTCCCCTCAAAAACCACAAAGAAGGAGCATGTTTTTTATTCATCATTTTGTTAATTTATTTTACATATCAACCTTGTTTCCCGTCCCTCCTCTCCTCCTGTTTCCCTCCCTACCTCCTTTTTATCTCCCACCCCCCAATCCACTCCTCCTCCATCTCCATTCAGAAAGGGGCAGGTCTCCTAAGGAACTCCTAAGGAACTCAACAAGGCATGGCACACCAAGTTGAGGCAGGAGCAAGCTCCTCCCCCTGCATCAAGGCTGGGCGATGCATCCCACCGTAGGGAATGGACTCCAAAAAGCTAGCTCATACATCAGGGACAGGTCCTGGTCCCACTGCCAGGGGCCCCACAAAAGACCAAGCTACAGAGCAGAGGGCCTAGGTCGGTCCCATGCCAGCTGCCTAGCTGTCCATCCAGAGTCCGTGAGCCCCCACAGCTCGGTCAGCTGTCTCCGTGGGTTTCCCCATCATGATCTCCACCCTCCTTGCTCATACAGTCCCTGCTCCCTCTCTTCAGCTGGACCCCCCACCAAGCCCGAGCGACTTTTAAAAGCACATTAAGACTAAGGCTTATTCCAGGAGTGCAGGGATCACTCGACAGTCAGGGAAGTTTTTGAACTAATAGAGGAAATTAAAGGGGGGAAATCTTTTTAAAAGCTTATGAATGTTTTGACCATGCCTTTTAATATCTGAGCAAAGCAGGAGCGGATGACTTCAACATGGTGAAGACTAATGCCCAAGTCCAGCGGCAGATACTCAATGGCGAGCTACTGAAGCCGTTCTCAGTCGAGCCAGCCAGGTTCACCGCCGTTCTCGAATGAGCTGATTCGCACTGTTTCAGCCTATCATGTAGAAAGACATGGAAAGATTGGACTGGAGAGATGGCTCAGCGGTTAAGAGCACTGACTGCTCTTCCAGAGGTCCTGAGTTCAATTCCCAGCAACCACATGGTGGCTCACAGCCATCTGTCATGAGATATGGTGCCATCCCCTAACCTGCAGGGACACATGCAGGCAGAGCATTGTCTGCGTAATAAATAAATAAATCTTTGAATAAAAAAGGAAAGGGGAAGACCAAATCATTTGTAGTTTCAAAGGTTATGATTGTACACCTTAAAAAATGATCTCCTCCATCATTTTGGGAACAAGATCCTTTTGAGAAGTGCAGGAAGAAAATATATAAAAGTTAGTTTTCAGGTAAGAAAGACCTTTCAGAATTGATACTGAGAGTAAGGAGAATTAGAAATGAGGAGCCTAACTAGGAAGGCCCACCTCGGATGTGGGTGGCGTGGACTGCGTGGGCTGGTGGTGTGACCCAGTGGGGGAAGAGTGGCTGTCTAGCCTGACAGCCTGGAGCTCAGTCCCTGGGACCCGCATGGTCAGGGAGAAGCCACTTACACAGGATGCACACATGTAGAGGTCAGAGGTCAGCTGAAGTCCATTCTCCTACCGTTTAGGACAGGAATCGAACTCAGTCATCAGGCGTGGTGGCAAGCACCTTGACCTGATGAGAGCCATCTTGCCAGCCCACACATTGTCTTTTAACTTTCACATGTACCATGACACGTGAACACACACACACACAACACACACACACACACACACACTGTTAAAAACAATTTGCAGCAAGACTTAGCTGATGGGAAATGAATATTCCATCCCCCAGGCAGGAGGGGAGAGCAATATGAAATACTAACTCTCCCAAAGAAATTATGTGTACATTTAATGTTTTTCCATGGATCGGAGTGGGGGGCAGAGTCTGGGAGAAGACAGGGAACCAGAAAAAGTAATTTGAAGTTCATGGGAAAGAATGTGTGAACACTGAAGGCATCTCCATACCTGTAAGCTGGGTGGGCCCTGCCCTTCAGGTGTAGCCTCAGAGTCAGTGTGGTTAGATGTGGGAACTGGCACAGAAATAGAGGGTCACTTGGGAGGAGGGACATCTGGAAGATGAAGTGTATTGAAACCGGACGTGAGAGTACACGCCAGGAGGAAGCGGCAAGAGGTTCTCTGAGTTTGGGGCTAGCTTGGTCTACATACTGAGCTTGTCTTCGCACACACACACACACACATGCACACACACAGTCACACATACGCACACACATGCGCACGCACTCACACACGCACACACATGCGCACGCACACACACACGGGAGACATAAACTCTTTCTTTGATAAGTGATGCTCACACACTCTGCCGTCTATTTGGAAGAAGAATCTCAACTTTTCCATTCTCTGTAAGAGACCAGCACAGGTTTCCGACAGATGCACAGATGAGTATTCTAGCTGTACGTGCGGAAATAAGACCTTAAAAGACACGCAGTGAACTATTCACACAGCCTGGGCTGTAAGGGGAGGGGTGACGATGGGCAGGAGTCACTCATTGTCCAGCTCCTCCATTCTTCTTTCTTTGCTTTCCCTGTGAGGGGCTCCTGTGGGTTGAGTCTGATTTAGACTGTTCCTCCCGCAAACACCCTAGGCTGGGTTTAGTCCGGGCATGTTGTCGGGGTGGGGAGGGCTAATCAGCTTATATTTATAATAATTACTTCTAAATTTGCCATTAAATGCTCCCTTTCATGTCCACGAAGCACTTTGCTGGGGAGTTGCAGAATTTGGCGGGACCCGAGCTCACTCTGCCGTTACAGGTTCAGCAAGTATCTGGCAAGCTGCAGCAGCACCCCCTGGGAGCAAACTGAGGGGGTGGAGCTGAGGATAGGAATGGTTCTGGGTTTAATAACTCCGGGGGCCGAGAGAGCTCAGTCAGTAAACGTTTGCCATGCTAGCATGAGAACCTGGGTTTGGTCCCTAGAACCCACACTGAAGAGCCCCAGGGGCCATCTGTACCTGTAATAGCTGTTCTAGGGAGGTAGAGGCAGTGGAGCCCTGGGACCCTGGCAAGCCAGGCTTGTTAATCACTATGGCCCAGGCTCCCTGAAACCCTGTCTCTAAAAGTAAGGTGGGGCCACTGAGACAGATGGCTTGCAGCCAAAGTGCATGGCCTGAGTTTAAGCCTTGAGACTCACACAGTAGAGAGAGGACTGGCTCCCCTAAGATAACCTCTGACATCCACATGTGCCCTAGCATGCCAGTATATGTGCTTGTGTACACACACACACACACACACACACACGCATGCACACATGCACAAACCTCACGTAGCATAACGTAATAAAAATAAGTTCTTTTATAAATTTAAAAAATTGTTCTTTTTGATTTATTTTACCTTTGTGTTTGTGAGTACTTTGACTGCATGGATATATGTGTGCCATGTGTGTGTGTTCCCCTCATCTGCTCTGGGGTCCCCACCCACCACACGTAACACCATGGTACATGAATAGTATTCAGCGTGAGCCAAGGGTCTGAAGGCCCCGTGTCCAGGGTGGTCATCTGGATTTTGGGATGACGGTGGAGATAAAGAAGTCCATGACCAGGAGAAGAAGCAGGGGTGTTTGCTAGATGGTAGGACTTCGGGAGCAGCTCATCCTCCTCTGTGTTGGAGCTCTTGGGTGCACTCGGTCCAGGCAGGGAATGAATGCTAACTTGAGCCCAGCATCCCATCACCACATGGAGGAGGAAAAGACTCTGGGGTGTTCTCAAGCTGAGTTTGTCTAGCTCTGCACCTTCAGGGTTTGCCGGTGTGGAGTAACGAGTCGAGAAAGCCTGTCTTGCTTCAAGAATGTTGAGTGAAGTGCTGTGAAGACGTGGTTGGCGACTTTGAGTGTTTGGGTGGGACTTCATTTTGGACCTTCTTGTTCCTGTTTTCTCTCTCCTCCCCTGCTTCGCTGCCCTTCCTTAAGTCCTTCCCTTAGCACCCGGGGCTGCTGGACTGGAGGCACCATATAATGAGACCCTCTGCAGCTCTCAGAGATAGCTCTTGGAGACATTTTTTTTTTCTTCTGGGTTTGGACTTTTGTTTTCAACAGTAGTTGAAAAGATTATTAACAAGTTCTGTCTGGGCTCGAAGTGTGACACTATAGTGGGTGCTTGCCTGGTATGCATGAGGCCCTGGATTGAATCTCAAGCACCCCTAAAAATGATCTGTTATATTTATAGTATCACTAACAACTCTAATATCTGTTTATTCTCTCCTGCCCCTTCACAGCCTAGTTTTGTTAGTGGGTTTGGGTGGTAACTTTGTTTAGAGTCTGAAGTCCGCTGGGATGTGAAACTCCACATCTTTAGAGTCAGCTGGAGATGGCAGCCACACCAATAGAACGGAGGCACTGTGCCCTGCGGACATTCAGGAGACTCCTCCGCATGGATTTCTTCTGTCGAGGCATTCAATGTGCAGCCGTGATGCTGGCACACCTGTAAGCTCCTGGAAGCCGGAGCTCCTTGTTTCATGATACTTTACCCGTGTGGCTTTCGGAAACCCTCATTTCTGTAAGAGTCATGTCACAGGCCGTCGTGTGCAGTGAGCTCTTGCACGGTGCCTCCACTTCTAACAATGTCCTGTGCGTTTGGGCTCTTGTTTGATGTTAGTGCTTGTATCTGTGAGCAGTTGGGTTTTCACAAGGCCTGCTTCCCTGTGAGCAGTCAGTGGCTCCCTCCGCACACAGTGTAAACCTGGTTTGGAGGTGTAATACCAGCCCCTGGTTCCCGCTGACTGGCTAGTGTGTTTGCCCACAGGCCTGCTTTATAAAAGCTTAGTCCTTACTTGATGCTTATGACGAGTCGGTTTATAGCAATATTTTCTGTCTTATCTTTTGAGACAGTGTTTAAAACGGGCCTAGTGCTTGCTATTTAGCCCCGCTGGTCTCAGATGGACCACAGTCCTTCTGCCTCCGTTTCTAGAGTGCTTGGGCTACAATCACACACTTAGTTTATCTGTTTTATTTATTTATTTATTTTGATTATCCTGTTAGGTGTTTTGAGTCAATGTCTTACACAGTAGCCCAGGCTAGCCAGGGAATTGTGCAGCCCAGGCTGGCCTCACACCAGAGCAGTCCTGATTCAACCTTCCGGACGCTGGATAAGAGAGGCGACCCATCATGTTCAGCAGTGCCAATAATCAGTAAACCAAGCAGCTTACCTAAATGTTTGTGCCCCAAGTCTGAATCCTGCAAACAGTATTGTGTTTACCTTTTCTGAACACCCTGGCTTCGGACCACCCCAGAGACTGAGCCTCATAGACCGTGTGTGGCCTTGAGCTAACGAGTCTCATCTCAGACTGAGACCTTCAAGCAGCGTGCCACCTGAGCACTGGTAGGAAACGCAGACCCCTGGGCTCCATCCCAAACCACAGGAACCCAGCTCCTGGGGAGCAGGGCAGAGCTCAGTTTGCTCGCAGAGACTGATGGCAGAGTTGTTCGCATTTCATCAGTAAACATGCGTGTAAACAGAAGATGCTAATTAGCAACCGTTGTTCTGACTGAAATGCTCATAACTCTGTTCCTGCTCAAAATAGTTCCAAAAGAACGGAGCAAGTGCTGATAGAGTTTACAGTTTATATTTTTCTCTTGTGGTGAAAATTTATTAATTCTGATTTTACTAATTCACAAGTTTTGATTCTGATAGGGCGGTTTCTGTGTGTGTGTGTGTGTGTGTGTGCACATGCAGGCATGCTCATGGGCAGGCACAC
>JAQHUG010000028.1:11373334-11385821 GCA_028555095.1 Dicrostonyx torquatus
CTGAACCACGCATACCAGGATCGCATGTGTTAGAACCACGTGTACCTGAACCACGCATACCAGGATCGCATGTGTCAGAACCATGTGTACCTGAACCACGCATACCAGGATCGCATGTGTTAGAACCACGTGTATCTGAACCACGCATAACAGGATCGCATGTGTCAGAACCACGTGTACCTGAACCACGCATACCAGGATTGCATGTGTCAGAACCACATGTACCAGGATCACATGTACCAGGACCATGCCTGGCCTCCTGTTTCAGCTCTGATTATGTAGTGCTGTGGATTTTTTCTTTTGCATTTTAATGCCTTTAAAAATGATTTCACTGCTTATAAACACCGTTCCCCACCCCCACCCCTCACAAGCGCTAACGCTAACGTAGTACCCGCTGTTCCCAAGGGTGTGAACGGTATATATTAGACTCCGTTAGGCATGGACTAATGCTGCCGCTGTGAGCCCTGTACTAACACACCAGCAGCTCGCATTCAGTGACATGTCAGCGGAAGCATGCACAGAACGAGATATGTATTGATCCGTTGATGAAAACGTGAGTTGAGGCTCACAGGTGCCTGGCCCTGTATTTTCCATAGGAGCAATGGTTCAGTTGCTAATTTAGTCGTGACTTCATAGGCTGTAATTACGTCAACTAACAAGACTCAATTGCATTTTTATTAGGTGAAAACCCAAGTTAAGGGATTAACTTCCTGTATCAGTTTTTTAATATGATTGTTTAATAGTCAGAGACAGAAAATGCTGCGCATACAAATGGGTGTAGATGCGATGGTACGTACGCTAGCTAAACTGTTTCACTCTCAAGACTTTACTTTTGGAAATTCAAATGTAGTCATCGTTAACCTCTGATGATTGGTTCAGAACGAACACAGATTCATGGACCCGTGTGTCTCTGCAAACTGAGGAAGCTTCAGCATTTAAGCTGCGCACATCCTGTTGGATATGTCCGGCCATCGTGAACTTACTGGCAATGCCCAACTCAGGGGAATAGCGTGTAGAAGGCTGTTACACAGGTCTGCTTATGTGTTTATATGTGCTCCCTCCCAGTGGAATAGCGTGTAAAGACATGTTAAACGGGTCTGCTTATGTGTTTATATGTGCTCCCTCCCAGTGGGATAGCGTGTAAAGGGCTGTTACACGGGTGTAATTATGTGTTTATATGTGCTCACTACAAACCCAAGTTTTTCGGTTTGTTTTGTTGTTTTTGTTTTCCTAGACAGGGTTTCTCTGTGTAACAGTCCTCACTGTCCCAGAACTCACTCTGTAGACCAGGCTTGCCTTGAACTTACAGAGATCCTCCTGTCTCTGCCTCCTGGGTGCCGGGATTAAAGGTGTGCGCCACTACCACCTGGCCAAACCTAAGTTGTAAAAAATGAAGTTTTAGCTGCATTTGGGGTGGGGAGACGCTCGGGGGCTACAGTGCCTGCTGTGCAAAACAGGTCCCCAGCATGCACGTAAAAGCCATGTGCACATCTGATACCCCAGGGATGGGAGGAATACCATCGAGACAGGCAGACCCGGTGGCTTCTGGGCTTCCAGACTAGCCAAGACAGCAAGCTCCAGGTCAAGGAAGAAACCCTGTTTCAGAGAGTAAGGTTTCAAAGCAATAAATGAAGACATTTATTGATGGCTTGTAGAAGTGCGTGTATAAATGTGTGTGCATCCCATGTGCATACACACGTGTGTACACCCACAGAAGCGTTCACACAAGAGAGATAATTTAAGATGCATGCATCACGTCTGAATGGGGAATCCTTAGATGCCAAACTTACGGATTCAGAGAATTGATTGTATTGTTAAAATAATTAGTAAATTTTTGGAAAATAATCTTTTTAATGATTGATTTTTATTATAATCATAAGTCGAAAACCTTTTTACAAGAGTCATCCTGACTTCTTTATGGAAAGAAAAAGAAGTTTCTATTTTTGTTCAAGGGATCCATCATTAAAAATAACTGAGCTGAGTCAGTTTGATTCTGGACCTGTGGCCATGGGGAGACATTTTAACAAAAGAAATCTCAGTTGTTTCCCCACCCCCCAAGCGGAGGCCTTTGATGACACATAGATTGCTCAGCTGTCACAGTGATTGACGTCACACAGGTTTGCGTCTGAGAAGGAGACAGAAAGACCACCAGATGCATGTCCACCACGGAGAAAGCACGGGCCCATTCATACCCATCACTGGACATCCAGACGAGGGGCAGCGGGAAGCGGAAATGCTGCATCTTTGAGTGATGGATTGCAGGGGTTCCGTGGGAAGCGAGCAGTCTGGTCCCCGCACCTCTTCTTTCAAGATACATGTGTGATCTTGGATGCCCTCCCACAGACTTCTGCTGGAAGTGTTCGGGACACCGTGAAGCCAGTGACCTTTTTGACAAATTAATTTCAAAACATCTAGATTTTCCAAGCCCTTGAGCCTCAGACCTGGGTTTGCTTTTGTTAAAAGAGTGTTTTATATGAATTTGGTCATACCTTACTTTTATGTTTCCTTGTGAGATTCGCCATGATTTCTGAACGAGTAGCGTCAGGCTGGCCCAGTGACCTAATCAGAAAAGCAGGCACTCTGTGAAGAAGGGTAACTCGAGACAGGAAAAGCACAAAAGCAAGCTTGTCTCTCTTTGCCGTCTCAGGCCACTCCGGCGATGCTGACCCTGATGCCGTTCCTCTGAGTCTGCGCGGGTTTCGTCTTTTGTTCACCTCTGTTGTTCTTCTGAGACAGGGTCTTGTGTGGTGTCCCAGGCTGGCCCAGCCTGGCCTCAGACCTAAGTGCTGAGATTACACGGTGCATCTGAAAACTCTTTAAGTTGTAAAATCAGAAAAGGACACCTGTTTAGAAGGGGGTAGAGAAGTCTGGGTCTAATAAACTAGCGTAGCACAGACATCCAGTGAACCTTAGCATGGCCGCCGTGCCCTCTGACCTCGCTCTTTACATAAGTCACATTCTGTGTTGATCATTGACTTGCTTCTCTGCACTGGAACACACACATGGCTAATTTAAAACCACAGCGTTTGGTTTTGAATTCCTTTTTGGATGCTTGTCCCACTCACTTAACTCCGAGGAGAGGAATTGATCCCCTCGGGTCCTGCCCTTTGTCTTGTTTGCAGCGTAGCCCAGTGCTCTGACAGGGATGCTCGTGCACTAATTAAATGAACCACATTTATTTTTATAAAAATGAATTGCTAATTTGTGTAAGTCTCATCTATACTCTTGAGTACATAAATGTGTGTGTGCTTACACTGTGATAGAAGAAGGATGTGTTAACATTTTATTTTGCGGGCAGCACTGAGCCTTGCTCTTGGTGCCTGCACTTGGCAGGATGGCTGCTGGAAATGCACCACATGCCCCTCTGCAGAAGAGACAGAGAGGCTGAGTGGTGGCTGCGCTGCCAATGATCAGCCAATGCTTGGCCAGAGTCGATCACCTTGCTCAGGACTCCACAAGGACACACCGTCACCCTCCCAGTGTGCCTTCATCAGGAAGTCGGGATGGCTTTATCTAAGTGTTTAGAGAAGTCCCCTCTCAGCCGAGAGAGGGGCAGTAGCTACCGAAGGATCTGACACATCATAGTTTCGCAAAGTCCGTGGTAGACCATGTTGAATTGGGTGTTCAACAGCAGAGCATCAGGTGGGAATCTAGAATCTACACTGACTTTAAGTAGTCCAACCTCTGAAAACAGTTATTTGGTCTGCCCGAGCTTCCTGGTGACTCACTGGGAGAGTCCTGTAGCTGAAAGAAAACTGGTGCCCGTGGCATCTCTCCATGGCTTAACCCTTTGGAAGTCAACCCTTACTGGTTGATACTCACACAGACTTAGTAGGCTCCAGAGAAGGGAAGGTGACTCTCTTACACTGCTTTAATGTGTAGCCCAAAGATGATAGCCCTGGGAATGAGGTACAGTGCTTGACCATATGGGCACTGCACGAGGTGCAGGCTGGCTTGAGCCTGCTCTGTGGAAGCTCCAGCCACCTCTGTCTTTGGTTCTCTAAGCATTTCTGAAAGCCTTTGTCTAGAACTTATCATGTAAGTTCTAGAAAAATATGGCTGTCCAAGTTCTCAGGGTGTTATTTTTAGAACTCGTTCAAATGGTGTGGTACTGGTATTTTTTCAGTTTGATTTTGGCAGACATGGGCCCCTGAGGTTTTTGAAACTTATCAAAACAATGCCAGCTACTTGGTTCCAAGGAAGGGGAATTCCAACGGTTGGAGAGGTCCTGGTGGTACCGGTGCTGACTTCATAGCTCCATATTGACTTAGGCAGCCACAGCGGCAACTATGAGCCAAGTTTGTTCAGTGAGAAAAACTCTACTTTTCTGGTGTTTGAGAAGGTGTTGAAGGAAAGGAAAATGGCTGCCGGACTCATTGGCAGTAACTCGAGGTTAGCCACCTGGTCCTCTGAAATGGTCTGGCAAGGCCGACGGTGCTGCTGGTGTGGGTGACGGTGCTGATGGCACCGCTGGTGTGGGTGACGGTGCTGATGGCACTGCTGGTGTGGGTGATGGTGCTGACAGTGCTGCTGGTGTGGGTGCCGGCACTGATAGCGCTGCTGGTGTGGGTGACGGCGCTGATGGCACCCCTGGTGTGGGTGCCGGTGATGGCGCCGCTGATGTGGGTGATGGTGCTGACGGTGCCGCTGGTGTGGGTGACGGCGCCGCTGGTGCGGGTGATGGTGCTGACAGCGCCGCTGGTGTGGGTGACGGTGCTGACAGTGCCGCTGGTGTGGGTGACAGCGCCGCTGGTGTGGGTGACAGGGCTGATGATGTGGGTGACGGCGCTGACGGCGCTGCTGGTGTGGGTGACGGTGCTGCCAGCACTGCTGGTGTGGGTGACGGCGCTGCTGGTGTGGTGCCGGTGCCGTTGGCCTGGGTGACGACTGTGTGCTAGTGTCGGTCACTGCAGTTTGTCTAGGACCGCCACACAGAGTCTCACCATTGTGTTCTCAGAGAGTACTCAGAGTGACCGCCGAACCCAGTGTGCTGGCGTGATGTGTCCCCATAAGGAAGCTAAGACTTCCTTCCTAGACTGCAAGCTACTTGACAGACACCGGCTGTGGTCACACCCCAGAGGGTTTGCCATTCAACAAGACGGGTAGCAGATCCGACCTGGAGACATGGCTGTGAGGTTACACTCAAGCGTACCGAGGCTGCAGTGAATGAACACTAGCTCTCTCTGGCTTTGCGGTTTTCCATCCAAGGTCACACTGCCAGCTTTTTCCTCCCGTGTCCTTGCTGCTTCCGATCACAGCGAATATCTCGTGTAAACTGAGCCATGCGTTTAGTTTTAGATTCACAGTGAAAGAAAGAACAATGAACGGAGGCAGAGTTTCTGGTTTGAGGCTAGAGTCTGTCCTTGGAGAGAGTGTGTGTGTGTGTGTGTCTAACTGGCTGCGATCCTTCTGTCGGCCCGAGTCTGAGTACATATGCATATTTTTCAGAGTGGATTTTAGAAGAAATGAATGGGCCATTTTGTTTGCAGTATCCAGTGGGGCTTATCCAACAGTTATGAAGAGCTTTGAAAATGACAGCCTCTCTGGTTGTTTATATTCCGAGACCATTTCACGGATTTCCTTCTTGTGTGAACTGACGGTCATGCATAGGCAGCCCTGCAGCTCTGTCTCCTTCCCTCATCTCTAGATGCTGGCCTTACAGCGCCTTGTCGATGCACGCCTTTCACGGTGACGCATTCGAGGTTGGAATGAGAGAAGAGAGAGGGACGACTATTTTGCACTCCACCCGCCATCATGGATCCTGAATGGATCTTCACATTTGCCAGTTCTCAATCACATCCCCTGTAAAGTGTGGTTGGAAACACATCCTGTCTCCCGCTGGGTCGGTGATAGTGCCTGCTCTTGAAGGACGAGGAGGTCCCCACCGCTTCTGGACCCTGCTCTGTGCTGGATGCGCTCTCCCAGTGATCCCAACAGGAAACTGCTGTAGAACTGTGACGTGATCTGGCTGAGAACTGTGTTCTCCTGCCTTTGCTGCTCTTAATGCAGGAGACGAACTCCCCCTCTCCCCCCGCCAGCTGTTTGCACATCGTGACTCCGTATAAATAGTCTTCCCATGATTCCACGGGAAAGCACTGAGAATTCAGGATCACTGCTCACTGCTGGGGTCAGTTTCTCTCCGACAGACCGTCTAGAGAATATCCATAAATGAAAACACACGTTAGAACAATGGCAGTGGAGATGGGGGAGGGAGAAGGAACCGTGGGACCATCAAGAGCGACCTCACGGAGGAGAGATGGTGGCTTGGCCACAACCGGGCAGAGAATAAAGGCTTTTGTGCAATTCCTTTTTTTTTGTCCTCCTTGAGGTTTTGCTTTTCTATTCATTGAAAAGCAAATGATAGCATTTTTTTTTATTTCTAGAAGAATTTTTTAAAAAATGAACAATGAGCTTTTATAATTGTCTTAAACGGGGCTATGAATAAAAAGCAGGAGCTCTTTTGGGGTTCCTGGCCACTCCACGTGAGCTCTGCCAACGCTTAAGACACTAAAGCCAGGCTCCACGGTATACACCTCTCATCCCGGCACTCTACAGGCAGAGGCAGGAGGATCTCTGTGAGTGTGGGGCCAGCCTGCTCTACCCTGTGAGTTCCACGATAGGCAAGGCTACATAGTGAGACCGTGTCTCAAAATTAAATAAGTTTTAAAAGAATGAAAAAATAGAGGACATTAAAATTAATGTAGGAAATGGTGGTTTGGAAAGCGATTTGCTGTTGCTGCTTTCTTCCCTTTCATTTTATATGTATGTGTGAGTGTGTGTGCACACGCATGCACGTGTGTAAGTGTGGACAGAGGACAGCCTTGAGAGTCAGCTTAGGCACCATCCACTTTTTTTTTTTTTTTTTTTAAATTCCAAGACAGAGTGAGGAACTGGTTTGGAGACTGGATCTGATATCTTAAATTGCCATAAAATGACAACTATTTTAAATAAATTTACCCTTATAACCTGTTTTTGAGCATGTTCGTATTAATGATGATATGCATCATTTATCCTTTATACTCTCTTCTTTTGTTGTTTTGCCTTTTGAGTCTCTCTCTCTCCCCCTCTCCCTCCCTCCGGACAGGGCCTCACTCTGCACCCAGGCTTGCCTTGTACCCATGACCTCCCCGCTTCAGGCTGCTGAGCCTAGGGATTACCGCATGCGCCAACTTGAGCTGCCTCTTTTCTGCCCCTTCCCTAGTTCAGATTTAAGAGTTAAGGAGCTATCACACCTTCAGCTTCATTTTTAAGGACGTCTAGCTCCTCACATCCCTAACCTCTGCAGGCTTCTCATACCACACAGCAGGTAGAACGCACGTGAGAAAGGTCTCGGTCTCGTGTTTCTCTAGAGCGTAAACCACTGCCGGCCTCCTCCATGCGCCTCAGACCTAGAGCCGTCTATGTAAATATTAGGAACATCGGTAGATAAAGCATCAGCAAACGGAATGGCAACCCTCTGGCGAGCGGTCGGAAACTTTAAGGATGTGCATAACTTTGTTCTAGCAGGTTCTGGAAGGGCTGTTAGAGATAGAATAAAATGTTCACCCACCGATGTTCACGGGAGCGTGGGGTTAATGATAAACCAGAATCACACATCCTCTGGAGGGCCGGCTTAGTCGCACATGGGCGGCTTTGCCCATACACAGTTCTGTGTGACCGAAAATGGCAGGAATGGCCCGATGGCCCCCAGATGTAGCGTAGTATATTTTATGGAACCCATCAGTATTTGCAAGCTGAGGACTTTGAAGTCACAGCACCAGCAAATGTGTGAACGTGTGGTAGAGGAAAAGTGTAGGCTGGTGCTTGCAGCGAGTGGTGCGGTGGGAGGGTTAGCGGGAATGTCACATGGTTCTGCAAGAGGAGACATTCTGGAGGAAGGGGTGCTGAAGGCCACATGGCCGTGGGGTTGCGTTTAATACCACTAAACTCTATACTTTGAAATCTGTTAAAACGTAAATGTTATATTTAATTTATCCCAGTTCTATAAGGTAGAAAACATATAAACATTGAATAACAAAAATTTTAAAAGAAATTTTTAATACCAGCTAAAATATTTTACTTTTGGAAAGACTGGTTATTTGATTAAAGTTATTTCAACATGTCTCCCTGAAAGATCAAATTAAAAAAAAAAAACAACAACAACATACTACCACCACACTAACACTAAAAATCCATGCTTTAAGTGGTGGCTCACACATTACCCCAGCACTTGGAAGTCTGAGGCAGGAGGATTGCTATGAGTTGGCAGCCCTATACAACAAAGCCCTGTTTATGAAGAAATAAAAGGTAACAAATCAATTCCTTGATATCATTGCCTACAACGGAGCCCTTTTCAAGTAAAAAGGTACATTTTCTCCACATCAGCTCATTTTCCCCAATGCACACCGTTCTGAGATGGAATCATCCTTCTCTTTAACACAGCAGCCACCTTGGTGGGTGTCGTCAGTCTGCGATGACAAATGCATCCTGGATGAGACTGTGGTAGGGTTCACCGTCTTGCTGACACAAGATGTCTAGGAAATGCTTAGAGAGCGGTACCCGTGTTTCTTTACCCTGTGGACTTTCAGACACCCCCCTACACCTACACACACACACACACACACACACACACACACACACACACACACACACACACACACACACACACACACACACACGCGCGCGCGCGCGCTAATTGGGATCAAATCCAGAACCTCATTTTTCGTAGACCAACTTTGCTCCTCTGAGCTGTATCCCCCATCTGCTGCCGTAGCCCAATCATATGAAAAGAAAAACACTGAATTGCCTCTTCCTCCTGTTTGCCTTGCCTTAGCATCATCCTCAATCCTTCTTCCTGCTTCCAGACAGCATGGTGACCACGGCCGAGCCTAAAACCTTTACTGTATTGTAGAAACTGGCATCCCGTGTGGAAAACAGAACAGAGAGCTGTGAAGTGTTGTAGATGCCAAATGAACCTGATTTAGCCGTTCTTCCGTGTAGTCGCACACCAGACCCGACAGTGCAGGCAGTTACTGTAGCATTTCAACTGTGAATTAAACTAAAGTTGGAAAAGAGACCCAGGCGCAGGTGCAGTCCCAATGTAGGGAGTTACAGACAAGGCGATCAGAAGTTCAAGGTCACCCTTGGCTACAAAGTATCATTGCTTCGCCTATGTGAGACTTTGAAAAATTAACAAGAAAAAAAATGAGGGAAGGGCGGGCGAAAGAGGAAGAAGAAAAAATAGGCAGGGCAGGAGAGAGAGCTTGTGAACCCTCAGTACTGTCACAGTGTTTGGTCAGAAAAGTATATATTGAGGTCTTAAAGTCCTGTACTGAAATTCAAAACCTCTGTTAATATCGTTTGTCTTTGTTTGCTAAGATGGATACTTGAACTCGTGACTCCTTGCGAACCTCAGGAAAGCATCCGAATTGTCCATGGTGGAGGCCAAGTGCACTTGGCTTAGGTTTTAGGCTCAAAGATTTTGGTTGTATTACCGCAAGCTAGCCTGGGGTCTGCTGTGATTTGAACGTTGCCTTTAAGACTCGGTGCCTTTAAGACTTGCTGCTTTTTATTTGGAGACAGGGTCTTACTGTAGCCCTGCTGGTCTTGCTATATAGATCAGGCTGGCTTTAAACTCAAAGAATTTCCTGACTGCCTATAAATACTGGGATTAAAAGCAGGTGCCACAATGCTGAACTAATATGCCCCTTTAAGAGGTGGCGTGTTTCTCACGACTGGATTCCTGTGAAGCTGTAGGGGTGGCTTCCTGGTCAAGAGGACGAGTTCAGCTGGGTGTCTACTTCTGTCTCCCACACCCGCCATTGTTGTCGTTTTCCCAGCATCTAAAACCGTGAACAAAAAAACTTCTGTTGTCAGTAACTCACCCTGTTTGTGATGCTGTGTTCTAGCCGCAGAAAAGACCAAGCCCATAAAGTTGGGAAATGTGTGCGTGTGTGTGCGTGTGTGTGTGCGTGTGTGTGTGTGTGTGTGCGCGCGCGCATGCTCATGTCTGTGTGTGTGTGTGTGTGTAGCCCTGTGACCTCAGTAGCCAAGTCTCATGTTGAATAGCTGCAGGCCTCCTCTCCTCCTAGTCGTGACACCATGTCCTCTCTATTTCTTGCTGTCTGGAGGGGACACTTGAATTTAGACAAAATAGTTCGCCTCTTGTGGTGCTGAGAGTTTTTGTGTTCCTCTTACGATTTGACTGAGTACATCAGAATGCTCTAGAAGCTGTCTCTTCACTCCCTTTCTTATTTATGACTTTGACCACTGACTGCTTGTCCCGTAAGGGGTCTGGGCACCATGGAAACCACAGACTGTGTCTGAGCTATGGGTATATTTAGTTACACATCACTCATCGCTGTTCACAGTACATGAAGCCTGTCTTGTTTCATGATGCTCAGAATGTCTGTTGCCTGTTCATCTGTAAAGCATTGCTTCATTTAAGACTTTATTTTTCTCTCAGCACTTTCTATGTATTTGTCTGTCTGTCTGTCTGTGACTCAGTGTCTGATGTCTCAGGTTGCCTTTGAACTCAGTGTATAACTGAGGATGACCGGGAATATTCTGACCTCTACTGGAGTCAGCTTTTCCTTCCCACTCTGTGGGTTCCAGGAAAACTCAGAGGTCATCAGGCATGGTGGCGAGTGTCTATACCTGCGGGGATACCTCACCAGCCCCCCGATGTTCGATTACCTTTTTCTCCAAGAAGTGGCATTAGAACAATGAGAAGCACTCTTGTTCTGTGCTCTCTAGACCATTCCATCTGCCCAGTAGGTTGAGGGATTGTTCGATCTGGTCAGAGAGTCTGAGCCTTGCTCTAGCTAGTGCAGTGTAGATGTCTAGGGATCGTGACATCGTAGAGAGAGGGGTTCGCCACGAGCCACCTCTCCAGTGCCACTTTCCAGACGAGTTTCACCACCACACACTACAATATTTATCTGCACAGGCCCCTCTGGCTCTCTCTGAGAAGTCAGGTACAAGGACAACCATTAGTTGGGGTTTTCTAGAGGAAACATTTGTATCAGGTTTTGGTGACTGGAAGGCATTTTGTAATAGAAGGCAAAGAATTGATCTCAGATTCCTGACAGCAGCCAAGGATGAGGGGAGCATGGGAAGTTCAGAGATCACACTGTGATTCTCCAAATTTTTATGGAGTGCACATGGAAGAGATTCAAGGTAAGGGGCAGGGTACATGTTTATGAGCCCAGGTCTCAGGAGGCTGAGGCAGGAGAGTTACAAATTTTGAAAAAAAAAAAGATTGAAAAATCCATAAAATACATGACAGTAATTGGCTTATTATAAGAAGAAATGGCAATAACGTTATGCATAATTTTCATTTTTAGAGAAAGGAACAGATGTGGTAATATGTCATTGTCAAGAGTTCCTACAACAGTGAATATGGTAGAGAGGAAGCGGTCACTCGTGAACGATACTTACCGTGTCCCACAGTTCTGTGATCCGTCATTGTCCTTTGGAGGAGTTTGGCTCAGATCTGCACATGCTCTGCAGAGATTTGGCGTGGAATCCGACAGAGCAGGACCGGGTAAACCGCACACATCCTAAAGCAAGCTGTTCCTCCCCGCTCTTCAGTTTCCTGGTTTTAAACCCGTGGGTGGATGGGGTTCTCAACCTTCCGGCGGACATCTCTCGATTGCCCTCCTGCTCTTGATTTCGGGTGCTTCTCTCTCACCTTTTGCTCCTCTGCCTGGTTTGGAACTCGAGGACTTGTGATAAGCTTGGGGGCATCCTGGTTCTAGCTTTTTCGCAGTGACTGATTTACTTGTGGCTGTTGAGTAAGCCTCCGTTCGCTGAGGCCTAAGCTCGCAGCAGAGCGCGGGCGGCCTCAGTTGCTTTCCTTGCCGCCGTGGTGTCCAGATGCCCACAGGAGAGCAACGGCTTGAGGCAGCTTCCCTTTTGAGAAGGAACCCACCATGGCAGCCGGAGAATGAGGTAGCCTATCACGTGGCATCAGGCCTTAAGGCCCCTCCCTCACTTTCTCCAGCAACTGTCACAACCTTTCAAAGGGTCGCCATCTCCCAGAAACCAAGTACTCAAGCACGTGCGCCTATGGGGGACATTTCCCACTCAAACCAGAACGTTAGATATGGACAGAACTCCGCAGTGCAGAGCCTGTGACACCTCCCTCTGCCCTAGTTAACAACTCCTTGTCTCCCGCTGGCAGTTCAGGGACCATCTGGAGACGAGATCCAGGAGTAGGCGCCGCCCATCTTCCCCTCATGCCTTGCCTGCCTCTGGATTCTGTGAAACCTCGCCAGGGTGGTAGGACCCAGCTTCCCAAAGGTGTTGTAGATCGTCCTATGTGACAGGAGAAGTAATAAAGACAGCCGCGTGACTCTTAGGTGACTCCGTTCTTAGAAATTGGCCATAAGTGCCACCAGTATCCAACCAGGACTGTAATCCTGTTGGGACCTCATAAAGAGTTTGCAGAAGTGAGCTGAGCTGAAGGCACAAGAGAGGAATGCAGACCACGGACCGTGTGCCACTG
>JAQHUG010000028.1:11406602-11419557 GCA_028555095.1 Dicrostonyx torquatus
GGCCTGTAGGAGGCGCTGTGATACACGAAGGCATCCATCTGGACCATTTCACAAGCGGCCTGTAGGAGGCGCCGCTGCTTTTGCGCTGTTCAGGTTTGGTGTGTGACACCTGGGCCAGAGAAATCAGAAGGTGAAATTATCTCAAAGGATCCCCTTCTAGACAAGCAGCTGCCAGGTGCTGTGATTTTCATGGTTTTTCTTTCATGGGTCTGTAGAAGAGCCAGCCCCACCCTGAAGGTCCTGTATCTAGGACTATCAGCAACTGTCACTACAGGGACCCATGAGATGGAACTGATACTAGACTGGGTAGGGCTGGGAGATGCCTGCCTTTGTAACAGAATAAAGCGGCTACCCCTGTTTCTTTCTCCCTGCACTCCCCACCCCCTTCATCCTATAGTCTGGTTCAAGCCTTTGGTGTGGGTGGCTGGAGATAACTTCTCTGTGAGGGAATGAGGTTAGCACATGGTGACATCACCAGGCAAGCTTTGCTTCTAGAGGGCTCTCCCACTCTCTGGCTAAATACGTGGGGCCTTCTCCTCAGGCCCTGAGACCAGTGCTGTGGGCACACCTCCTCCCTGACACACAGACCTGACCACGGTCTCGTTTTTATTCTTCAACAAAATGGTTTGTTGAGCATGCAGATCCCGTGGACCCTGAGTAACCGTCACGATAGGCAGCTTTCTGCAGGAGGTGCCTTTCGTAGGGTCACAGTCTGCTTCCTGGTACTGGGGAGCACTCTCTTGGGCCTCCCCTCACCGTGCTCCCTTTCCGATTGTTGTGATAAATTATCAATAGAATTGGGTTAAAGGTCTCTTTGGTCTCAGGGTTTGAGAGGTTCTGTCTATGACCGCCTGGGCCTGTAGCACCGTGGGACAAGGGTTATGTGGCCGAGGAAGTCAATCACTATGGCTACAAGAAGCAAAAAGAAAATAAATGAGGAGGGCCAGAGAGTCTTTAGTATCCCAAGGGTGTAGTCCCTAGTGACCTAACGTCTTTCTCCTAGGCCCTAACCTAGAAATCCCAGCAATCCCCTAGGCTGCTAACCTGGCCTTTAGAATGTGGGCCTTTGTCGGGACGATTTCGTGACACACACGCACACACACACACGCGCGCGCGCACACACACACACACGCACGCACGCATGCATGCACGCACGCATGTACGCTTGAGCTAGCACAGAACCGCCCTACACCTCCCCAGCCTCTCACAGCTAGCTGCTCTCAGCCTTGTGTGTGTGACTTTCCTGGCCTCCTGGTTCCATCTTTGTTACTTGGAAGAAGGGTCCGCGTAAACAGCTCCAAGTTGACAGCCTTTGGCCCAGATTTTCCTCTGTGTTTTCTTGGAGAGCGTCTTGAGGAAGATGGAGACAAAGCTTCCCTTGAGGAGAGTCCTTGTGGGGAAACAATGACCTCTGTGTTCCTTAGGAGAACCTCTCTGGAGCGCAAACTAAACCGAGTGGGTGGACCTTGGAGAGGCTTTCCGAGAGTAGGAAGCAGAGTGTGATTATCTCCCCTGCAGGGGTTTCTCTGTTGACACTTCCTGGTCTGCAGCGTGTACTGTGTGTGTGTGCCCGTCAGTGTAGCACGGCACACGTGCTGGAGAGCACGCAAAAAGCTTGAGGTAGTGAGAAGCGCAGAATTTAGCGTTTTAACCCAAAGTCTTAATATACCTTGATTATATACCCGGGCGCGATTAGTATAAAATACAACTCAATCATCAGAGACCGGTGTTACTCATTATCATCCAGCCCAGTGCCTGATCACCTAGAAACATTTTACTCTGTGATGTCCATCCCGGGGCAGCACAGGGGCTCCATGTTTTTGCATCTCGTTTCTTATCATCTATACCGATTCTCGTGTTGTTTGAGGTTAGTAACTATGTAGTACATAACCCTGTCCGGGCAATATGGGTAGAGAATAGGAAGAAGTGTTTTAAATGCATGAGATAGATAAGACATGGGAAGCCGAGCCGGTGTCACCTTTGAAGCTCTCCATGTGTGCTCTGACCTGGGGGGCGGGGGTCTTTATAAAAGTGGCTGGATTACTCACCCAGCACTCGGAGTCAGTTGTTTTCTTTGTTGGTGAGGAGCAGGAGAAAGGTGGTTATCCTGTTCTCGCTTAGACCCGGCATGCTGGATAAATATTTACTAAGCTGACAAGGCCTGTGAGAACAGGACTCGGTTGTGGCTGCCCAAGAGGGGGTAGCATTCTCCTCATATCTGAGCATAGCTGCATGCAGTCGGTGCCAGCCAAACCACGAGACTCAAAGTTACATCTCAGGGGAAGGGAAGGGAGAGAGGCTGCCTAAGGAAAAGGACATGTGGCCCCTGCTCTCAGGTACCAAGAAACATTCAGTGGTGACTTGTGGGAAGAATTGCAGGCTGGATAGCATCCAGAGAAAGGCTTGAGCGTGCCTTCAAGTGTCCTGAAGAGACGGTGACATGGGTGAGTCCCATACTCAATCTTACCTGGATGTATGGAACTCAAGCCAGGATGTTGGAGTGGCCCGGTGTGGTGTAATAAGAGGAGATGACCTTGGGCGCAGAAGTGGTCTTTTCTGTCCAGAAGGCAGAAGGATTCACAGTGCTGTTTACTGGAGACAGCCATTTTATAGTGAGCAGCCATTTCACGTATCCAGGTCTCAGGTTTCTCCTACAGCGGAGTCCACAACCTGCTTTGATCAGGATTAGGTTTCCGGCCGCTCCTGGACTGGGAGTTAAATGTGACACTATGTTGGTCCACTTGTCTTTTATTCTTTGCCAACAAGTATACTTGAGTACACAGAAACCCATCAGCCCGTTACTGTTTCCTCTGTGAGGAAAGGCGGGCTAGATAGACATAACTCCAAATCGTTACATTTGGAGCAGATGCCCAGAGAGTCTGGGTTTATCTGTGTCCTGGCAGGAGCAGGACTCGTATCATCCTTTAACACAGAACATAACTTTGTGTCCCTAAAGACTTTTATTTCCTTTCAGGTGTACGTACGTCCTGACAGACTGGGCTTTGAGCGTGCTGGATAGGATTGGTAGTTTTTGGGCATCTCGCCTGGTCTAAGCTGGTAGGTTTTGGGCATCTCGCCTGGTCTAAGCCGGTAGTTTTGCAAAGCCATCTTTGCAGGTCTTTTTTCTAAACTATGGCACAAGCTTCAGACATCGGTTTGAATCCTCTGCCCAGTCCAGTTGATAGGTGGTGGCTGCGGCAACTCCTTGGTAAGATGGAGAGCAGGCAGCACCCTTCAGTGTGCTCCCAGCAGACACAAGGAGGGAGAACGGTCATCGAAGGCCCAGTCTTGACGTCCTTGCTCCCTGCAGAGAGCCAGGAGTTGTAGACTATTGACTGAGTGAGTCACCCGTTCTGCCCATAAAGTCGTCATTTGTCAGTGAGAGACTTTTGAAAGCTCTGGGAGTCTTCTGGTAAGATTGACCTGCTGGGCATCCCTCTCGGGGTCCACGTTAGGTGAGTTGGTTGGTTGGCGTATTCGATTGGTTAGGGTTAGGGTTAGGGTTAGGATTGATGATCCATGATTGGTTCCCTCCACTCCAGAGTGATGGGTACTGTTTATCTAAGCTAAAAACTGCAGTTCTGTGTTAGTTAGGATGTCCATCCTGAGAAGTAATAAATGTTGAAATTCTTAATAGCACTTATTTCTGGAATGTAAGAGTATCTATGTATTTGCTGTTCTGAGACTTTTGTTTTTTGCTTAGAATTGATCCAGGACATTCTTGCAGTTATTCTAAGCACAAGAAAGAGCCATGAACTGGGATGGCCTTAGGCAACTGCCTAGTCTCTGGCCCATTGTTTGTCCCTGGGGAGCTTCTGACTGAATAGGGATGTCCAGATGGCACCTAACAGACTCCTATGGGCTTAAAGGAAGTCTTGGCCTGAGAAAATCTCGGTTCTAGCTCCTCATCTCTAACCTCCAATAAGAGCATTCTGGAGTTTACTCCTCCAGTCTGGACCCCATTGCCCCCCCCCTTCCTGATTCCCTAGATATAGGCTCCTCCCTATGCATGTTCAGGCTCCTCCCTGCACGTGTGCTCAGGCTCCTCCCTACGCATGTTCAGGCTCCTCCCTACGCATGTTCAGGCTCCTTCTTACATGTGCTCAGGCTCCTCCCTGCACATGCTCAGGCTCCTCTTCCTGTTTGGCATCTGTACTCTCTGTTCTCTGCCTTCAGTGCTGTTTCCCCGGCCCTTCCATTCCAGTTCTCTGGATAAAATAACAGTCCTTCTGGATTAGAGTGAGCACTCCTCCCCAGGCTGGGCTGACATGGACGCTCATGTTCAGAGAACACTTGCTGAGAAGCTGTTGCGCAGGGAACGGCAGCTGCCTCCGCTTGAGCCCCGTAAGGTGCCTGTGGACTACAAAGCAGTGTCCCAGCTGTAAAGTGACTTAAATGACTTCCGAGGACGCTGATTGAAATGATTTTCCAATGATGGTTTTAAACGACAGCAGATGAATCTCCATTTGTCCCCTTCCTCTGAGTCCGAGCCGGACTGGGGACCCCGGGGTGTTGTTACTATTTAGAGCCCTGGCTAATGGCCCTGCAGGTTCCTGTGGAGCCTCCCGCGGAGGGAACAGAATGTCCAGTCTCCCAGTCCATGTGGAAGCTCGCAGCACAGTGAGCCCGCTGCAGTTAATTAGTGGATGTGTTTGCCCGGGGCAGGGGTTCTGTAGGTCCAAAACCTTGTCCAAATAACACCCTCAGACTTGCAACTCTCAAAGCCATCTGCGCGTGGGGTTTGTGAAGCAATTAGGTTGCAGGTGTGCGATGGAGATGAAGTCATGGCTTAATTATTTGGTGAAACAGCCGGCGTTCTGACCCGAGCACCGGCTCCGCGCTATTCCCAGGCTCTTGTTCATACCAGTTTGTTCTTTGGAATTTTAAAGCAACCTGGGGTGGAAGGAAAGACACTCACGGCAACTGTAGCCAGCTGTATACAATAATTTTAGCATGTCAGCCCGCTCTAATTTTAAATGAAGTCCTCAGAAAAATCTTCCCAATTCTCTGGTACAGAAGGAGGGGGGTGTCTCTGAACTCTCTGGAATGCCAGCAAAACCAGGGTAATGTGTGTGGTTAGAGGAGACCCCTGCCTTCCCTGAGCACCCTGTCACCAAGCTCTATCACATGCTGGGTGGCATTCACCTGTACGTTCAAGGTTCCTTAATCACATACAAAGCTCACATGGCAGCCTGGGCTCTGTGAGACTCAGTACCCCAAAATACAAAATAAGAAGAAGTTATGATTGATGTTCAAATCTCCTTTGAGGATATAATGGAGGGGTTGTACGGTGTGGCAGCAATGCTGAGAGTGGCCCCCAAAGCCTCACACAGGCTGGGCACATATGACAACAGAACTCTATCCCTCCGGGGTGGCTCTGGAGCGAGCGTCCACCGTGCTGTTTGTTGTCCTAGCTCTCCGCCAGAGCCATTTCCTGGAGTCGTCCATCTCCCTAGAACCAATTGGCCAGTAGTTTGCATTCATTTATCTTGAGGGACAGGTGACATTGTCATGGCACATAAAAGTCACAGGTCAGCCTTCTGAGGTAGGGTCTCTCTTTCCAACATTTGGGCACTGGGGGTGTGATGGGGAACCTCCAGCCAATGACCTTTGAGAGGTTGGACCAGGTTGGGCATGGCCCACCTGCTCACACTCTTTCCTTGCTCTAATACCTGGATACTGGATTCCATTCCTCATCCCCGTTGTGATCTGTGAGTCCCCTCTTAAATAAAGAACCCCTTATATACCCTGTTTGGAGTTAGTGTGGGATTACCTTATTCACGTTCCCTTTCAGGGATGGAACTCAGCCTGCAGGCTCCATGACGACAGCCCCAGCCTCTGAGCCACCTCCAACCAAGGTGCCTTGGTGACTGATGAGCCCAGCAGAGCAGAAACAAATGAGCCATATTGCAGGCCACTAGGGGAAGGGGCAATCCAGACTTCCCCTGGATGGCTGTGCAGGGCTGTGCTGGGAAGGCCCCAGCCCCAGACTAGGCAGCTGAGTGGTTCTGGGTTAGCCCCCTATTTTTGGGGACCTATCACATATACTAGGAATTTTGTAATCATTCCCTCTCCTAAGCCCCTGTAATATCATTTTGTTTTTTAATTAAAACATTTTTGGGAACTGACTGGTGGTGGGGCACGCCTTTAACCCCAGCACTTGGGAGGCAGAGGCAGGTGGATCTCAGTTAGTTCAAGGCCAGCCTGGTCTACAAGAGAATTTCAGGATAGCCAGATATACACAGAGAAACCCTGTCTCAAAAAAAATAAAATAAAATTTGGTGTTGTGTACATATGTTTCTATCTATGTTCACATATATGTGGGTGTGTATGTGTGAGGGTACACATGCACACTGCACACATGCACACACTTGTAAGATCCTAGGCTGCTGTCACGAGTCATCTTCAGTCATTTCCCACGGATGTGGGAGTCCCCTCTGCATGCTGTGATTACCATTAGTGAATAAAGAAACTGCCTTGGCCTGTTGATAGGGCAGGACTTAGGTAGATGGGGGAGGGTAACTGGACTGAATGCTGGGAGAAAGAAGGGTGGAGTCAGGGAGACGCCATGGATCCGCTGCCTGAGACTGATGTGCTGAAACTTTGCTGGTAGGCCATGACCTTGTGGTGATACACAGATTAATAGAAATGAGTTAAATTAATATGTAAGAGTCAGCCAATAAGAATCTAGAGCTAATGGGCCGAGCAGTGACTTAATGACTACAGTTTCCGTGTGATTATTTTGGTTCCATGTGGGCGGGACAAGCAAGCGGTTTCTAGCAACATCCCACCCTAGTCATCAAGACAGTTTCTCACCCTAAGCCAGAGCTAGCCCATACCGCTAGCCAGCGTGCTCTGCGACTTCCTGTCTCAGCCTTGCCAGCACTGGAAATACCCACGTGTGCGTCGGCTTTAGGGATCCAAACTCTGCTCTTCACACTCGTGTGGCTAGCCACTCTCTACCAACCGCTCGGCCCCTAAGGTAGCATTTTAGGGAAAGTTTAGTCATCCCTGTTCTACCAATGAAAAGTGAGGGTGCTGTGGCTTCTGTTCACCTCGCCTGGGGTTTCACGTCCCTTCATGTTCCTGTTGGTGTCCTGCACTACGGTTCTGACTGTGGACTCCATGGCCGCAGGGAGCCTAGCCCAGGATGACCGTTGGCACTCCCGCAGGTTCTATTTCTTTCCATCACCTGCTTGTGTGCTGGTAGGGGAGAAGCCACCGGCTGGGCGCTTTGCAGCTCACCTTTGCCTTGGGTTATTTTGTGTTTTGTCGGCCAGCTGTCCCCAGGAACACGAGAAGTCCTCTGTGCTGGTTCTGTGTGTCAACACTTCATGTAGAGACTTCTCATCCTGTGCTTACTAAGACTTCGGCTATTGACGTCTGTGCACTACAAAGGAGGAGTTGACCACAGTCCCCAGCCTCGTGGGAGGAGCTAGAGGCAGCATGAAGTTGGCTTGTGTTGAGATGCAGATGAGCTTCAGCTGTCCCCAGGGAAGGAGGAGCAGGCTTCTTGTAGGTTCCTGGAGACAGGAAGTAGACAGTGTGTGATGATCGGGCTTTGCAGACCCATTGCTGAGTATTGCTGCTAAGAGCCATCTAGCGGGAGGGGCAGAGGGCAGAAAGTGGTGCTGTTGGGTGCACAGCGATGGAGCTCTGAGCATGGCAGCTCCGTGATGCACGGTTCCAGAAACTATCAACTAAACTGTTTTTTTAAAAAAACAAAGCTATTAAATTGTTTTTAGTTATGGCAAAGAAAGTATTACATTCCTTGTAAAAGAAGTTTTTGAGTTCACACAAACTTAACAAAAGGAAGTAGAAAAAAATTCTACCATGCAGAGCCAGCCATTATGGTAAGCTTGGTGTCTGTGTTTTCTCCGCATTGAATATCCTGTTACTATTGACCTTTGCTGAATGCAGCCTTTTCTCCGTCCTGTTTGCACACCACCTCTGCTGTGCACTACGAACAGATCAGTCCCCAGCCAGGAGACATAAAAGCATGGCTGGCTCCGTGTCATAGGTGACTCCCAGCAGGTGTACGTGGGATGTGTAGGGTTCTTGTAAGAGCTCTGACATTATGCATTCAAATTCTTTCTTCCCCCATTCAGTCTACAGAAGACTCAGAAGCCTCGAGCATGGCACATAGCGTTCTGATCCTGAGCGGTAGGGTAATTGCTGAAGAGCCACATGAAAGCCTTTGTTCCAAAATACCCTTCAAAACGTCAGTTCATAACCTCTGAGAACTCTGGTCCAGAGCTAACGTCCTCGCCTTTCCCCTCCTTTGCGGAGGCGTGAGGATGGTCGTCTGTGCTGTCTGGCTAAGTTGGCTTTGTGGTGCGGATGACATCAGTTGTTTGGTGATCACTGACAGCATTTGCTCAGGGTTCTGAACCGAAGAGGTGGGGTCATTCTCTTTCCGGTCACTGAGCAGTTGGGTCCATGCCACAGAGTTTTCATGGCTGCTTCAGGGGCTGTGGAAGGAGGCAGGCAGGTACTTTGAACCCTCTTGGTACAGCACCCGGGATGTATGTGTCCGCTGCTTCTCAGATGGATTGACTTCCAGAGGAGTGTTCTGTTCTGTAACACCATTCATGAGTGTACACTTGTGTTCTGTAACACCATTCATTGGTATACACGTGTGTTCTAAACACGTAGGACACTTTTGTATTCTTCAGAGTTCCCCTAGAAATCTCATCCTTGTAGCTGAAGGACCAACCCCCTTCCCATTTATCCACCCAATTTTTTTCTAATAAAAAGAGCAATATCATTAATGACATTTTAAAAACCATGCTGTGTTTTCAAATCCATGTGGTGCTCTTTCTGTTTCTCATTTCTTTGAAAGACACTGTCAGTTTCTTAAGTCCTGAGGAGAGACGCCGTCCAGTTGGCCTGCTCAAGTCCGTCAGATCTCCGCCACCTTAGAGGGTTACCATTAGAGGGAGTCCGTTACTGCACGCTGAGTGACTCTTGGCCTAGATAATCTCCCTACTCTTTCTAAACCCGAGACTAGCAGTTCTGAGTTGGTGGGCACCAGTGGTCAGCACCCTGGAGCCATCTTGCACAGAAGGGATACTTTGCAATGCCTTCTAAGGACATCTGGGAAGAGGCTAGGACAGTGCTTACCACCCTGCAGTGAGCACCCACCGTGTGTAATATGGCGCCTAGAGGTCAGCTCTGTGGTGGTGCCCCGGGCCCCAGGCTACAGGAAGCCTAGACCGGCAACAGTAGCGCCAGCTGCCTGACTGTACCTCCTTTTCTCTACTGGGCTCATAGGGCTTTCCTGCTAACACTGCTTACTGCTGGTTCTCGGGGTGTCGGGGAAACCTTCAGGAAGGGAACAGCTTCTGTTGGCTGAGGCCACCGCAGTGGGCCAACGCCACAGTCTTGCTGTGATGCGGTAGGTTTCTGAGGCGGGTTCACGGGGACCCGTTTTCCTCTCTGGTTTTAGGATTGTCCTGACATTTGTTGATTTTGCATAGTCAAGGTGTGTTTTCCTGAATCCCTCATGTTCTCCCACATCCTTCAGCCTCTCTAGAGCTGGGCCAGGAAACCGGTGAAGCTGACTGTGGAGCTCTCTTGCCCCTTGGCAGGAATTAGACCCGGAAATGATGCGTACACAGGATGCCTGACGTTCCTTACGAGCAGGTGTTGGGCTGGGGAGCTCTCGGTGGGTACAGCTCTTACCACGTAAGCATGAAGACTGAGTTTGGCTCCCCGGACATGTGCACATCGGCAATCTCCATGTTTCTTCTTTAAGATGGGAGGTGAAGACAGGAGATTCCCCAGGAGTGTGCAGGCCCGCTACCGGCGGTGTGAACTAGAAGGTAATTCTCTGTTCTCTACGTGTACGCTCTGGCACATGCGTGTCCCGTGCCTGCCGCGCGAACATGCATCAGCACACAGAGAAAGATGAGAAACAGGTGTTTGTATCGTCTATGTATTCATGTGTGCACCCATGGTATCACATGGCTTGAACTTCTTTGCAAAGAACAGATGAAGGCTGTCCCCTAAGCGAGGGAGGGGGGGTGGACGATGGGATGGTTGCCTAGAGCAACCTCATTAATAAGAGTGACCGAATTTCACAAACAAAACACAGCAGCAGGGTTACAGCCATTAAAATTCACAGGCAAACATCCTTTTCCTTCCAGCTGGATTCCCTTTAAGGGGGGCTTATTGTAGAAGCCCCTAAATTTTGACCCCTGCACAGACCTAGGCGGAGTCCTTCCTTACCTCCCCTGTAGTGAGGAGGGAAGTGGAGAGGGGTTTTGAGTTCATCCACCACTCCTTGGCATAAAAACTCACTGACCAGGGGACTGTTGCTCCCATAGTTAGGTCTGATGAGGACAGATGGAGAAATTCACCTCCATCTCTGCTGTGCCCGATGCTGTGCCCCTCCGGAAGGATTTGCCGCTCACGCCCATCCCTTTGCTTTCTCCTTGGTTCCATTTTCAGCTCCCGTTACCATCATTGGCGGAAGCATTGAGGACCAGAATAGACAGAGGTGGTCGGTCAGTCGTCCATGCTCCAAGGGCAGGTCACCCAGTGGGACACAGATCGGTGTCATTGTAGCTCTTCTCCTGATGGTGATCATCCACCTTTTCCCTGGTCCATGGGCACCACGGCCTCTGCATTAGTTAGAGCAGTTTTCCCTTAGCGTGGCGGTCCATGTAGAGACGAGGCTAGCCGGGGAGTGCTGGGACCGCTTACATCCCAATGCATGAAAATGAAGCCTGCGGTGACCAGTTCAGGGATGCTGAGGAAGTGAGAGGTCTGCCCTGGAGAGCAGCCCCTGCAGATTCCCGCTGCGTCTCTGTGAAGTAGCGAGCAGTCAGGCAAGCCGCCGCGTGGAGAGTCTCGGCTCACATACAGGGCTGGGGTCTGGATTCTTCCCGTAGGGAGGTGGGCCCCAGGGAGTCATCATGATCTTATGGCTGTGCCTCTTTGATTGTAAAGGGGATCACAGTGACATCTGTGTTGAGATGTGCCGTGCTCAGTGTTCACAAACCTCAGAAGCACGCTGAGGGACAGGAGTTTTGAAATCTCAAGATTGTTGCCTAAACAAGACCTGAATAAAGGCAACGCCAGTTGACTGCCGGTACTGACGAGAGGAGTCCCATAAAACGCCACCCCTAGTGATTGCCGAGCGAGGGAAAGCCAGTCCTCTGCAGGCGCGAGTTCCCAGATGGGTTATCCAAACCCAGGTGGTCAGCCCTAAATGTATGTCCACACAACAACACTAAAGGGACCCGGTGGGTTGTATTTATATATACATATGTATACAGAAGTGTAACCGTAGTTTTTAAAAGGGTCTTGAATTGCTATAAATACTGTACTCATATATGGAATTCTCAAAAAAAAAGTAAGTACGTTTTTGTTTTTTGTTGTTTTTTTTTTTTAAGGTCAGACGTGAAAGATTCTCTGTTGATTGACTCTTTCAATGGGGAGCGCTCAGGCCTCGGGCAGATAGATGGGCTTGGGAGGGCTGTCTCTCACCTTCCCGCTGCCTCAAGGGAGACAGAAGTATTTTTGCACTTGACTGTGGGAGTGTTTGCACCACCGTACTTTGAAAAAATGATTGTATATTTCTAAGGGTTGGATTTGACTGAATGTCTGTGATGCTCCACTGGAGCTGTAGTGCGGCACTTTGAATTCGGTGTAGGGTTCACAGCGGGGGTGCAGGACCAACAGAAAGGCTTAGATGGGATGAGGTCATTCTTCGTGTTCATTCTGGGTTGGGGAAGCATGCTTGGGAATGGCACTGTTAGGACTTGGAGTGGTGTTCGGATACAGTTGCAGGTTCCATTACAGCCTTTCCCTTCCTGTCCTTACTCCGCACCTCCCCCCCGCCCCCCCCCCCCCCCCCCCCCCCCCCCCCCCCCCCCCCCCTCCCCCAGCCTCCCCCCTCTTTCCCCAGCCTCTCCCCTCCTCTCCCAGCCTCCCCACTCCCTACCCTTTCTTACGTTGTGAGATTTGGAACCTTTACTTGTGATTTTTATTTTGGGGTGTGTGGTGTGCATGCACGTGAGTGTGGGGATGTGTGTGAGCATGCAGGTACCCGCACACTCAGGCCACAGCACCACTTGAGACTGGTTTTCTCTGTTGCTCTCCGCCTTGCTGGCTTGGGAGAAAGAGGGTCTTCCACTGAGGTGGGAGTTCACCATTACAGGTTTGCTGCTCAGGTGAGTTCTCAGTATCGCAGTCTCCGCCCCCAGTCTGGGGTTACAGGCATGTGCAGCCATGCCTGATTGTGCACGTGGGAGCCGGGGATTAGAACTCTGCTCCACACGCTTGCAGAACGAGCAGTCGCTCCCACAGAGTTTCCTCTCCTGCCCAGATGTGCTTCTTAAACACCGAAGTCCTGTCCTCAACGGAACTTCCGTCCTGACAGTAATTTTCACCGTCCGAAACACCTAATATGTGCGTCCGCTCATCGCTCCCGTGTGTCGGGTGTGAGATTTTAGTGCACACGGAAGCCACACCAATTGAGATATCTGTGTTCAGTACAAGTTAGTAAAATCGATAGGTTTAAAAGGTGTGAAATTCTATAATCTCCCGTTCGGAAAGGGCTTTCAAGGTTAAGAACCGGAAAACAGAAACCGGGAAGAAAGGCGGATGCCTAAGAATCCTGAGCCCGTGCGTGGCTGGCTGATCAAAGTTGATTTATCATCCGCGCTGTTCATCAGTGTTCACTCCCTGCTGGACCCTCGTGCCGCCCGGAGTGTCCTTTCCAGGGCGGTCCTGCCCAGGTTTCCCTTGGTGCGTCCCGGGCCTGGCTCCTGTCTGGAGAAAGTAGCAGGCTGGTGTGGACAGTCCGTCAGCCCCCCTTCCCCTCACCCAGCGTAGACACATCTCCTATGTGACAGGGATTTCCACCCACGTCCCTTCTGGAAGATGTCCTTGACCTACCCACCTGCTTTGACATCAGTGACATTTCTGGGTGATGGGGTAGGACAGC
>JAQHUG010000028.1:11420824-11466238 GCA_028555095.1 Dicrostonyx torquatus
GATATGTAGCTACATGCACATAGAAGCTTGTGCACATGAAATTATTTGCACATATATGCTTGTGTATGTGTAGGCCTAAGGTTAACATGAGTATCTTTAGTTTGTTTCCCATCTTGTTTGCTTTTTTTGGCTTTTTTTTGAGACAGTCTGTGTGGCTCTGGCTGTCCCGGAACTCAGATATAGACTAGGCTATCCTGGAACTCACGATATAGACTAGGCTATCCCGGAACTCAAAAGGATCACCCTGACTCTTGAGTGCTGGGATTGAAGGCATTCACCGTCATACCCAGCCCTACCTTATTTTTCAAAAAGATGCATAATTATGTGTTCGAGCCTGAGTGTCTGCATGTGTGTATGAGCCTGAGTGTGTATGTGTGTATGTGAGCCTGAGTGTCTGCATATATGTGTGAGCCTCAGTGTGTGCATGTGTGTGTGAGCCCAAGTGTGTAAATCTGAGTCTCCCTGTGTGCAAGCCTGAGTATGTGCATGTGTGTGTGTGTGAGCCTGAGTGTGTATGTGTGTGGGCCTCAGTGTGTGCATCTGTGTGTGAGACTGTATGTGCAAGCCTGAGTGTGTGTGTGAGTCTGAGTATGAGAGCCTGTATGTTCAAGGCTTAGTGTGTGCGTGTCTGTGAGCCTAAGTGTGCGCACATGTGTGTGTGTGAGCCTGAGTGTATATGTGTATACCATATGCATGCAGACACCTACACAGGCCAGAAGCCAGCCGCCACTCGGAACTGGAGTTACAGGCAGTTGTGAGTTCCCTGATGTGGTGCTTGGAGCTAAGACCTGGTCTTCTCCAAGAACAGCCAGTATTCCTCACCACTAAGCATCTCTTCAGCTCCTCCATTTAATTAATTAATTAATTCATTTTGACAGGGTCTTAGTCAATCTAGAGCTGGCTGATTCAATCCCAGTTTCCTGGTTAAGGAGCCCAGGCAGCCTCCGTCTCCACTTTCCTGGGGCTTGGGTCGCTGGCGCTGCTCAAACACCCACCTACCCTCCTGGGTGTCGAGCTCCCTCTTGCCAAAACCATGGCTCAGTGGCCAAGGCTGGTGTTTCCTAGAGAAAGGGACAGGTTGTTGCTAGCATTCTTGTTTTAATTTTAACCCTGTGGGAAGAAACTGGAATGTTCTCTGTGGAATAATGAGCCCCCGCGGGGCAGTGACTTCTTAAATAGAGGCCGCTCTGGAAGGCAGAGCCTTTTTTATGTTCGTAGGGGTGGGAAGGATACAAGTTGGAAAATCATTTCTTACCCAAGACGGAGAGTAAATCTTCAGACAGGGCAGAGATTGTCCCGCGCTGGGGCTCTTCCCACCAGCCCCAAGCTGCTCCTATCAGGCGGTTCAGCTGCTTTTAAGACTTAATTTCTGACTTCATCGGAGACCTAACTTGGTTGAGTGGACCAGTTTTTCCTTCGTGCAGTGCTCAGGAGTGGGTTGGATCTCTACCTCCTCAAAAGAGCCATGGGTGTGGCTACACCCATTATCCCAGCACCTTGGAGGGAGCTCAGGCTGGAAGATTTCAGCCTGGGCAAGCTTGGGGTAAAGCACAGGACTCTATCTCAAACAGGAACAAATAAAATACCCCACGAAATAATAGCAGAAGCAAACACACTCTAAAACAAAGATGCATCCAAGTTCTAAACTCAGGTTAACAAGGAATGGATGTAACGAAGATGTCAGTGAAGATAAGGCCGGGCCCGGTCTGGTGGGCCCTTCATCCAGTCCAGTTGTCCACTCGGTGCAGGAGGATTGGAGTAGGACATCTGCCAACAAGGGTGGCCTGCCCGCACTAGAGGAGACGCCAGACAGGGCCTCCTGGTGGGTGGGGCCAGCCCCGTGGTGGCATCATGCCTCCTGAACCAGTGCAGAATGAGTTTCCACCACGTCAGCCCATGCAGTTGGCACTTTGTGTCCCTGTGAGGCTTCCCTTGCACGCCTGGAAGGGAGACTAACTCATGCTCAGTCCTATAAGCCTTGCTGTGTGGATCTATTGTCCCCGCAAGTGAAGAGGGCAGTGTCCCCGGGGAAAAGATGTGAGCAGAAAGGAGGCAAATGACACCTGGAAGGAACGAGAAAGACGGCTCCAGTCTCCCTCTCCTCCTGCTCAGCCAAGGAGAAAACTGCCTTGAAAGCCCTCAGCTCTAAGCAGATCCTGGCCTAAGACATCCGCCCTGCTTGGCTCCTTGGCCTGAGACTCTAGCTGCCCACGTGCGGAAGGGGCTAACGAGAAGCGGGGGTGTAAGTGCCCCTCTGGTAAATGCGACCCTTGTGGATCCAGCGAGCTGGGCGGACCTGGGCTTGAGCCCAGGCTCTAGTTTCTCAGATGCATCGTGCGGGTCTCTCAGACGCGTCGTGCAGGTCTCTCAGACGGGTCGTGTGGGTCTCTCAGACGGGTCGGGTCGTGCGGGTCTCAGACGCATCGTGTGGGTCTCTCAGACGCGTCGTGCAGGTCTCTCAGACGCGTCGTGCAGGTCTCTAGATGCATTGTGCGGGTCTCTCAGACGGGTCGTGCAGGTCTCAGACGCATTGTGCGGGTCTCTCAGACGGGTCGTGCGGGTCTCATACACATCGTGCAGGTCTCTCAGATGCATTGTGTGGGTCTCTCAGATGCATTGTGCGGTCGTTCTCTCTCAGCAGGAGGAGAAAGGATCAATGTTTTGCCAAGAGCCCCTTGTCATCCTGGTACTCGGGTAGGCACTGGGGTGTCTGCCTCTTTTTGAGGCAGAGACTTGCTGTGTTTCTTTAGTTGGCTCCCGGCTCTCCAGGCTCTTGAGTGTGAGGATGTACCAACCACCCAGATAATGAAAATTTGTCTTATTTCATCTTTAAAAGCACTTCAGAGCTACATTGGTACCCCAAGACTTCTCAAGTGACCTTCTAATAATTAAATTTTCCCAGAGTCGTTCCTACCTCCTCAGGATACCGTTAGGGTTAGTCACCACGGTGACGTGCCAAGTTCCAGCCCACAGGCATTCAGTGGGGGCGCTTTCTGCTCTCCACATCGGCAAACTTAGGAACCAAATAACACAGGGATACGCGCTGGGCAGAGGGCACCGGGCTCTCTAAAACACTGTGCCTCCTTTCTACAACTCCGAGGCCAGCACAGAGGAGGAGGGGCGAGGCTGTGGTGGAATCCGGCTGGTTTCTGTTTGAGGCAATTAGGCTTCCTGGATAACCCAGCCCCAGAGACCCCCAAGGTGGCATTTCCCAGGGCTCTGCTGGAGATGCGGAGATGCTGGTGAGGGAGAGCTTTCCTGGGCCATCATGGGCAGCAGCAGATGGTTGGGAGACTTGAAGCAGAAGCCTTTCCTGGAACAGTACCAGTCCCCATGGGGGAGCCCAGAAGATCCAAGCCCTGCAGCAGGGGAGCAGGGAACAGATGGGCTGAACTGACAGAGCTGCGGACTCCTGACCAGGGCTTGTGGGGCCCTTGCCCCACTGCAGCAGATAGGTTAGGATGCACAGTGTCTCTTTTCTTGCTAGGAATGGTGGAACACATAGCAAGAGTGAGAACCAAAGTGTGAGAAGTGGGTGGATGAGGCTGAGGATGGCTCTGCAGTTAAAGCAGCACTGTTCTCCCCGAGGACCCGAGCCCAGTTCTCAGCACCCGTAACTCCAGCTCTGGGGCATCTGTTGCCCTCTTCTGACTTCCAGTGGGACCTGTGCTGTCTTGCACACACCCCAACACGTGTGTAATTTAAAAACAAAAACCTAAAATAAAATGGGGCAGGAGACAAACTTGATAATCAACTTCTTAGTCCTTGAGTGTTGGTAGGATGAAGACACAGAATGAAGACAGGACAAAGGATGGGATAGACACAGAGGACATTAGGAACATGGGAGAGGGTAGACACAGGACAGTGAGGACACAGGACGGGGTAGACACAGGACAGTGGGGACACAGGACGGGGTAGACACAGGACAGTGAGGTCACAGGACGGGGTAGACACAGGACAGTGAGGACACAGGACGGGGTAGACACAGAGGACAGTGAGGTCACAGGACAGTGGGGACACAGGACGGGGTAGACACAGAGGACAGTGAGGTCACAGGACAGTGGGGACACAGGACGGGGTAGACACAGAGGACAGTGGGGACACAGGACGGGGTAGACACAGGACAGTGGGGACTGGGACAAACTGGTGGCGGCCCATTAGGTATGTGACAATAGCCACAGAGCCTGTCACCTTCCAGAGAAGATGACTCAGTGCCACTGCAGAGAAGAGATGTATTGCCGTTGAGATGGAGAGAGATGGGGAAAAATCAACTGTGCCATACATGGCTGACCGGTCTCAGAGACTGGTTAAGGGAAACCTCCTTGCCTCGTTAGCTTTCCTGTCTAAATTCCTCAGGTATTAAAAGAAGGCATTTGGAAATTTTATGAACTCAAAAAATATTTTAACTGGGTAGTCATCCAAGAGCTCCATTTCAGCATCTGCTTAGGCAAAGCTTTGGAACTAGGCGAACCCGAGATTATTCACAGAGGTGCCATCTTCCCTGCCCATCCGATTCCTCCGGTAGAATCTGTGAGCCATGTACCACACACTTTCAAACAGCATCTAAATAGAATTTAAAGTTAGTGCTGTCCAGGAAAGGATCTTTATGAGAAGTAATGCCATGTAAGGGATGCTCGGTAGCCACAGCTGTGCCTGGCTTGGACAGCAGACTAGCGCTGGCCCATGTCCACTTCTCACGGGAACACTGGGATGTGGGCCACTGGCTGCCATTCGGGACATCAGCCACAGGTTTGTACCGTGTAACACCCGGTTGTTGGGGCTCTGTGACCGAGCTCAGTTTCGTCTGATGCCGTGTACCCAAGGTCCAGGTGGGCCTGCATGGGGCGGAACGTGAACCGAGGAGCATGGCAGAGGGGCAGGGTAGGAGCTGCCGCCTGAGAATTGTTCACAAAAACCATCTCAGGACCGAGGAGATGGCTCAGCTGTCCGAGGGCATGCTGGGTAAGTGTGAGGGCCCAAGGTGAGATCCCAGCGCCCATGTGAAAGGGGACTGGGGCAGAGATGGGCAGCTCGCCGGAGCTTGCTGGCCAACCGGTTCAGTGAGCGACCAGGGAGGACACCTGTCAGCCTCCGGCCTACACACACACACACACACCCCTCTACAAGAACATTCTAAACCTGTGCCTTACACAAATTTTAAATGGCATCTGGTAGAGTAGCAAGCACACTCAAGAAAGGGCAAAAGCCGAACCACCGAACACATGCTCAACCCTCACCCCTGTGTGCCACCCAGGTTAACTGAAGATACACGCTAATAACCATAACATACCATAACATGTGACTAGTTCACATGTGGGCTTCTCCAGCACGACTGGCAGAGTAGTTTTTTTTTGTTTTGTTTTGTTTTTCGAGACAGGGTGGCTTTGGAGCCTGTCCTGGAACTAGCTCTTGTAGCCCAGGCTGGTCTCCAACTCACAGAGATCCGCCTGCCTCTGCCTCCCGAGTGCTGGGATTAAAGGCGTGCGCCACCACCGCCCAGCCAGAGTAGTGTTCTTCACGGCACTATGAGAGAAGTCCTTGTATTCTCAGTAGAAGCTATGAGTAAGTCTATGTTTAAAAAGTACGAAGACCGAGAAGATGGCTCAGTGGCTCAGAGCCCCTGTTCTGCAGTGAGAGGAACTGAGTTCGAGCCCCCAGCAGCCACGTCGGCACTGCAGAACCTCACAGAGCGTGGAGGCGGCAGGAACATCGTAGCAGAGGGGCCAGAACGCAAGACCTGGAGGATGAGGAGGAGAGCTCTGAGAAGCTGTCTCCGAATCTTGGGGCGGGAGAGATTGCTTAGCAGTGAGGGAGCAGAGTTTGATTCCCAGCACCCACAGCGATTCACAGCTGCTCTTAACTCTTATTCCTGGGAATCCAGTGCCCTCTTCTGGCCTTGGGCACACACAGAATGCGCCTGGTGACATTCAAGGAAAACCCTCATCCCCATGAAGTACTATAATGTCGTTTTTGAGGGGCGGGCATGTCTGTGATGGTCCACAGTTGTGTTCCTAGTACTCCTGTCAGGTGGCTTACAGCTGCCTGTAACTCCAGCTGCAGGCGATCTGCTGCCCTCTTCTGGCCGCCGTGGGTCTCTGCACACACACGTACATATATACACAACGTTTACAAATGAAGAAGTGTTTATACAAAGGCCACATCTTGCCCTGATCCCTTCCCCATGTCCCTGCCTCATGGCTGTCAATCACACAGCCACAGATGCCCGATGTCAGTAATTCTGCCTTGACTCAGGGCTCCTTGTACTGAAACCGGGAGCCCAGATGAATCTTTGTTTCACTTGTTCCTCTTGGCATTTAATTACAATGTTGAAAGCTCCACTGACAGATCAACTTTTTTTTTAACGTTTAAAGGAAATTACAAAAATAGGTCTTCAGAAAACATGCGTCTAATTAATTTGTCTTTTTCTACAAAAATAACTGAAATTTTGCATGCTGTTTACAGTGAATTTTGCTGAGTCACTACAGGAAAAGTCACTTCTTTTCCAGAATCCACAGCCGCATAATTTTGTCTTCCTGTTGAGTATTTTTTCAACAGTATTTTTCCCAGAGCGTCAACTCCAGAGCTCTTAAATACTTGAACCAAAATAGAATTTAGTCATCTTTATATTTATAACTAATATACATCCTGAGTTCTGGCGCAGCTGAGTCATATCTGAAGGGAATACACAGACTTGACTTAAACAGCCTGTCCCCGCCTTTTTTGGAGATTTTATGTGTCTCTTCACCAGGTGCATGCAGTACCTCCAGAGGCCAGAAGAGGGCGCTGGATCCACTGGCGTTACAGAAAATTACAAGCCCTCATGTGGTGCTAGGAATTGACCCAGGCAGGGTTCTCTGGAAGAGCAGCCAGTGCTCTAAACTCCTGAGCCAGGATCCTTTCTCCTTGTTTCATTTGTTGAAGGCGGAAGTCACAAAATAATCCCACACTAGTTCAGAGTTATTAATAATGAAAGGTTATTTATTTAGGGGAAACTCACAGATCACTGTCCTAGATAACAGTCCTCTGCACGAATGGGGAACAGGAACAGTCTAGCAGCCAAAAGCAGGACCAGAAGCGAGAGAGTGCAGGCTTTACAGCTGCATTTACAGTGTAAGAGACCACGCCCAAGTGGGCTGACGTCTTAAATGCTATTGGCTGAGGGAGCAGAATGTGCTCCCACAATCTGCATTTTGAATTTTATGCAATGCCTGTTGCAAAAATGGCTCCTCCATCAGATGGCTCTTGCTTTTCTTTGCCTTTGAGTTTGTGGCTGAGAAAGGGTTCGGAAAATCAGTTAGAGCTACTCTCACGTGATATCCCCCAGCCTCCCGCGAGGGAAATCCCTTTCCATGAGGCAGCCTTGGACCGCTGTGGTCCTCAGGATCTGGCGGTAGGGGCAGGCAAGGCTGGGTTCTCGCTGCCCCCCCCCCACTCACGTGAGAATTATTTTGTAGTGCTGTGGATAACCTTGGCATCAATGTCTTCACTTCTGTCCGTATGCAGGCGGTTGCCAAACCTCTCACTTCCTGATCTGCCAGTTGGTAGACTTGACATTTGCTATAGAGTTGCCCTTTGAAATTGGGCCCTTGTGGAGTTTGTCCCCCCCCCCCCTTTTCCTTATTGCCTTTAGACTTAAAGAAAAGGTTCCCTAATTTGGAGGAAACAAAAGTACTCCCTGTGGATATTTTCTGTGGTCAGTCGTGTTGACTGCTTGGTGTCCTTTTGAGCCCACCCTCCCCTGGACGCTTCAGAAGCTGAGTTTCTGGAACTTCGATTCTGGTGTGTGTGTGTGTGTGTGTGTGAGAGAGAGAGAGAGAGAGAGAGAGAGAGAGAGAGAGAGAGAGAGAGAGAGAGAGAGAGAGAGAGAGAGAGAGAGAGAGAGAGAGACGGGTCGTCTGGTGAAGTTTTACGGACACGTTGGCCACCTCTCCTCAGCTTCCACTGACTCTTGTGAACATTGGGGGCCGTGCGTTTTGGCTCCTCCGTGGCACTCTTTTCTTGAGGCAAAAATAATTGAACTTTTATAGGCAAATTAGATAGAGACCGTGAAGTGGATGCTGCTGACGCTGTTCCAGACGTTTGCCGGGAACAGGTGGGGAATTAGAGAGCCTTCCGTGTGGCGACGATGGGCTCGTGAGGACGATTTGTGGAAATGAGCCGTGAATAGTGTAATTTTGCACTTGATGTCAAACTGAAGGAACTTTTGCTTCTATATTTCAACAAGCCATGTCTCCGTGATGGTTGAAGGCGCCGCTTCTAGATGCATGTAATCATTTGAGCAACAGTGTTAGTCTCTCTCCACGTTCCCCGCCTTACTGGTTTGATTGATGCGATTGCCGGTGGTCCTTTGTCCCTGGCTTTTTTACATGCTGTTTGTGTATTGTCTTTAACATTAAGGCTCAGCAGCTTGCAGGGTAAGCTTGGGCAGGCTATAGGGGTAGCTAGGTGCCCTTCGCAGCTCTGGGCCAGTTTCTTCATTGGTGAGCCCAGGGTGACTTGGGAGTGGGGTTAAAATCAGACTTGCTCCTCGGTGCTCATCCACAGTGTTCAGCAAACTCAGAACCTGGCTGCTTTTTGTTTTTTGTTTCTCCGTTGCTGTTTGTTTTTGGTAGTGTTTTCGTGTCGACTACATGGTGTACATGTCAGTGTGCAGCTGTGTGCCCCTGGGAAGGACAGCACAGAGTGTCCCTTAAGACCGGGCCCGTCACTGGGCTAAGCAGGCTCATGGGCGTCCTCTCAAAATCTCCTCTCTCTGCCCTGCAGTGCCAGGTCACAGGAACATATGACCATGGCTGGTTTTCTGTGTGGGTACTTGGGATTCGAACTTGGGTCTTTACCCACTGAGTATCTCCCAAGCCCCAGAATCTGCTTTTTTAATCCATTATTCTACAATAGTTTTAAAGACGTTAGTAAACCAGGGAGGCACACACAAGTCCCCGTAGTCTAAAGATTTCCCAAGAATGTTTATCTTAGCCTACACGTACCTTGTCTTGTTGGTCTTTGGGGCTGCTGCACAGAATGCATATGTGGCTGAGGATTTGGTGAAAATGGGACTTCGGTGGAAGCTGGGCCTTGTGCTTTTATAAAACATTTCAAACCTCATGAAGCCTTGGGAACTGAAGGCACCACTGTGTTGCTCAGACCTGCAGTGGCCACAGGGGTCCCTGCCTGGGAAGCAGGGCAGCTTCTGTCTCTTTCTGGTCTCCCTGACTGGCTTTGTGGAGCAAAAGAATGCAGTGTTGGGTTTTTGTTTCTGTTTTTTTTTTTTTTTTTTTTTTTTGCGGAGCGGGGGAAGGGAGGTCTGTCAGTGCAGAGCTGCTTTGAAAGATGGAGCAGAGTGGGTTTTTCGGGGAGCAGATGGCTTTCTCCGCCGGGTGAAGTACACGGGAAGGATGTACAAATGCAGGTGTGTTGCCGGGTGCCTGTTGTTTCTGCTCTCTTTTTTCATTCCGAGCGGCTGACGTTTATTATGACAACGTTCCTTTTCTCAGGCCTGGTCGTGGATGGAGAACTAGCCCTCATTGCTGTGTTTTTTCTGGGACCCCATCACCCCACGGTCTGACCTCCATGCCTGCTCAACAGCCCCCTCCTCACTGTTTCCGCTGCTGTGCATTTGCTCCGTGCTGTTCTTTTGCAAACGTGTTTGATCCCAAGGCTTCTCTCCTCTTTCAATGTCATTTGGAGCTGCCATGCCTTTGAGGAGGAGGAAAACCAGCGTGCTTGACCCTTCGCTGCGGTGCGCGGCTGGAATCGGCCCCTCCTCTGGCATCCCTGTGTAAACTGTGTAGAGTTGTCTCACAGCAGCTCCGAGATCTGGCGCGGAGGGCAGCTCGAAGCTTTTAGGGTCTTTTGGTTCCCACGATTGGTCAGACTTAGCCTCAGCTAATTTCTGTAAACTCTAAATCTTGGACAGCGGGTTTAATTTTCAGAAGATGGTTGCATCTTTGTTTTAGAAACACTCACGGGCCTTTAGTTATTTCAGTTTGATTTCTGGGAGCGCAGTGGCATCCCTGATGTTTGGATGAATCTCCAGCAGGAGCTCAGACTGGGTGGAGTTCTGCCACTCCTGGCGACCTAGTTCTGGCCGGCAGCATTCCTTCCTGTCCACCGCCCTTGTAGATTAGAGTTCAAGGCGGAAGACTTAGGCTCTTTGCTTTTAAAGCTCACACTTCCCACTTGGCTTTGTTTTCTCCAAACCATCCCAGATTTCTGACATGGCCTTGGATAAGGGCTGCCATGGGAGGTTCGTTTGAGTGGGGTTTCTTGTAAGGCGGTCAACTGCAGCCTTGATGTTTGTCTTCAGTGTCCCTGCTGCCAGGATGGGTGTCCATTCTGTGCAAAGGACAGCGCCGTTAAGGTCACTGAGCCTGGAGCTGCAAACCAGCGTGAATTAACAGAAGAGATGCTGGGTCCCTGGACTCAGTGTGGGGGGAGTGAGCATGCATATGTGCGGCATGGTAGTCTTTATAGACGGTCATAGGTTCTCGAGAGGGCGATATGGATGTGGGAGGAACTGAGGGGGGGGGCTGGAAATTATGGAACTACAGTATAGGTATGTTTGAGACTCTCAAGATTAAAAAATTTAACCCAAGGGACGTTACAGATCATAACATTTGTAAGAAGGAAAATGAAAAATCACATCTGAAGATAGCGTTTTGAGTGGAATCATGAGACTTACACAAAATGCTATATATATATATATATATGTGCTCATATATAACAGACATTTGTACATTTTTAAAGCCCTCTCTCTTCAGTGTGGTTCAGCAATCCCACAGTAGCACCAGGGGTGACAGAACCCAAGTCCCCCGACAGCCCCAGTCACCCAGAACCGCCATGTTCATGGACGCGCTCTATCCCTAGAACTAGCCAAGGGTAAAGTAGAGGCGACGCGGCCACTGACTGGGACAAGAGAAGAAGGGGAAGTAGGGTCCTGCACTTGACCAGTTCAGCTGTGGCAGTGTGCGCGGACAGCGGTCGGAAGGTGTGAATTCGGAGTGTTTTATGGTTGTGTGTGTCAAAGCCTGTGCCATTGCGGTTTCACTGTGGGAATTATCACGTTAGGTTACTCGCTTCTCCTTCATGAGACCCACCTTCAAGACGCCGACGACGGTCCGTGTCCCAGTATCCTGTGCGCTCCAGGAGAGGGAGATGGCCGTGCATGCGGGACACTGGTGATGCGCTGTGAAGAAGCAGCAAGTGGAATGTAAAAGATGGGGAACGGGCACACAGAAGTGTTAAGTGGGGAGGTGTGGGTCACCCCACTGGGAAGCAGGCACAAGCCAAAGTAAGAAACTGAAGAAACTAACCCTGGGAATTCCAAGGAGGCTGTGTCCCGGCCTGCGGGCAGCCCTGGGTGTCTGGTGTTGCTCAGAGAGCAGCTGGGGTACCTGGGACAAGGAGAGCGAGAGCAAGAAGGGTTGTACCGAGCTCAGTGTGGTGGCCCAGTGGCCAGCTCCTCCCTCCAGGTCCCCTGGAACTGGAGTTACAGACGGCTGTGAGCGACCATGTTGGAATTGAACCCAGGTCCTCTGGACGAGCAGCCAGTCCTCTTAGCCTCTGAGCCATCTCTCGAGCCCCTAGGCTGGATCTTTTTTTGTTAATAAAATTTAGATGTTCTTAATACTCAAGGACAATAAAGCCCCCGTGTTAGGAGCAGACTAACACAGCCCGGAAAGACTGGCTTCTCTCCCCAGCCCCTCCTCACGACAAGTTCTCGGGAGAGCAGCAGAAATCCCCAGCCCTAGGTGCACACACGTTCTGTGCGTAGCCCTGGGATGCAGAAGGAAAGGAGCTCTGCACCCAGCACTCTGGTTACAACACCATGAATTACGCACGGTGAAGCTGAAAGGGCCCATTCTCTGTTGCCCTGGATTCGGGGACTCCCTGAAACCCAATCCGATGTGTGTTTAATGAGTGTTCTGAACACCGAGGCTCGGCGCTGAGGGGAACAAGGAGACAGTGTGTCCTTGCGGGCGGCGTGGCCTCCTTAAGCGGGGAGAAAGGCAGCACTTGTGTGTAGACTAATGGGCGGACCTAAACATTTACCTACATCCGTCCAGAATGACAGCTTTGTCCCGGCTCCCCAGAGCTGAAGTGTGAAATTTTATTTCCTGTGTGTAGTGATCACACTCTTTCCTGTCCTCTTTGATTCCTGAGTTATCTCTTGTCTTTTGTTCCTCCGTGGCATCGTGGCCGTCACCGTAGCTAAGACGAGGTAGAGTTAATATACTGAGTTCTGGGTGCCCAGGGCCCCCAGCCCTGTGCTGGAGTAGCTTGGCCCATGTGAGTGCAGCCGTGGCATGATGACGATCTCCTTGCTGAAATGGCCCACGTGTGACACATAGATGAGGTCCATGTATGGATTCCCACGGATTTCAAGTGTCCAGTTACACAGGCATCACTACAGATGTTCCCTGAAATGAAAACTTCAGCCGAGGCCTGTGACTGTTTCTGCTCGATAGCTACACACCACAGAAAACACCTTCTCCCTTAGTGACTGCCAGCCACTGTTGACTGAGGTTTTCTGTGCTGCCCGGTTCCCGTAGTCATTAAGTCCCAAGGAAATAACACAGAGCTCTACATTAGTTATAAACTGGCCCATTAGCTCAGGCTTCTTATTAACTCTTATAACTTATATTAGCCCATTATTCTAGTATATGTTAGCTACATGGCTCGGTACCTTTTTCAGCAGGATAGGTCACATCTTCCGTGTCTGGGCAGGACTGCAGAGGGAGCTTCCCCCTTCCCAGAATTCTCCTGTTCTCATTGACCCACCTCTACTTCCTGTCTGCTTGTCCCGCCTATACTTCCTGCCTGGCGACTGGCCAGTCAGCATTTATTTAAAACATAATTGACAGAATATAGACAATTGTCCCGCACCAAGCCACGATGGTGGTTGCAGGGGATTATAACGGAGCTGAAGGATTCCTGGTGCCCTGTGACAGGAGAGCCGTGGCACTTCCCTCGTGGTCTGTTGTCATGCCAGTGGAAACCACGCCACTACTACAGAGATGAGAAAGCAGAGCACAGGAATTATGAACGGGGCACAGCAGTAGTGATGCTAAGAGACCACAGTAGCGTGTGTATTCTGTGTGCACCAGATACATACAACTGTATACCACCTGTGTGGGTGTGTCATGGGGCATGCCATAGGCTGGGTGAGTGCACTCTGTGGTGTTTCGTGACCATGTTCTGGGGACTTCTCATCCAGCAATCAGCGTAGCTGTGCTTTCGAGAATCCCCACACCAGTTTGGACCTTGAGAATTCCCTTCACACTTCTTTGAGAGCAGCCTCAGTCCTCCACTCTGCCATGCGCCCTCTGGGATTTCCTCTCTGATGTCTCCTTTCCTGCTAGCTAATTTCCATTCTCTGGTCTTTGGCGGAGAACCCAGAGGTGTCGCCCACCCTGAGCCCTGGCGTCTAACGCTTGGCCTGGTGTTGGGCGTTCTGGCTTTACCTTCTGACGCTTAGGAGATTTTATTTCTGCCTCGCCTTGTTTAGCCCTGAGAGCTCTTTCATGGTCACCAACCATCCACCCTCCTTTACAGCCTTCCGGGTTTCGCTGTCACCGGTGTTCAGGAACTTGTTCAGGGTTGTGAGTACGCATGCTTTGGAGAGAACTTCCCCCGTCCCGAGCTACCAGACACGCAGCATCCTCCGTTGCCAGTGTTGGGCGTTCTGCCTCCTCTGACTGCTCCTCACTCCAGACTCCCCTCCTCCTCACCTCTGTAGTTAGATTTCCGCTTGCTCCTCTGTCATTGCCCAGAATTCTGAAGAAATCTCTCACCTGATGCCCCCCTCTCATTTTGTTCCTTTTTTAAAAAAAAAAATTAAAATTTTTTTGTTTTTATTCTTCAACTGTCATTTATTTTAGCAGGGCATCTGGAAACAGCTGAGATACATTGCATGTGTTCATTTTACTATATTTAGCCCCAAGTCTGACGTTTCCCCCTAGTTTTCTTTAAGCGCAGTCTGACAGTGGCCTTGCGCTAATCCTTCTAGGAAAAGGCAAAAAAACATGGGCCTTTACACAGAGATCCAGATTCCTGTGGAATTTCTCGGTCTGTGCCCTCCTTGGCTCGCACTTCAAGGCTAGCTCTTCTCTGGAGCTGGGGGCTGCGGAGTCGGTGCATAGGAAGGGCCCAGCTGAATTAACGCGCGTCCTGGGAATATAGCTGAGAGATGCCGAGACCTGGTGTGAATCTTTCAGAAGAGATGACGAAATAGAAAGATCTTGAACTGTGGAACATGGTCCTCATACAGAATAATGACAGTGAAGGGGTGGGGGCCATTTAGCCATGAAAAAAAAAATCACCTCCTGTAGTTAGCTTGTGCGCTAGGTGTGCTTGAGCCAGAGGTGTAGGGTTTGTGAAGGCTGGAATTTTTCCCAGTTGGCCTATCAAGGCATTATATCTTTGTCACCTCTGGCTCCTAAAGTGACAGTGCCAAACATGCACTGTCTGTCTACATGTGGCTGAGAACTAGGCCCTAAAGTGGCTGTTAGTGTGTCAGGACCAGAGGACGAAACACTAGACAGCAGGTAGCATGCTCACCAGAGGACTGTCAGGACCTGTTTGCTCCTTCCCAGCCTCCTCCAGCTTCCAGCACTGACCATGATAACTCGGCATCCCATGGCAGTCAGCTGTGTCCCCTCAGTCTCCGCCTCTTTGTCACCCTGCCCTTCCCATCGTATCTTCCGAGGACACCAACTCATGCTGGGCTTGGGGCTACCCTGATGGCCTCTCTCTACGCCTACGAAGTCAGCTTTCCAGACTCTCTGGGACTGCGGGGTTGAACTGGGCCCCGTGGAGCAGGTTTTGTGTTTTGCTACTATTGTTGAGTCTTCAAGTTGATTATCAGTCTCAGGTAGAGACCAGACCACCTGTAGGACCCCCAGAGTCCACCTGTGGGGCCCCCAGAACCCTACAGATTGTTGAGTTCATCAGTCCCTGTGACTCGTCACTGTCCCCAGGGAGTCGGTAAGCATGTTCAGATGGAGGGGCACTCTGGGCCACCTTCTCCTGAATTCTAAGCAAGTACAGCGTGAATCGGGCATGGACTCCTTCCCCAGAGGCAGATTACTGTTGGCGCTAAGCTCTAAATCCAGGGACATTTCAGGAACCTGCCTTTCAGTTTGGGTCCCATTCCTCTGCCACAGGAGCAAGACATTTTGCGATCATTGTTGCATTTTGCGGGACCAGACACATGCTGCAAAGCCTGATCTCCGTTTGATCCCTGGAGCCCACAGCAGGTGATGCGAGCGCCGGCTGTTTTGCAAGCTTGCCTCTGACCTGTGACACACGTGCGGGCGCACACACGATTTCGAAAAGGTCCATTTTGTGATCCTACTATTTTAGCATCACAGCTGTCCGGAGGGGCAATGAGTATGTGGTTCAGCTGCTGGGGAGCCAGAGAGCTGGAAGTTCAAGACCAGCCTGGGATGCTCCGTGAGTTTAGGTCAACCTTTGCAAATAACTAAAACCTTGTCTCCATAACTGTAACAACAAGAAGAAGAAGTAACAATGTCTCATTCTTTCTTAACTCCCTATGGTAGGACTGAACAATGATTTACCTGTTGAATCCGTGAGCCTCTCTGTGGCTGGCTGTGTTTGGAAAGATGAAGTAATTAATACGGAATGAGACGGTAAAAAACGAGCATGTTCATATAGGACCATAGTTTTTGCAAGAAGATCAAAGGCCGGAATCTTCCTTTATTGATTTTAAATTGTTTTTTTTGTCTGTGTGTGTTCAGTATATGCTCTTGTGCATGTCCACTGTGTGTGGATGCTACTGCGTGTCTCTCAGTCACATTCCACCTAATATTTTGCGACAGGTGCTCTTACTGCATACGGAGTTTAGAGATTCTCCTAGGCTGAGGCTAGTGAGCCGTGGGGTCTGCCTGTCCCTGTCCCCACAGCACGAGCATCACTAGCGCGCTTCGCTGTGCTCAGGTTTTCTGTGAGTGCTGGAGATTAGAACTCATGCCCTCTCCTTGGATAGAACCCACACGGCCTGCTAAGCTAGTTCGTCAGCTACAGAGCCTGCCTGTCGTTACTTCACTACTCCACCGCGTGGGAGCACCGAGAAGCCAGCCACTTGGAAGCCACTAACAGCCCTCATCAGACTCTGCCGCCGTCACTGCTGAATCTGTATTCTTTAGAGCTGAAAAACTAACGAGTTTCCATGGTGATGACATCAGCTGTGCCCCTTTTGCCCAGCGATACATTGTATAGCCACCTGTGCTCACCTGACAGTCACGCCTGTCAAGACCCATTCGGTTGGGCTTCTTTTAAACGGTCCTGGATATTCTATTCTCAGATTGCTCTACCATCAGAAAGAGTAGCCAGCTGTTGTGTGTGTGTACACGCACGCTCGCATGCACGTGTGCCACTGCCTGTGTTACATATGTACCTAAAAACAACTTCAGATGCCGTTCCTTAGGCGCAGCCCGCCCTATTTTTAGAGACTGGAACTTAGCAAGTAGCACTTACCGTCTGCTCTAGTTTACCTAATTATTTGCTTATATCAGGGACTTAGTGGAAATCATTTTCCTATTCATAGCATAGCCTACACTTGACTTCACTCCCTTAGTAAGAATATCTCAGCCTTCTCAAGCTGTAGTGTTTATTAATAGCTCTATTTGCCCATTCAGAAATGGTCCGAGAAAGAAGACTGTAAGACTATTAAGAAAATCCATGGGGCATTGTAGTACCCTATGGTCAGACTGGCGGACAGTGGATTATGGGACTTAGAACGGCATTTTCAAAGGTACTGTTGCTAGGAAGACTGGCTTTAGAGAGAAGCCATTTCTTTCTGTTGGGTAAGCGTGTGTGCCCTGGTTGCCATGGTTACACTAAACCCCCAAAGAGGAGGGGGGAACACTCCCTTAAATGGCTTTCCGAAACCTGAGCTGATGGAAATTTAGTAAACCTGGTCAGACGTTACATTTGTAGATTTCTGTCTGTCAGAGAATTCCCGAAAGCTTTCTCCAGTAGGAGATTCATTCGGTCCTTTAGGGAGGTGAGGAAGAGAGAGAGGCTGTGCCCGTCATCTGCAGAGCTGCAGCTTTAGTCTTTGGGAGAGCAGAAGTGTCCTTGCATGGAAGGATGTGGATAACCTGAGAACACAGGAGCAGTGGGAAGGCGCAGTACTCACGCCCTCGGCCCTGAGCTTCTGTTTGCTAGACCGTGTCTGCGAATACGCGCAATTTAGGATTCAGGGAGCCCTTCCCAAGCCTGTGAACGCCCCGCTAATGTGATTTCATAGGGCCCAGTGAAAGGCCAATTTAAAATGGAGAAGGCAACAGGGACACACCGTGTGGAGTCCGCCAGCTTGTTTGTGCAATAGATTAAAATTCAAATGCTCTTGGAGCTTAATTAAGAGTAGCCAATAAGAAAAAAAATGAAAGAGATTTGATTATGTGGTTTCATTTATTGCCAATTTGTTCTCCAGAATGAAACATCATAGCTAAGCTTTGACCTCCTATCAGGGAAATACTTCGGAATATCTCATCGAGACTACTGGAATATGGGGTTGGCTGGATTCAGATTTTTATAGGCCATGGGAACCTTAGTGATCCGCAAAAGTGCCACATGGGGATATTTGAGAAAACACCCACAGGGGTTTTAGAGCAGGCCTGGGTTCACCATCTGTGATTCCAACTACAGGGGATCTGATGCCCGCTTCTGGCTTCCATGGGCACCAGGCAAGCACATGTGCACAAATACATGCAAGCAAAACACTCACATACATAAAATAAAAATTTAGAAAAGTGTTGCCAGGCGGTGGTGGTACACTCCTTTAATCCCAGCACTCAGGAGGCAGAAGCAGGCAGATCTCCGTGAGTTTGAGGCCAACCTGGTCTACAAAGCAAGTTCTCTGTTACACAGAGAAACCCCATCTTGAAAAACCAGTAGATAGATAGGTAGGTAGGTAGGTTGATAGGTGGGTAGACAGACAGACAAAATCTCCGTAGCAAGCCACTGTCATATTAAATCCCTATTGTCATACATAGATTTTTGACCTGATAACATGACCACTCTTAGAAAATTCTTTTCTAGATATTTCCTCACTGTCTTTGTGTTTTGCCTCCTTAACTGATGCTGCTGTCACCCCCCCCCCCCCACTCAACACAGTTCCTTATCTGATTATTTAGAAACAGCGTCACAAGCAGCCCAGGCTGTCCTCCCACTCCCACTCCTGTGTGGTTGAAGGTGACCTTGAACTCAGGATATTTTTGCCTCTACCTCCCAAGTGCTAGAATCCCAGGCACACACCTGGTTTATACAGATTGGGAATTAAATGGAGGGCAGGGGGCTCATTGCGTGCTAGGCAAGCCATCTGCCCACTGCACTACGCCCCAGCCCACTACTCGGATTAGACTGTTTGCATGCGCGTGAGTATGGACACCAGAGGCTGATGTTGGGTTTCTAATACTCACAGTCTCTCACTGAACCTGGAGCTCACGGTTGACTAGAGGACATGGCCGATGAGCTCCGAGGATTCCTCTGTCTCTGTTCCCCCAGCAGCATAGCTATAGGGTGCAGACAATGCCATCATGGCCAGCTGCTGTGTAGGTGCTGGGTACCAGCTCAGGCCCTTACACCTGTGTGGCAGGTGCTGTGTAGACTGAGCCTTCTCCCCAGTGTGGCTTCTTTCTTTCTGTCTGTCTGTCTGTCTGTCTCTTTCAATAAAAGACTCTTCTGAATTGTCATGGTTTGCGACTCGTAGGTATTTTAGGCTGCAGTGACCCTGATACCCACTGGAATGTTAACGGTGAGTTCCTGGAAGGCATCAGGGTATCATTGACTTGTAAGATGCTGTGAATTCACAGGGGACTCAGGATGCTTCCTGGTCATCCATCCTCAATGGATCTCGGGGGCCAGAAAGCAGTCACTCGGACTCTTCAAGTTATGCAGCTCCCAGTACCATCGGAGAGGCATGTATGTAAATGTGCACGAAAACGTAAACTTTAAGAATATTTTAAGAAATGAGATCCAGGGACTGGAGGAGAGATGACTCAGTGGTTAAGAGCACTGACTGCTCTTCCAGAGGACCTGAGCTCAATTCCCAGCACCCACATGGTGGCTCACAGCCATCTGTAATGAGATCTGGCGCCCTCTTCTGGCCTGCAGGCGAACATGCAAGTAGACATAAATAAATCTTAAGAAAGAAGTGAGATCCACTGTTAACTGGATTCTGGTCATGCACACGACCCTGCAGGCAGTCACTTCTGTTGCTCTGTGACAGAACGCAGGTGGCATTTGCAAGGCTGAGGTGAGGCTGCAGCTAGCATAGCCTGGGGCTGACCAGGAAGTTAGCTGTGCCCGTGGACACCTGTACTGACTCATGCAGGCCTCAGTGCCAGCGGAAGCTCCCCACCTCTCTGTGACGAGCATTAGTCTAATACCCTGGCCTATAAAAACTCCATTGTATACTGACTTATCCCTGCTTGCGTTTAAATTTCTCGTGTTGAACTGTGAAGTCTCATTTCTCAGAGTCTGTAAATCTAGTTATCAGATTCCCTTAGTTCCAGGAATTCTTTGGGAAATATGAGCGCCCACCAGCTGGGCAGATAATTGGCGAATCCTCTTTTTTTTTTTTTAATACAGTGTTGGAGGTTGTGAAACTGGACACTGTACGATACAGGAATTCTTCCACGGCGTCTTACTCCCGGGCCCATTTTTAAAAATGTTTTTGTTAAAAATCTCTGGCTTTTGCTGGTGCTACTGAAGGAAGGAAGGTTCTAGAGGATGTGACTGTCCATAAGCTAATCGTGTGGCTTCTTGCGTACTGGTGTGAGAAGTGACCTAGAATCAAGGGTTGATACGCGCAGGTTACTGTCTCCGTCTGTCAGCCTAACTGGGAATGACTGTGTGTACGTAGCATGTCAGAAACAGCAGATGACGGCTCCAGGGTGATAGAAAGCGGGGTTGGTGACCCGTAGCCCACCGTCCTCTCTCACGTCTCACTCTTTGGATAAATGTGCGTGGGAATGTATCTCATAGGGAAGAAGGGGTTCTCTGGTGGCCACGTCTTACTCCTGACAGCTGTGCATATGGAATGGCTGGACCCATGACCCGTGACCATGACATCTTCCACACAGGATGTTGTGTAGCTGCGGGTTTCTTCTAGGCAGCCGTGACGGCGACTATAGGACCGTACAGGGGCGTCTGTTAGAGCAGTGGGAGTGTGGTGCCCCACACGGAACCGTCTCTATTGGCCTCTGTGGCCCTGTGAGGACAGGATGATGGGCACGCCGTCACTGTACCTGTGGGCTCTCAGCCCTCGCTGTCATTCAGCATCTCGAGTCAGCCAGCTCCTAAACTTCTGTGTGTGTTGGAAGGGAAGTGGAAACGTGAAACCAGAGACCTCGTGACATCTGCCTGCTGAGGTTTGGCGTGTATGTTAGGACTTGATCCATCTTACCGGCAAGGTCTTAGGAGTCCACAGAGTTACAAAGAGAAAACAAGGCATGATTCTAAGTTTGGGTGTTCTACATGTCACCCCCTTCTCTCCTATCATGCAGACCTGAGAACTGAACTCAGGTCGGTTGCCAGGCTTGGCGGCAAAGCTCTTACCTGCTGAGCCGTCTTACCTGCCCTGGTTTACCAACTGCACGTAAAGAAACTCGGTCCCTACTCTGTGTGCAGAAACAGATGCCGGGCATGGTTTTCTGTCTGCTGTCCCAGCTCTCAGGAGGCTAAGGCAGAAGGACAGTGTGTTCAAGACCAGGCTGGCCACACCGCGGCACACAGCCACACACAGAGCCACATAGCAACACACAGGTACATACAGCAACACACAACAACACACAGCAGCACACAATATCACACAGTTTCACACTCCTCAAAACCGCAGGCAGTGTGTTACCGGAAAAGGAAAGATGCTGTGGCTGGGGTTGAGGTGGGGGAAAATCGCTTTATCTCCATCCGGAGTCAGCAAGAACACAGGCACAGAAGTGGCACCCAGGATGTCACAAGGTGGATGGTGGCGAGTCCTGCGTGCCCCCTTGTGAGCCCCGCTGATGCGAGAACCAGGAGCAGTGTGGTTTGCATGCCTGGCCACACACAGCAGAAGCCATTTCTAACGCCGGTTGTTTCTGTCCACAGCAACGAGCTCCCGGGAAGGTGCTGCTTGATGCCGTGTGCAACCACCTCAATCTCGTGGAGGGCGACTACTTCGGCCTGGAGTTCCCTGACCACAAGAAGATCACGGTAGGAGACACTGGGGATTCCTGCTGTTCATGCTAGGTGCGGGGAGGAATCCCTACCTCTCTGGCCATGCAGAAGTAAATAGAAGGAAAAGTCCCAGAAAGCACTAGTTTGCATTTTAAATAGATATTTGAATAAATATCCAAAATACGTGTAAAGATAATTTGTGCCTCTGCCAGCAGTGTCTGAGGCTGGCAACAGCCTCCCTCTGTCCTGCCTTCCTCTCCCAAAGGGGTCACGACCCACAGGTATTTGGGTGGTTTTTTGGCCTGCATGCATATCTGTATACAATGCGGATGCAGTACTTGTGGAGGCCAGAAGAGGGCGTTGGATCCCCTGGTACTTGAGTGACAGTTATGAGCAGCCATGTGGCTGATGAGAATCAAACCCAGGTCTCCCGGAAAACCAGCCAGTGTTCTTCACTGCTGAGCCACCCCTTCCGCCCCTCCCCCACATCGTTCTGGCTCTTCTGTAGTTTACAGAGGAGATCGTAATCAACTGGGAGGAATACATTTTAAGATGTATTTTATTTACCCTTCTGTCCAAGGCATTATCATTTAATATAGAGCTCATCTCAGTAACTATGAATAAGTTATTCTCATATTGTCATTTTTGCCGTACCCAGTTGTCAAATCCTGCTTGTGTGTTTGACGCCAGCTCCTCTCCTGTCTGTGACTGCGGTGCTCAAGGGTCGTCACTTTGGATTTCCAGGGCGGTGCCCGGTTGCTGGCTTGGGCAGCTGCTGGTGCATTTGAGGCAGCGTGGGGCACAATTTGATCCCTGGATCAGAAGGCCACTGCATCTAACTGCAGTCGGGCAGTCTGGGCTCAGGACAGCCATCAGGACCTGCTGTGTTAGTGTGGCCTGGACCCTGAAGTGTGGTGGGTAGGCGCTGGGATTGCGTGGGGTCGGGGAGATGACAGATCTCACCCTGACCTGACCTAGGGCTCATCAGTGGTCCCACGCTGATGGGCGTGGCCAATAAGCAGGACTAGACGGTGAATTCCTTAGAGCCTAGGAGTAAAAGTTTGAAGTCTAGACAACTGGTTTTGTTTTAAAAATCAACCGAAACTCTGAAATAAGATCCCAGAGTAAGAAAAGAGTAAAAAAGACGGAAGGAAGAGGACAAAGGCAGAGCCGATGGGAGCTAGAGGGAGCCAGAGCTGGCACAGTCCCTGAGAGGAGTGTGTCCCAGGGGAAGATATGGGCAGTGCGGAGGCCCCGGCTGCTGTCCTGTGCTCCGCCCACAGCCACTGGCACGGGAACCGGGAACCTAAAGTGAGGCAGGTGATGTCCCTCTGCTGATTCCACCGCCAAACATCCTGCCATCCGCCCCACCTTTTCCTCATTGTTGGTTTGCAGTGCTGTCTAAGAGTAGGCTACGCAGACTTCATTCCCAGCCCATGCTGTTTTTTAGTCTGGACCATAATTGTAAGCTTCCCTGGCCCTGTCCTTTCTTTGATGTTTTGTGGCGAGTGCCCCAGACCTGCCAACTCGCAAGTCCCCATTTCCCCGACAGTTCGGTGTCTCCACTGAGTCACGACTACAGAAGAAACATGAGTTGAGGAGTCAGATGGCGAAAGGACGGGTTCCCGTTCATTAGGGGTGCACAGCTCCGGATGAGAGTCCAGAAGCAAGCGATTACCGTGTGGGTAGGTCGGAGCATTGCCACTGGCTGCATCCTTCTTTCATAGGCCCATTTTATGTTAAAATGTCGGCTCTCCAAACACCCGAAGACAGGCAGGCTTGCTTGTTAGTCCTAACAAGGCTGCTAAGCCCACATCGCTGCTAATGGCTCTCCTGTCCCCAGGAGTATACAAAAGTCTTGTCTGTCAGTTGCCTTTTGCGGTTGAAGTTGGCGCTGGCATGAGAGTCTGCGAACGGCTGCATGCATGGGCTGTCAGTTCGCTGATGGCTGAACGGGCTCCAGCCACACCCTTCCAACTCAGTGCCTTTCTGCGTAGCCATAGGAACGTCTCTATGCTAGGCTTAAGGATATTAAGGGGCTAATGTGGCTTGATGGTTATGACCCACGATCGTCCTTAAGAAACATGCACACCTACAAAAGCAGAACAAAAAGTATCAGTGATGGCTTCAAAGACAGGTGCCAACTTCGTAGATAATGGAAGGAGAACCATGAGACTTCAGGGTATAACTCAGCGTTAGCAAACATGCAGGCTGTGGGTTCGATTCCCAGACTCCCCACCCATTCAGATACTACAGTGCATAACGGTATACGGGCACTTCCCATGTGCCACAGCGTTCCGCTACAGTGGCAGACAGCGTGGTACAGACAGAAGCAGCCGTTGGCACGTGCCTGCTCTGAGGAGCAGTACACCGTGCCCCTCTCCGTCTCAGATTTATCCTCAGCATCTCATTAGTTCCTTGTCTTGGTGGAAGTTCTGCAGAGACACTCCGGTAGGAAGCGGGAGATGGAGGGCTGGAATTCTGTCATCTCTGTGTTCTCTCCCCGTCAATCTCCGCCTAGGAGCGGATTTCATAGAATGGGAAAAACGAGTTGTTCTCATGAGACCGATCGGCAGCCTTGTAAGTGATCCACAGTGTTCCAGTGGGGTCCTGGGATGTGAGGGTGATCTGGCTGTGACGTCTGCCACCCCATTGATCATCAGGGTTGGTTCGTCTGGTCTGGCTGGCTAGGCGGGTGTCCCCTTCCTCCCTCACTGCTCCATGCATGTCCCTCCCGAAACCGCATGCTCAAAGAGGACAACCTTCCCCGAATAGAGGAGATCCGGTCTTTGGTCAAGGGTATACGAGTAGCTGCACTTCCCTTCTAGAACCTCCAAACAAGCTCTCAAGGTCCGAGTGGGGTCCTGGCTGTGCCTCCGTCTCTTTAGAGCAGTGATGTCCTAGTGGGGTCCTGACTCTGCCTCCGTCTCTTTACCTGGATGCTGAGTTTGGGGTGCAATCCTTCGGAAATTCGCTGAGTTTTACAGATAGAGCATGTGCTGTGTGTGTGCATTGGCTGTAACCTTAGTGAAAATTCACCGTAAAGTACAGAGAGCCTCACGATGCGGTGACAGCCTGGTGGCCCGAATACGCCCTGCAGCTGGTGGCATCGTCTTGGAGGCACTGAGCACAGTCCTGATGCCTGGCCTGGGGAGTGCCTTTGTGCCAGGCTGTGTAACCAGGGGCAGCTGCACCTCATTGTCATCTCCTTGCCAAGCCTCTCGGCAATGGGAAGATGGGAACACACTGTGGCGTCTTTCCAGGCCTCATTTTCCTTATGTGTAAAATGGAGAGAAAAGTGTCTGAAAGGGTCGGGTATACTCATGGTTGTGCGCCTGAAGCACAGGCCCTAGCGGGGGTGCTGGAAGCAAGGGTTACAGGAAAGTAACCTGTAGACTAAAGCCTGGAGATTGACACACACACACACATGTACACACATGTACACACATGTACACACAGAGACATGGGTCATCCTTGAATTCCCCAAGAATGCCCCCTTTATTGTGTTCCAGGGCAACTTATATAGGGATCCTTAACTAATAGCCAAACCCACCAGAAACCACTCCCCTGCCATCAGGAACTCCTGAGGGTCTCGTGCTCAGAGCAGGTGCAAACACAGGAAAACAAGTTGTTTTGCTCAGACATCGTTTTTCCTAGGAAGGAAAATGAAGGCTTTCTGTAGTATAAGACGCGTTTCTAGAGACCGTCAACGAGACAGTGGTGATTTTTAAATAGTCGGTTGGGCTCTTGTCCTGTAGTTTCTCGGTGAGCAGAGGTCACTGCTGCGGCCATAGTGAGTGTGCTTCCTGTTGCCCTGAGGTCCAGGCAGTTTCTGTTCTGAGGATCTCTCTGTAGAGCGGAGAAGTCTTTTTATCAGCCTTAAAAAAAAAATAGGTTGGGTCTTTGCCTGGAGTGTGTTGATCTCAGCATCAAGACCTTGTACTTACACTCTGGCTGATTGGAACATGGGTCTGAGGCTGATCCAAGGTAACTTTTGATAACAGTGGGCACAGAAGCCCGAAGTGGAGGCCTGGTGACCAGGAGGCTCAGCAGAACTTGGCTGGTCTGATGGAAGAAAGGCCTTGATGGACCCGCCTCTGCCCTGGCCGCACAGAAACAGCCACAGCCTCTGTGAGCAAAAGGGTGTGTGTGCCGTGTTCCAGGTGACCATCCCGTGTAGAGGCAAGATGGGCAGGTCCGCAGCCTGCCTAGCCTGACGGCTGAGTTGTAGGCCAGTGAGAGGCTTGGTGTCAAAAGTGAGGTGGACCGTTGGCTGAGGCCTCCCTCTGGCCGTCATGTGGACCTGGCCGTCATGTGGACCTGCACTAGCATATACACGGGAAAACCCACCTTGTTTGTGGCCATGAAAGTTTGGATTTCCTGTGGCTTTTACATACCATGAAATATGTCTTCATTGATGTTTTTTTTTTTCTCCTACTTAAAACGGCCCATTTGCTCTGGATCTATACCAAAACAGGCCACGTCACAGCCTAGACTTGATGCATGCCCACCCCAGTTACCAGTCTCTGCTTGGTTTTATTCCTTCCGGGAGGGTGTCCTCCCGCCCGAAATTCACAGCAGACAAATTCAGAGATGTTCTTACCCAGCCCTTGACGATGAAGCCGGTAGCTGATCCCCCTCTGGTCTGCTCAGCTCAAGCCCCGTGTCCTGTGTCCTACCTTTGCTGTCCCCAGGCCTCCTTGTGTCAAGGATGCCACTCCGTGCAACCCCGACAGCTGGGTGGGTAACATCCGTTCCTCCGGCAGCGGGAGTGAGCCCAGTAAGGCACCTGCCACATGGTAGCCCCTCCGCTCTCTCTTGGAATCTGTCCTTGAATTGTAACCAAGATGCCTCTAAGGCCAGCCCTCCAGTCTTGAGTGACATAGTTTCTAGGTCTGATCTGGTTTCTTAAAAGCCAGTATGAGTACTCATGGGAAAAAAACCTGACATTTGCCGTTCGTTTTCTGTGTCCCTTCTCGCTGGGAGAAAAGTATTGCCCATGGCAAGTGTGCTTTTGATCGTTTTTGTGTGAGAAACTGCAGTCATTGGCATGACGGCGTCCCTTGCTGGATGGCATTTCTCTATGAACACTCACCGTCCCTCACCTTGCTTCTTCCCCGAGGGCTGGACCTGGGGCAAGATGGGCCCCCCGTGAAGAACATGCCAGGTGTATGGGTTGACAGTACCACAGGGTGAAGGGCACCCAGAACAGGAGGTGAGCCGGAGGAGGTGAGGGTGTGTGGCTCTGTCACCACAGCATCTGGCGCTGTCCGTGCCAACAGGTGGTCAGAGTGAAGGGCAGGCCCCAGCGGTCAGGCTTCCCGCGAGCCAATATTCCATACTTCAGAATTTGCTGAGGTGGCAGGCCTGTCTCATGCTGAGGCTCCCTGACACATTAAATAAAATTAACCGTAATATCCAAAGACATCTTTTAAGGGAAAAATTTCAAAGGTAATGAAAGTTAAACAGGCGACTTACGAATAGGTAACACTGTTCTATGAGGGCTGTGACTAAGGCCGACAGCTGGCCCCATCTCAAGAAGTAGATTTGGTTGCTGGGGACGTAGCTTCATGGTAGACCCTAGCATGAACCAGGCTTGAGTCCCCCGCACCCCGCCACATTAATCAATAGAATATAGATTAATAGACTATTGGGGTTAAGGTTCCCAGGCAGCCAGTAGCCCCGCCCCTGCCACTCTGGCAGGCCTTGCCCTTACTGTAGAATTCCCTTTGCGTAGATCTGGACTAGCGAGGCCTTGTTTAAGGTGCTTGGTACCTGGCTGCGTAGGTCGAGCCTGTACCGTAGAGGGCTTTGTGCTTCAGCTCACAGATTTTGCCTTTTTCATTTAAAGCTCTCCTTGTAAGGTGCTATGGAGACACGCTGCAGTCTGCAGTTCAGGTGCGTTCAGTTTTCCTCTGACAGGTCAGCGCTGGGTGCTGGCTCTGTGCCCTCGTCTAGATCAAAAGGAGTCCAGGGAGTTGAGCGAGGTCCGAGTCACAGACCTGGGTTGGATGCTCGTCTTGACAGACCATTAGCACGAATGCTCTTCGCTGGCCGAGAGGAATGTAAATATTGGTGGGCGTGTCTCGTGTGAGGAAAGGTTATAGGACGGAAAGTTAGAAATGATTGGTGAGTGGGAAGCCGGTTATGAAACGCGGTGATCTCATTTGGGTTTTGAAAGTGTCTGCACTTTGGGAGTGCCAAACGTCACACCGAGCAAGAGATCTGGAAATGTGTGCCGAGGACAGGGTTCTCAATGTTATCCTCAGAGCGGACGGCCACGAGGGCTTCCCCAGAAACTGAACGCGGGTGCTCAGACTGAGAAGAGGCCAAGGGTGCACATCTGAGCATGTCCCAGGGCCGGGTGCAGTGGCACTCCCCTGTTCCCCCACTTAGGAGGGTGATGCAGGGATATCCCTGAGTACACACATCTGGACCTGACTCAAGGATTTAAGGGTTCAGTTCAGTGTAGACCTACCATTCCGTGTAGAGCTCTTTTCTCGCTTGCTCAGCGTCCTGGATCCACTTCCTACCTCCAAAGTGACTTTCGCCCAGGAGGCCTGATGACACACAGGTCATTATCTTGGAGAGTTACAGGACACCCAGGGCAACACAGTGATACCTTGTCATGTTTAAGGTGGGGGAGGAGCTTTCTATAAGGAAATTTAAAAACCAACAAGAAGCCAAAACCCTTAGAATATTTTGTTTTTTCGAGACAAGGTTTCTCTGTAGCTTTGCAGCCTGTCCTGGAACTAGCTCTTGTAGACCAGGCTGGTCTCGAACTCACAGAGATCCGCCTGCCTCTGCCTCCCAAGTGCTGGGATTAAAGGCGTGCACCAACACCGCCCGGCCCCTTAGAATAATTTTTACACTCAACCTTGAGAACCACTTCACTAAACAATTAACTGTGGAAGGCATATGAGTTTTGTACTACAGCTAAATCAATGAATAATTTGTTTATTATTTTTTGAACAGGGACTTACTTTGTAGTCCCGGTAGACCGGGTGCTCACTGGGTAACCTTCTGCTGGGAATTACAGGTGGGAGCCATCCTGCCCATTCGGAGCATTTTTTTTTTTTTTTTACTCCACAGGTTGTTACATATCATGCCATGACTTTTTACTTATGTGAACGTTTTTCATTCATTGTAAAAAATACTTTCAAGTTTCTCTTCTTTCTAGAAGTTGTGAACCTATGGAGATGTCCTCCATTTTTGTTCGGCAGGGTTCTTAGTTAACTCCATAACGGCTGAGGCATGTACTTTGTCTGAGACAATACTTTTCAAGGTAATTGGCCCACGGCCCAGGGCAGGACCCAGTTCGGTAGCACATGCACACGTGAACACACGCTGCTTGGCGGTGTTTCGGCAGCGACGGGCTACACATTTGAAAGCATTTCTGTGAGAGGATGATGAAGCTGAGAAATCCAGTTGTCTAGGCTACCGTCGCGGTAGCAGGATGCATTTCTCGTGGTGGTGTTGGCGAACCATCCTGCCCTCCAGGTTAAAGGTGGGGCAGCTGTGGGCAGCTTTCCTTGGCTTGTAAGGATTTCAAGTCTGATCTTGCGTTTATCCACCCGAGGTTTTGTTGTTGTTTTGTTTTTAATCCCACACAACCTCTTCCTCTAAGAGTTCAGCCCTTGTTGCATCCTCTACGTCTCAGTGTTCTGAGTGGTTCGGTCTAGAAACTGTGGTCCTATTTTTCTCCAGTGCCTCTGTATCTCTTGAGTTCTGGGCCAGTCCCGGTTGAGTTTTTCTTTTCACTGTGGGCCTTCTCTTTCTGTGTCGTTAGTTGAAGAACAGATCCTGTGAATCTGTACTGTGGGATGCAGGCTACCTCGGTCTTCCTCTCTTTTCTGTGAGCCTGTTCTGGGATGCAGTTACTTGGAAACCGTCTGCACCTTTTAGACTTAAACTCTAAAGCTGGTTAGGTGGGATGCTGAAGTCTGCTCCAAAGTATTTATTCTCAGCTACTAAAGCCTGCCTCCTGGTGACTGTCCGGAGGCCCACCAAGTCGTGGGACTCTCTAACCTGGCTGATGCGAGTCTGTGCTCTTCCTGGCTTTCTGTGAGCCAGATACTGTTACCTCCGATATGTTCCCGCAGACTTCCCTCCCATCAAGGGGAGCTCTCTCTGCAGCTCTTCCAACTTCTCCTTTTTGGTAACTCTGCTCTGAGAAGTTTGAAGATTGGCGCCCCAATGTGTGACGGTGAATTCTAGACCATAGATGAGTTTCCATGACACAAGTTTATCTGTTTCCTATGTATGCTGTCGCTGATGATGGAAATTTAGAGTCGTATGTAAGTTTTACTTCTGAACAAGCGTTTCGGACTGGAAGAGGGGTGTGTTGGTGTGTTATTTGTGTGTTTTATTGTAAGAAGTTGTTTGCTCTTCAGCTAAGAAAGAAGACAGGGAGGGACTGGAGCTGACTCGTCACACAGGCATGAGGACCTAAGCTAGTGTGTCAGCAACTCCAGCACTGAGGTGGGGGTGGGGGCCAGGTGGGTTCCTGGAACTCATGGGGACAGTCAGTCTAGGCAAAGTGGTGAGCTCCAGACTCCTTCTGTGAGAGACCCTGGCTTAAAAAAACAGTGGAGAATGTAGAGGAAGACAACTGGTGTTGGCCTCTGATCTCCACGTGCACAGACGCACACTTGCCCCTCGAGTGTGTGTGTGTGTGTTCACATACATGTGCACACAATACAGGGTGACAAACCAAGAAGAGAGATGAACTCATATTGAGTCATTAGCCTTCGAGGACGCCTTTTATGCTCCAGACAGGAGACACACACACACCAGTCAGGGATCTGGGATTTAAATGACAGAATCTATTTCCGCACAACTCTGCTTGTTTTGGCTGTCTCCTTGACTTACTCGCGGGTGCCACCCCACTGTGACCTTCTGTGCTCACAAGGCCTCTTCTTAGAAGGACTAGAAACAGACTGGATGAGGGTCTACACCAGTGCCCTCAGTTTAATGCAGCCACCTTTTTAAAGATCACATCTCCAAATGCCGAGGCCCTGGGTGTTGGGCTCTGGAATGTCAGCAAACAGAGTGCGTCTTTCTGCAGGTCAGTTCAGCATGGCTTACCAGCCCATCTCCCCTGGCTGGCCTATATTTCAGTCAGTTCTCAATGTCTGTCCAAATCTGTTCCTTTCCCACTGTGGAGAGTGTGCACTGAATGCATAGTCTGTGGTAGGAAGTGATTTCACACTCAAGTGTCAAGGGGGGGAGGGAGAGGGCAGGGGAGAGGAGGTGTGGGAGAGGTGGGGTAAGTGAAGGAGGAGGGGGGAGAGGAGGGAAGGGAGGGGAGATGGGGGAGGGGAGGGGAGGTGGGGTAAGCGAAGGAGGAGGGGTGGGGGGAGAGGAGGGAGGGGAGGCACGTCACCATCCCCGGCACCCTCTTTGTAGGCATCAGGAGTAGCTTGACTCTTACCACAGCCTGGATAAGCTATAGCAACAGGGCTTCAGGTCTCAGCCAGCGAAGATGCTCCTCCTTGAGTCCCACAGGCTGGTGGGAGCCACATGCTTTCCCAGTCAGCCCCGTGGGCTTGCAGACGTGCCCAGGAGACAGCAGGGCTGATTTCAGAGAATTCCAGGCGTCCGCCTCCAGAGACCCACTAGCCTAGCAGGTTGGCTCCCCTCTGTGTGGGCTCTGGGGACTGAGTCAGCTCACTTCGCTTCAGTGGAGAGTGCCCAGAACATCTGATGTTCCACGTTCATTCATTCACAAGGCACAGGCCCTGCATCACAGGTGTGATGGTTTGAAAGGAAACGGGCCCCACAGGCTCATAGGAAGTAGCACTATTAGGAGGTGTGGCCTTGTTGGAGGAAATGTGTCACTGGGGGCGGGATTTGAGGTTTCAGATGTTCAAGCTAGGCTCAGTGTCTCCCAGTCTCTCCTGCTGCCTGGGGATCAAGATGTAGAACTCTCAGCTTCTTCTCCAGCATCGTATCTGCCTGCACGGCACCGTGCTTCCTCACGGCACTAACAGACTAAACCCCTGAACTGTGTTTTCCTTTATAAACGTTGCTGTGGTCATGGTGTCTCTTCACAGCAGTAGAAACCCTAGGACAGTAGGCGAGCCCATCTCCCTCAGCTGTTGCTCGCTAGGCTGGCCGGGCACCTCGCCCTGGGTCAGCTCAGCTGGGACATGATTGATGCCTGGGGGGCTGTCACTGCAGGGCTCCTCAGCTCAAGCCAGATTAACTCACACGGAGCTCCTGTTCACAGACCTGTGTGCTACAAAACCACATGCTCAGCTTGGCTCAAACCACCGTGTGAATTTGATGCTTCCAGAGACATGCCAAAAACAGAGGGAGGGATGTTTAAAAACAATTCATAAAATTGGAGGCTCTGTTGCCAGCACGTGGTAGCTCTGCCCTTTGCCGAAGTCTGGTGGGCATGTTCTGTGAGCGTCAGCAGCAAGAGAGCTTTTGGTGACAGGTCCTCCGTGGAGCTATGACTGGGAGTCACAGGGTTCATGTGGGGTTCCCTGGAAAGGTCCCAGAAAAGCCCTCTCTCACACTGCGACTGTTGGGAACATTCACCCCTGTGTCTTGGGTCCTCTGACTTCGTAGGGAAGCAGAATGACACACAGATTAGCGATGTCACCTCCCTGGGTCGGCCTTAGATGTGTTTTCCCCTCCTACAGCATGGAGAACATTCTTTCTGGGCCAAGCCAGTGTCTCTTCACACCCGCGGGCTCCCAGCTCATCTTGCCTGTATGTTCAGCCCCTCATCCGAGCAAGTCTTACCTGAGTGTTTTCTGAGTTACAAACTGCAGGCCGCCCTCGCCTCCATTCCCTTCCCCCTCAGCCGAGACACTCAGGAATGCTCCCAGACCTTCACCGCCCACTGAACTTCCAGGCCACTGCTGAACCGAGAGTCTCCCAGGTGTACTGACAAACGCCTCTGAACACCCTGCCATTCCCTGACTGTCCCATGAGTATCTACACGTCTGCAGAATTCACGTGTCACGATGCTAAGCCACAAGTCAACAGTGTTAGGAGCCAGGGCATTTGAGAGGTGATTTGATCGCATGGGCAGAGCCCCTTGTGGATGGTGTAGGGTCCATTTAAAAGAGGTGAGAGGAGTCTGGTGTCAATCCTAGCACTCAGGGAGGCAGAGGCTGGACAGATCTCTGAGCTCAAGACCAGCCTGGTCAGCATATCGAGTTCCAGGCTTGACAAAGCTGCAAGGTAATATCCTACCTCAGAAAGGGATGGAGCGTGGGGGAGGACCACGGTAATATCCCACCTCAGGAAGGGATGGAGCGTGGGGGAGGACCACGGTAATATCCCACCTCAGAAAGGGATGGAGCGTGAGGGAGGACCACGGTAATATCCTACCTCAGGAAGAGATGGAGCATGAGGGAGGACCACGGTAATATCCCACCTCAGAAAGGGATGGAGCGTGAGGGAGGACCACGGTAATATCCCACCTCAGAAAGGGATGGAGCTTGAGGGAGGACCAAGGGTGCTGGATTGTTTCGCCCTTTCTTCCATGTGAGCGTACAACTGAAAGATGTCTTGAGCCAGGACTTGGGCCTTCTCTGGGACTTCCAGAGTCTAGGATTATGAGATTTCCTGTTGTTTATAAGCTGACCAGCCTGTGGCATTTTGTTACAGAAGCTCAGGTGGCTTCAGACAGGGCTCAACAGGTGTAGAGTCAGCACAGAACAAATCCCAAATGAGAAATTGCTTGTCAGCCTCTCCTGAGCTCCAGCCACACCCCTCCCATTTCCCACCCCTTTCTGGCTGATCTAGGAGCGGCTCTCGGTCCTTCAGTCCCTGGTTCTTTCCCAGGACTTCCTGTCTAGGGATGACGCCAGTGACCAGACAGATGCTCGTAGCAGAAATCTTGGTGTCATTCTGATCATTGTCTTTTACTTTACCTGTCACCTGCAGCTTATCAGTAAATCCCGTCGGTTCTTAGATAAGGAGACTGCCTGCCTGACGGAACAGGAGCCTCCTTTCTGTCAGCCTCACGTCTGCGATAGCAGCCTTGTTCTCTCCTGTGCCCTCCTGAGGCTGCGTAGTGAAAGCTGGCGAGACCCCAAAGTGAGATGTCTCAAACAAACAGAAATAATCAAGACCGTAATTCTTAGTGCCTACCTGCTAACACATCATGCAGATGTACCTTATTTCATTTACATGTTTTATTTAGGCTATTATAAAAAAATTTCATTCATAAAAATGATAAAAATTAGCATTTTTGTGTGCATAAATGCACAGTTTCCAGAGGTGGAGGACTCAATGGAGGAAGGTTCGAAGGGTCACCTCCTGGAACAGCTCCAGTACGTACGTACGTATGTACGTACGTACGTACATACATACATACATACATACATACCCATACATCCTCCTGGCCATAAGAGTAAGGGGATGCCCCCTGTGCCCTGGCTATCCTCAGCGACCACCACACATACAGGCACAAACACACACATGGGAGCGCACACGCACGGGAACGCACATGCATGGTTAGCACACACACATGGGAGCTCACACACACAGTTAGCACACGCACATGGTTAGCACATGCATGGGAGCACACACACAGGGTTAGCACATGCACGGGAGCGCACATGCACGGGAGCACACGCACGGTTAGCACATGCACGGGAGCGCACACACGGTTAGCACACACACATGGTTAGCACACGCACGGGAGCACAAACACACAGGGTTAGCACACGCACGGGAGCGCACACGCACGGTTAGCACACACACATGGTTAGCACACGCACAGGAGCGCACACACACGGTTAGCACATGCACGGGAGCGCACATACACAGTTAGCACATGCATGGTTAGCACACACACATGGTTAGCACATGCACAGGAGCGCACACACACAGCACACGTGGTGGCATTCCATTGTTTCGGTTTGCATTTCTAGCACAAATTCTTCCCTAATGTCAGCATTTTCTTCTTTGCCTTTGAAATTTTCTCTTTGCAAATATCTGTCATTCTTGACATGGCTTTCTCCGCGCGGCTCCTTTCTCTAACCTTCCCTTTCACCACGAGGATGCTAACCTGGCTTCTGTCCGATATCAAAGAGAACCCCTGTCGACTGGCCAGCAGTTCAAGGAGAGTTTTTAAAGAGAATACATGAATCGGACTTGTGTGCTTAACTTACGTTTTATTAATGAAGCCAGCTGTTTTTTCTGATTTGAACTTTACTCAGAGAGCAAGCATGAGGGCGGAAGAGAGCTAGGACTCGGGGGTGGGTGAACCCAGCTCAGTCTGCCTCTTCGAGTTCTGGTTGGGACTCCTGGAACACATTCTGCACCACACACGCTCAGGTTTCTCTCCTGGATAACAGGAATCCCATTGGCTTGTTTGGCGAGGTCGGTAACATTTGGGAACAGGCGATGTGTAAGTGTTTACTCCTCTCTTGTCCCTCAAGGATTCCCTGTTCTGTGTACATGTAACCTTGTGTGGATTTTATTTCACAAAGAAGTGTGCCTGTTAGACTCAGCTAGGCCCCATGGGTCATTCATTGATCACTCATTCGTTAATATTTTCCAATGGGGAAATAGGAAAAAGCACAAATACAAGTAGGAAATGTCTTTGCTTTTTAAAATCTTTATTTTTATTAGGCTTTTTCATTTGTGTAGGTGTGTGTCTACGTGTGGGTGTGTGCACGAGTGGAGGCGCCCATAGAGGCTCAGAATATCAGAGCCCCTGGAGCCCGAGTTGCAGACGGTCGTGGGTGCTGGGAGCTGTACTTGGGTCCTCTGAGCTCTGAGCCATCTCAGCAACCCCAAACCTTTCTTTGTTTTTAGTGGTTTAACTTGTTGCACTGCTCTGAGCTTCGTATGTGCTAAGCAGGCTTTCTGCTGTGGAGGGCACTGTCTGCCCTGTAGCTGTTCATCTGAACTTAGAGAAGGGTGTGTGCGCATGTGTGTGTTCTGTGTGTTTGTATGTGTGTTCTATATGTGTTTTGCCTACATGTATTATGTACCACATCCATGTATTACACACAGAGACCAGTAGAGGGTGTCAGGTCCCCTAGAAGTGGAGTTACTGGCTGTTGTGAACTGCCATGTGGGTGTTGGTTGAACCTAGGTCCTCCAGAAGAACAGTCAGTGCTCTTAACCTCTACCATGCTCCATCCTCTTAAAAAGGTTTTAATTGTCAGATTCAGGCATAGATTCTGTGGATTATACAAAGGAAGCTAGCAGAGCCTGGAACAACGGTCCTCTTCAGAGGACCTGGGTTCGGTGTCCATCACACACGCAATGGCTCACAGCCATCTGTAACTCCAGTTCTAGGGGATCCGACGCCCCCTGCTGACTTCTAGGAGCACTGTGTGTGTGTGCTGCACAGACATCCATGCAGGCAGCATGCCCATACACAGAAGGTGATAAAATACAAACATTTTAAAGGAAGTAGCAGCGTAAACTACCCTAGAGGGAAAAACAACGCTCACAGCCTGAGATTCTCAAAAGTGTCTTCATTTCAGTAGCCTGGCATGGTCCCACTGAAGCCTCCGTTTTCTCTTCCTCTCCTTAGGTGTGGCTGGACCTCCTGAAGCCCATTGCGAAACAGATTCGAAGTAAGTGCATCCTTCGTGCTCACCGGTGGTGACTCCCACAGGGAGGTGTCTGCCTGTGACATGAGACACTAGAGCTGCAGCTTCACCTTTCTCTTGTGACAGCCTGTCACCCGCTAACCCACACGTGTTAAAGTATGTAACGTCTGCCCTTTTCATACATCTGCTTGGTAATGAACTTGATTAGTGACTAATGCTTCCTATTAAGCCTCGGAATAACTGAGCTTGTCTGCTCTGTGCTGGTTTCTGTGTTACTGTCGTGTTCCCCGGGGAAGGGTGGAGCCGTGTATTCATAAAATAAATTTGAGGGTTTCTAATCTCCCTATGCAAAGCCTATGAAATCAGAATGCTGGCTTTGGCTGAGGAAAAAGTACTTCATGTGGGGGGGTATGGGGGAGTGGTATGCGTGTGAGGGTGTGTGTGTNGGTGTGTGCGCATGTGTGTGTTCTGTGTGTTTGTATGTGTGTTCTATATGTGTTTTGCCTACATGTATTATGTACCACATCCATGTATTACACACAGAGACCAGTAGAGGGTGTCAGGTCCCCTAGAAGTGGAGTTACTGGCTGTTGTGAACTGCCATGTGGGTGTTGGTTGAACCTAGGTCCTCCAGAAGAACAGTCAGTGCTCTTAACCTCTACCATGCTCCATCCTCTTAAAAAGGTTTTAATTGTCAGATTCAGGCATAGATTCTGTGGATTATACAAAGGAAGCTAGCAGAGCCTGGAACAACGGTCCTCTTCAGAGGACCTGGGTTCGGTGTCCATCACACACGCAATGGCTCACAGCCATCTGTAACTCCAGTTCTAGGGGATCCGACGCCCCCTGCTGACTTCTAGGAGCACTGTGTGTGTGTGCTGCACAGACATCCATGCAGGCAGCATGCCCATACACAGAAGGTGATAAAATACAAACATTTTAAAGGAAGTAGCAGCGTAAACTACCCTAGAGGGAAAAACAACGCTCACAGCCTGAGATTCTCAAAAGTGTCTTCATTTCAGTAGCCTGGCATGGTCCCACTGAAGCCTCCGTTTTCTCTTCCTCTCCTTAGGTGTGGCTGGACCTCCTGAAGCCCATTGCGAAACAGATTCGAAGTAAGTGCATCCTTCGTGCTCACCGGTGGTGACTCCCACAGGGAGGTGTCTGCCTGTGACATGAGACACTAGAGCTGCAGCTTCACCTTTCTCTTGTGACAGCCTGTCACCCGCTAACCCACACGTGTTAAAGTATGTAACGTCTGCCCTTTTCATACATCTGCTTGGTAATGAACTTGATTAGTGACTAATGCTTCCTATTAAGCCTCGGAATAACTGAGCTTGTCTGCTCTGTGCTGGTTTCTGTGTTACTGTCGTGTTCCCCGGGGAAGGGTGGAGCCGTGTATTCATAAAATAAATTTGAGGGTTTCTAATCTCCCTATGCAAAGCCTATGAAATCAGAATGCTGGCTTTGGCTGAGGAAAAAGTACTTCATGTGGGGGGGTATGGGGGAGTGGTATGCGTGTGAGGGTGTGTGTGTGTATAGAGTGTTTGTGCTGTGTGTGTGTAAGTGTGGGGGTGGTGTGCATGTAAGGGTGTTTTGCTGTGTGTGGAGTGTGTATGCTGTGTATGAGTGGAATGTGTGTGTGAGTGGTTTGTGTGTGTGTGGGGTGTGTGTGAGAGGGGTGTGTGTGTGTGTGGTATGTGAGGGTATGTTAGTAGTGTGTGTGTGGTATGTGAGGGTATGTTAGTAGTTTGTGTGTGGATATGTGTTAGTGATTGTGTGTGTGGTATGTGAGGGTGTGCGCTAGTGTGTGTGTGTATAGAGTGTGTGAACTGTGTGAAGTGTGTGAGTGGTTTGTGTATGCTGTGTGTGTGTGTGGTATGTGAGTGTATGTTAGTAGTGTGTGTGTGTGCGGTATGTGAGGGTATGTTAGTAGTGTGTGTGTGTGGTATGTGAGGGTATGTTAGTAGTGTGTGTGTATATGTGTTAGTGATTGTGTGTGTGGTATGTGAGGGTGTGTGCTAGTGTGTGTGTGTATAGAGTGTGTGAACTGTGTGAAGTGTGTATGGTGTGTGTGAGTGGTTTGTGTGTGCTGTGTGTGTGTGGTATGTGAGGGTGTGTATTAGTGGGGTGTATGTGTGATTGGCAAACGGAGCTCTAACGTGAGTCCAGCCTGCATATCTGAAGAGATCAATAGGGCCCCGAAAACACTGGGAGAGAGGAAGCTTGTTTTCCCCTCTCCGTGTCCTGGCTCTGGCTTATGGTTCTCACCGCTTTGAGATAAGCGGTGATCTTAAAGTCGGCCCAAATGGCCCAGATCAAGTCAATGAGACCGGAGCTGCAGGCTTTAGCGGCACCTGAAGCTCACTCCACACCCTGCCCTAACTCGCTCTCTCTGGTTAAGAAACCGCTCTGGGCCACTCCTGGCCATTGCTGTGGAGGCAAAGTCTGCGGTGGTGTGGGTGGAGGGGGTAGAGCCCTGTAATTGGAATTGATGCTCATCTCCAGCCATTTAAATTAAGCAGAGACTCACACTAGGTAATGAGAGGCTATATTCCCTTACTGTTTCTGGGATAGAGCAAGCGGAGCTGGGGGACACACTACTGAGAGCAGCCCCCATGGCTGGCAGGCCCTAAAGTGTCCATGCTTCTCTCCATGGAGCCTCAAGATTGTCCCCTATCTTTGTATTGATGCTTGAGGGGCCCCCTTGTGGTGGCCCAGCATCCGCAGTTGTGAGGTCATCACTGGATCCTGGCTCTGTGTGATGAAGCCATCACTTGGCATTGACACAAAGATTTTCCCAGCTTTGGGCTGCTTTGGACCTGAATGGCCCCGTGGGTGTGGAAATGGCAATGGCCAGTGATTGTCTCGTCCGGCCGTGGTTGTTCGGTGCTCAGTCAGTGACGGGCCGACATGAAAGGGCAGACGCCCTCCCTTACCCCTGTGCTGTGCATCCTCCCTCTCCCTGTCCCCAGGCTGGCCGGAGACTCCGACAGCTTATGCCGCCATTTCCCTCATTTTTAGAGTTAAGTCGGGGAACATTTCAAGATCCTTAGCGTCAGTGTTTCCATGTGTGTTCAGGGTGTGTGCAAGGTGTGTACAGAGTGTGTGCGTGCAGGGTATGTGTGGGGTGTGTACAGGGCATGTGCAGGGTGTTTAGAGTTAAGTCGGGGAACATTTCAAGATCCTTAGCGTCAGTGTTTCCATGTGTGTTCAGGGTGTGTGCAAGGTGTGTACAGAGTGTGTGCGTGCAGGGTATGTGTGGGGTGTGTACAGGGCATGTGCAGGGTGTGAACAGAGTGTGTACAGGGTGTGTTGCCCCCCCTCTCTATATATATCCCTCTCTCTGTGCACTCCTTGCATGCAACACCCAATGCTTTAATCCTGAAGTTCTCCATCACATTCTCCCCGCAATTCCCACTACTTCCGGATTTTGCCCCAACTCCTTGGGAGTAGGCACAAGACAGTGAAGCCCTTGACCGACTGACGTAGACGGAGCCCGCCCCTTTTTTCTTTCCTCCTCGGGGCTCGGGAGCTGGAAGCACACTGGGGAAAGGGTAGCAGCCAGGCTTTGTAGACAGCTGCAGCCTGAACTGTATTTGACATTTTCATGACGTCCCCTTGACGGTTTGAGGCTGCAGTGTGGTGGCATTTGCCTTCAATCCCAGCCCTCAGGACGCAGGCAGGCAGCTCTCCATGAGCGCGAAGCCTGCTGGAGCCCCTCAGGACGCAGGCAGGCAGCTCTCCATGAGCGCGAAGCCTGCTGGAGCTCCTCAGGACGCAGGCAGGCAGCTCTCCTGAGCGCAAAGCCTGCTGGAGCCCCTCAGGACGCAGGCAGGCAGCTCTCCATGAGTGCGAAGCCTGCTGGAGCTCCTCAGGACGCAGGCAGGCAGCTCTCCTGAGCGCGAAGCCTGCTGGAGCTCTGCAGTAAGATCCTGTTTACAACAAACCACAAACCAAACCTATCTGGTGAAATACAGCTGGCTGATTAAAAAACCCCAGTGTAACTCAGCTCCAGAGGGGACAATGGGACCATGACCGTGTGTAGCGTTCTCGTCAGAGTCCTGTCTTAGCTGATTTCCGGTTACCTGAAGATGTGTGTTAGCAGCTGGGGCCATTCTGGACGGCTTGCTGGTGGCGGCTGGACTCCGGGAACCTGGGAGTGGCAGTGATGAGCTTCGGAAAGTCATGAGTACACACCTTAATGCTTTTTGTTGTTCTTTTCAGGGCCAAAGCACGTTGTTGTTAAGTTTGTGGTGAAATTCTTCCCACCTGACCACACACAACTGCAAGAGGAACTCACAAGGTTAGTAGCTGTCAACTGGACATTTCCCTGCATCTCTTCGCTTCTCTCTTCCATCCCTGCCTACAAGAAGGCCATGCTCTTCCTGCGACCTGGTTTCTTTGTGACTGATCATGAAGGAAAGTGCCCTTAGCCCCAGTCAGTGTCACCCCCCCCCATCTGTTATAACCCGGGTCAGTTTTAGGGGTCTCTTTTGTGAAGCCATTCTGAATTCTGTTAAGAGTGCTTGAGAGAATCAGAATTCAGTTCCCAGCACACACGTTGGGATGTTCACAACCATCTGTAACTCCAGTTCCAGGAGATCTGCTACCCTCTTCAGGCTTCTCTGGATAGCTTTATACACACACACACACACACACACACGTGCACACATACACACACATACACATGCACACACACATACACACCACACACATACAGGGTATGGGGGATTTTAAAATAAAGACTGCATCTTCCTTGCTGCTCTAGGTGGGCGAATTTGACAGAAAGTCAGTTTCTCTGAAAGTGAGATCGAGTGGAAAGTGTTGAATCAGGTGCGACGTGGCTGTGAAGTTACTTTATTCTGTACCAGTGGTGCCTGACCGTAGCTGGTGACTGACCGCATCTGGTAACTGACCGCCAGCTGGTGCCTGACCGCAGCAATTCAGACAGTAAACCTACTCACCCAGAGTTATTTTCAGAGTTTTACATATTTGCAGACTATCACACACACAGTGAACAGGCTCAAGCAGGGTCATTATCAGTGGCCACACTCATCTTGTCTTCACCATCCTCATTGCCGTCTCTCCATCCCCACCATCCCTGTGACTGCTATTCTTACAGCGTGAGGGAAGGCAGGTAGCCTTCCGACAGAGCGGCCTGGACAGCAGCCTGAGTCCCCCTTCCACATTCGCCCTCATCCGCTGCGCCATTCTGACCCAGCTCTTGTCACAGGTGCCTTCCAAGCTGTGACTTAGTAAAGCCAAGGCCACCGCACCTTCCTCATCACCCACGGTGCAGAGCACAGGGTCTGGGGTGATTGACATTCATTTATGAAGAGGTAGAGATGGGATTTATGAGCACAATTAATACAAACGCAGGGAGAGAAATTGGGGTCAACCTGAAGGTCCAAAAACAAAGCAGCCAGCCAGCCACTGGCTCTTACCTCGATGTCAGTCCGAACATGGCCATCCTGCCTCCAGGAATCTCAGAATGAGACTGACTGAGAGCTGTCTCTTCCTGTTTTATAATCTTCTCTAGTTCTGGGATTAAAGACGTGCACCACCAGGTTTCTGTGGCCAACTAGCGTGGCTAGTGGGACTAAAGGTGTGTGTCACTATTACCTGGCCTGTAAGTCTGGCCAGTGAGGCTGTTTTACTGTCAGATCTTCAGGCAAGCTTTATTTATGAAAATACAATTGAAATGCCACTACAGATTTACTTACGATTATTTATTGTGTGTGCTCTGTGTTCAGAGCCTTGGTCTACATTCTGGAAACATGATGAAAAGTTAATTCCCTTTTTTTTTTTTTTTTTTTTTTTTTTGGTTTTTTGAGACAGGGTTTCACTAACTTTGAAGCCTGTCCTGGAACTAGCTCTTGTAGATCAGGCTAGCCTTGAACTCACAGAGCTCCGCCTCCCGAGTGCTGGGATTAAAGGCGTTCCCGACTGAAAAGTTGCAACTCCTGAAAACGGAAAGTGCTTACATAAACAGCAACAAGTGTTCTTGATGTCATCAAAGTAGAATGATGTCATAGGAGACAGTCGGTGACATTAGATGGCTAGGTCTAGGGTTCACCTTGAGGACGACGTGTGAGAATCTGAATCACTTTTCAGAGAGAAGAAAAGGTGCAGAGGCCACGGCAGAGACAAGCACCGTCCGTCCAGACGCTTGCAGAAAGCCCGAGAGGCGGGGTGTGGGGGATATACATGGAGCTGAGAAAGCATCCCAGTGATAGGAAGTATGGAAAAACTGGCTGCCCTGGGGATGCTGGGGTGTGGGGCCCAGGTGAGGAAGCAGTTAGTGTCCGTCTGTGAGACGGAGCAGCGAAAGTGCCATGAAGTGGTTGCGGTTGGGTTGCGCGTTGGCTGCAGGACCCTGGCGGCACAGTGATGGGGTAGAGGCAGAGTCTCGGCAAGGCAGAGGGGCACTGAGATTTTTGAGCAGCCCAGCGGGTGGTATTGACCTATCAGGAGAGGCAGGAAGTCAGGGCTGGCTCTGGCAGGTGACCCATCACATGGCTATTTCAAGAAGGACACCATATAGGCATCTTGGATTTCCACAGAGAAGTATAACACAGGCCTTTCCCGCTAATTCAGGTTGTATGAACGAGTCACCCCCGTCTGTGGAGGAGTTGAAAGTGCCCCGAGCAGGTTGAAGCCAGCAGCCCCTGGGAACGATCTTGGTAGAGGAGCAGCAGCCAGGGCTGAGAACTGCGTCTGTGGCACCCAGAGCCTTGCGCAGGGTCTTCACCGGGCTTCCCGTATCCCGGTTTCTAGGGCAGGAACACAGGCGGAAATAAATAAACCTGGGCCACCCCAGCCGTAGTGGGTTGGCAGTGTAATGTGCTCAGCCCTCCTGTCAGTCACGGGTCCCGTTCCTGCTCTGAAAATCAGAGGCAGGAATCTATCTTTCCCATCAGAAATTCTCATTTTACAGTCATTTTGCCTCTGTTTAATTTTAATATATCGTTGTCTTTAGAGTTTCAGGGTTTTGCTGTTTTTATCATTCTGGTCTTTATCCTAAAAGGCTGTGCATCTTGCCGTCAAGCCAAGTTTGCCTTGTGTGGTTTTGTTTGTTTGGTTGGTTTTTGTTGCTGTTTTGGGATTTTCTTTGTTTGATTTTGGTTTGGGTGGGGTTTTTTTCCCCAACTTATCTGTCAAGACTGCTAAACTCTTCAAGCTACGAGACTCCGCTGGACGGATGCCACAGTTTTCGTTTTCTGCTTTTGGCTTTGGTTCCCAACATGAACCAATATTTTAGGGACGTTTTCCAGAAATCCTATTCTTTTGGCTTAGTACTGAACAAAACCAATCTGAGAGGTTTTGGGGGGGTTGGTTTTTTTGTTTTTGTTTTTTTGGTTTTCTGTTTTGTTTTTTGAGACAGGGTTTCCTCTGTGTAGCTTTGGAGCCTCTCCTGGCACTCACTCTGTAGATCACGCCGGCCTCGAACTCACAGAGATCCGCCCCGAGTGCTCCGCCACCGCCCGGCTCGATCTGATATGTCTATAAATCGCCATCTCTGTGCTCAGCAGTCTGACATCTTGGGAGCCCACTGTGTTGAGACTCCCACACCCTCATGTTCCCACAGAAGCAGAACTGCCATGATGGCGACTATGGAGACTTCAGACACTTGCCTGTGTGGGATGGGAAGGAAGGGTGGTAGAGCCTTGGGGGAGGGGCCTGTGGCCAGGAGCCCAGGACCCAGCAAAGCTGCTACTGTTAGCAGGACCTAAGTTAATCTAGCCGTGAGGACGTGGGGCCTCCAGGATGACATCACTACTCGCCAGCCTATTGAGCTGTAGCGCCAGTTGTACAGACGTTCGCACCCAGGCTTCTGGGAGAGGGGAGACCTGATTTGGGGGTATGTGTTGGAAACAGTAACCAGAGGCTCTTGGAGTAAGAAATTACTAGCTTTTCTTTTTTCTGTCATCTAAAGATATTTTACATATGTGAATGTTTTGCCTGCATGCGTGTTTTAGCACATGTGTGTCCGGTGCCCTCAGAGACCAGAGGCAGGCATCGGATCCCCTAAACTGGGACTGCAGATGTTGCAAGCTGCTGTGTGGGTGCTGGGACCTGGACCCGGAGCCTCTGCTGGAGCAGCCAGCGCTCTTAGCCGCTGAGCCTTCTCTCCAGCCCCACCCACTCCCACCAGCGCTCTTAGCCACTGAGCCTTCTCTCCAGCCCCACCCACTCCCACCAGCGCTCTTAGCCACTGAGCCTTCTCTCCAACCCCACCCACTCCCAGCTTTTCTCTTGGCAAAGCTCAGAGTTGTCCCTTGTGCTGATGCGCAGAGCCACACTTGGCCTTTCCCGTTTCCTCTGTGTGTCCGTCTGTCTTCATTCAGCAGGATAGATTCTACCAGAATCCTGTCGTAGACTGCCTGCAGAAGCTCCCGCTGACCGCCAGGAAAGCTGAATTAATCTTACTTAGTACGAGTAGGAACACTATTAAGACTTTCCAAATGAAATAAATCACAGCATAGTGTATTGGCAGCAGGGTATGAAGCAGGGGGATTGTGTGTGTGATGTGGGCATGCCATCTCCAGAAGCAAAGGCCCTTTGGTCATCCCTGTCTCACTGTCCCAGACACAGCCCATCCCGTGGGAAGCATTTTGTGTCATTATCACCACCTAGCTGTGCTTAGTCCCTACTGAGAAAGAGTGAGCCCTGGCTCCCTGGGCTTGACTGGAATTGATTCCATTTATAGCCCCGGAGGTGTTGCTAAGTTCTGAAAGCAAGAACAGCCAGTGCGTTCCACTTTCAGCTCATGTGGTTAGCAGAGGCCATGGTGTCAGGCCCAGGAAACTGTTTCTCATGTTACCCCAGCCTGAGAACAGAGACTGAGCATAGGCAGAAGGTGACAAGCTCCCGCAGCCTTCGGAAAAAAACATGTACCCACCACACACGTGTAGACATGTCCCAGGCCCTCTGTTGTTACGCTGGCCTCTTGGGGTTGTCACCAATACCCACAAAGCCTGCTAGATTCTGGCCAGAAATAGTCCCAGAACACTTCTCTGTGGACACAGGACCTTGTGTCTGCTTTGATAAATTATTCACAGTGCAGTGCTTCTAAAACATAAAGCCCTCTTAGTGGTGTGAAAATGAACTACAGCATGGGTCGGAGTTAAGGCCTTTGGTTCTGTGAAGTGTTGGGTTCAGCGAGCCGTCACCACTGCCCGATCCGGAAAGGTGAGGCCAGCCCTTCCCCCAGGAGCCCGTGCTCACGAGCAGGTTGTTCCATGTTCCCCACTTTTCTTCCCCGTGGTTTTCGAGGCAGGACAGCGGGTGGTGGGGACACACACAGGGCGGGGCACACTTGCAGGAAGGAAGTTTGGGACGGTCCCTCTGTCGGCTGCTAGTGAGTTTGTTTTCTGCCTATGTGGTGATCATCCTTTTTGTATTCTTTTTTATTTTTATTTGTTTGCATTTTTAGTTGTTAACGATGAAATGCCCTGAGCAATTTAAAGAGGACTGGTTGGTTGTTCGTTTTTTAAGTTAACATTTGTTGAATTGTTACCCTGTCTGGTAAGTTTGTCCTTTGGCAGATTCTCACTTGTATACACGTTGTGACCGCTCCCCTTCCCTCCTTATGTCCCTCCTACTCCTGTCAGTCCAGCACCCCAAGTCCCTGTCCCATATTTGTGTCATTTGGGGCATTCTTGTCTGTTTGTTTTGTGTGTGTGTGTGT
>JAQHUG010000028.1:11473476-11487374 GCA_028555095.1 Dicrostonyx torquatus
ACACGGTGCCCTGCTGGTGTGTGCAGTTACCGTGTGTCAGGATAACATTAGAACAAAGAAGAAACCAGCGTTATGTGTGGCTAAAAGATGGAAGATCATGAGGTTTTCTTCATCAAGGAGGAGCAGAGGCCCCCTTCCATGTTTCTGTACCTGTGAGATGCGCTCCCGTCCCCCTCTGAGGTTGGGGTCTCCTCACGGTCCCCACCAGCTGTGCTCATCCAGGGTCACCTGTCGCCTTTGGGTTTGCCAGTGCGGGACTGTAACACCGTTCTGAACAGTTTGTCCTCTGTGGCCCATTTTCCTTTCTGTTTCTTCGTAGCCGAGATTGGGGATTTTGATGAAGCCTTGGACAGAGAACACCTAGCAAAAAACAAGTATGTACCTCAGCAGGATGCGCTGGAAGACAAGATCGTGGAGCTCCACCGCAGCCACATGTGAGTTGCGTGCTTCGGTTCCTGTTGCCCTCCAGTTCTCGCTTTCTGCCTTCTGGCACATGGGTGTGCATGCGCGCACATATGCCCGCGCGCACACACACACGCACACGCACACGCACGCACACACACACACGCGCGCGCGCGTGTTGAGCGATGTATCCCAAAGGCTGAAGGAAGGAATATAGAATTTCACTGGGGTATTGTGGTCCATTCTGGGCGCTCAAAAATCACAGCGAGTTTGAGACCCTCGCTCTGAGACAGAATGACCCTTGAACGTAGGGGAGCGTGTAAGGCCTGAGGACCTCGGATAATCATCTCAACGGAGCATGGGGATGTGTGTGTCAAGCCAGGCATTGTGTCAAATGTGGGAAGCTGCAGAACTGTTCTCATAAGCCCATTATTAGGTCTGGCTTGGTCAGGAGACCACCCTTCCTCCTGTGGCTCCCTTGCAGGCCTTTGCACCCAGCGACCGTAGGAGGGGCCTTGCATTCTGCTCGCAGGTTCAGCTTGCTTAACACTGTAGCGTTTTACTTTTGCTAACCTAGAGGAGACTGAGATCCTAAAAAGCCGCCTGGCTTGGAGATGGACTGTGGGGTTTCATGTTACCCCGGCAATGGGGCTTTTGTCCTCACCGTGAGGCTTCGGGGTTCACGGGTGGAAGCTGGGTGCCATCTGATCGGGCAGCCCTGCGGCTCGCCATGAAGAGCCTTTCATTTCCCAGGAGGAGCCGCTTAATCTGAAATTAATAGACACGGGAATCCAAATCCCCCACCCTTCTCTTCCTCCCTTGCTTTGTCAGTGGACAAACCCCGGCGGAGTCCGATTTCCAGCTCCTGGAGGTGGCCCGTCGGCTGGAGATGTACGGAATCCGGTTGCACCCTGCCAAGGACAGGGAAGGCACCAAGATCAACCTGGCTGTCGCCAACACGGGAATTCTAGTGTTTCAGGTGTGGAGAACACGGCGCCTTTCCCTTGCGGAGGGAGGGAGGGAGGGAGGGAGGGGAGTGGGCTCTTCCCCCCAGATTCACGTGGGTAGCCAGGCTCAGGCCTCTGGTAGTTACTTCCAAGTGAACAAGAAAGCCTTCGCCTACTAGACTGTTGGTGTGTGTGTCCGCTTGTTTGGAGACTCCACGTTAGAGATTTGTTTGGGTTCAATAGATCTTTCAGAGCATAGACCCTGATGACTCCCAATAGGCCCGTGCTGAGAACACAGTGTACAGGAACGATGATCTCAGACCCCAAATAAACGCCTCCCATACTCAGAGGTGACATCTTGACACTTAGTTAAAAACTGATCCTGTTTCCCCTTTCACATCACTTTGTGTTCGATCAGTGTCTTTGGAACTTTAATACACCCAGTTTTCAAAGCAGATGTGTTGTTTGGAAAGAACAGCACGATAACTTTTCAGGGAGACAGACTCTGCCCCTGCATTCCTAGCCTGTCCTGTCCTTAAAGGCGTCGTGACCCCTGAACACTCTTTCTCCCCCGCCTTCTCTGAGCAGTGCCTTTCTCTGCCTACCTTCCTTCTGATTGCATGCCTGCCCCTGGTTCGCGGGCAGCTTCTCGCGAATTCGTTTATCTAGGCATTTGAATCTTATAAAAACACAATTGTACTGAACACCCTTGTATTGGTAATCCGTTTTCTGTTCTGCAAAACCACCCGAGCTACTTAGCAGAAAGGAACAAAGTTTACATAGTCCCAGGGTGGAGAACTAAAGTTCTGCCCAGCACACCACCATCCCGACCCCTCTCTCAGTGTCACACAGGCTGCCGCACACACCACAGCCCCAACTCCTTTTCTATATCCTGTTCCCCCTTAATGCTACCCCCAGCACTTGAACCTTTAGGCTGTATCCAAAGCACAGCCTCCCCCTCCCCGCCCCAGTCTTTGCACACTGCTTTCCTTTAAGCAGAGCAGGATGGAAGCAGTGAGATCATCCACAGGGAGCGGCACCTGCGCTCCAGCCTAAGGCCCCGAGTTCAGTCCCCGGGATGCAGCAGCAAACCATATAACTCCCGGCATCCTCCGCTGGCCTCCACATCTGTGTGTCCCTCCCACACATGAGTAAAGTTCGTAGTCTGTGTGTGAGCGGCTGCTTAGACAGTGATTCCTGTTCTTCTGAAGTTGCTCAGAGTCTGCCCAGGTTTAAAGATGTACGGATGCAGCGTAGATGCCTTTGTGAGCACGAACAGCTCTGCTTATCTCCTGAGCTACAGAAGGAGCTGGAGAGGGAGGCAGCTCAGTCGGGGAAGCGTGGAGACCTGAGGTCACAAGCGTGTACTTAAAAAGCCGAGCCTGGTGTCATGCAGCTGAAATCCTAGCCCTGGGGAGGAGAGAGAGGTGTGTGTGTGTGTGTGTGTGTGTGTGTCTGTGTGTGTGTGTGTCTGTGTGTGTGTGTGTCTGTGTGTGTGTGTCTGTGTGTGTGTGTGTGTGTCTGTGTGTTGGAGCCAACCAACCCAGTCAGTGAGCTAGGTTCAATAGAACCCTGCCTCTGTGACCTTTGGCCTCCCTCCCTGCCTCCCTGCCTTCTTACCTCCTTCTTCCCTCTCTCCCTCCCCTCCTCTCTCTCCCCCCTCCTTCTCTCTCACATACCACACACGTGTACTCATACATACTCTCACACATCCATTCATAAATTCACACACACTCACACACAAACATACACACGTGAGTTGTAGCAGTCCCCTGCTCATGAATAGAATCTATTTATAGAATGTGTAAATATCACACAACCACACCCTTAACAGTTGGGGCTTGGGTCTCGTAGCCGGCGTTAGGAAGGATGTTTTGATGGTGCAAGATGGGGTCTGAGGAAGAGCTGCTCCCCGTCATTTTCACCTGCACAGATAACCCACAAGTACCTGATTTTAAAGAGCAGTAAAACAAACTTTACCAGCGCCCAGCTTTAACTCCAGGAGGCAGAGGCCGGTGGAGCTCTGAGTTTGAGGCTAACTTGGTCTAAGAGTGAGTTCCAGGACAGCCAGGGCTACATAGAGAAACCCTGTCATGAAAAATAAAATTAAAAAAAGAAGAAGAAAGAAAGAAAAGATAAAAGAACAATAAAACCTAGTGTATTGTCATGGCCATTAAATTTCAAAGGCAAGCTTTTAAGCATTTCCAAAGGTCACGGAAAGAGGAAAGACGTGCCCTGATTGATCCATGTGATTTGTGTTCAGTGTGATTTAATGTGATCAGGACACTGCACAGCGCTGGGCAGTTAAGCTGTGTGCAAGAGTAGTGCTGTGGAATGGGCCTGCGCCTGCGCCTGCGTGCTCCCTTCCCACCACTTTTGATGGCTGGCCTGGTGTTTGTAGGGCTCTATTTACATTCACAGATGCATTTTTCAGTTTCATTTTTTCTGTGAAATGAAGATAATAAATCTGTCTCGCTGAGTTTTGTGTGTGGTCTGATGAGATACAGTCTAAAACACCCTTAATACAATACCCGGTCCTCCACCTCCACGAGAGACCGTCGTTATGGGTATGGTGGTTGTCATGGTTTCATTTTTATTTATCTTCTCTTCATCACCTTGACCAGTGCCTTCCCTGCATGAAGAAACCAGACATGGTTTGAATGCCAACTTCTATAATTAGTGAGAAATAACAGTGTAAGAGAGCATGGCAGCCAGTAGGCACAGAGCCTGGGAATCGTCCGACAAAGGCTTTTCCTGAGCGACTGGCCTGACCCTCAGCCCTCTCCATTTTCCTGAGCGACTGGCCTGACCCTCAGCCCTCTCCCATGGCCTCGTGTGTACAGCCAGGCTCATGGGTTGCTCTTCCTTCTTAGGGTTGCACGAGAATCAATGCCTTTAACTGGGCCAAGGTGCGGAAACTGAGCTTCAAGAGGAAGCGCTTCCTTATCAAGCTCCGACCAGATGTGAACGTGAGTCACTGGGGGAACGTAAAGCGGGGAGACCGGCCGAGCTGTGAATGAGGCAGGCTTTCCCGGCGGCGGCGGCCTGTAAAGATGGACGGGGAAAGCTTGAGGATGCTCCAGCTGTCATCTGGGTTCTGCGAGGAGGGATGAAAGGGTGCATACTGAAGGAGAGGACCTTGAGCCCCTCCCTGGGACCCCAGTCAGCCTTCTGCCATGTCCTGGCTATCCCCACCTGCTCAGAAGCAGTCCTGGCTGTAACATGAGGGGCCTGCTTGTTGTGGTTTCTGTCCCGCCCGGTATCCCACTGCCGGCAAGTTCCAAAGAAAATTACACAGAGGTCTCCATAAGTTATTAACTGATTGACCCATTAGCTCAGGCTTCTTCTTAGCTCTTGTACCTTATATTAACCCATTATTGTGATCTATGTTAGCCATGTGGCTTGGTACTCTTTTCAGCTGGGCAGGTCACATCCTGCCTCTTCGGTGGTCTGCGCAGGAGTGCCAAGGGAGCTTCCTGCTTCCCAGAACTCTCCTGTTCTCACCTCTATTTCCTGTCTGGCCAAACAGCGTTTACTTAAAACATGATTGACAGAATACAGAATTGTCCCCCACCACCTGACTTGCTCGTTCCTGTTGTTGCCTTGCACTTTTGGGAAGCACATTCTTGTGGACTAAATCTATCTCTTTCAGTTCCCTCAGAACCCCCAAAACTGCCATCTACCCTGAGGTGGGTTCCAGAAAGAGAAGAGTGTCTTCTTCATCTGCCAAAAGCCACACAGGAGACTCAATACATCCCTGATGTGATGACTCTATCAGAAACTGAGCCCTCTATCCCGTGAGGCAGGGCTGACTGGGGCAGTCTAGGTTCAGAATCCAGATACGCTGTGTTGAGTGGATTCATAGGCCTGACTGAGAAGCAAACCCCCCAATAAGTGATTCTCTGGGGGGAAATGCAATTGCAGTTCCAGAAACCCGTCTATGTGGGAGCGGCCACAGCATACACTGAAGTTGGGTTTGTGCAGACTCTGAGAACCCCCAAAATAGTCAGAGCTGCTGGGAATGCTGAGGACTCTGGGAGCTTCTGTTTATGTAACATGGCCGTTGAAGTTGGAAACATTGAGCGTAGGAGTCCGTTTTCCTTCCAGAATCAAAAGACATTAAGTTCGTCATCTGAGAGTCATTAATACCTTTGTACTAGGGACACAAGTAGGGGATTTCATTTCCTCTGTGGTTCTTGGGCCGCTTGGAGGCCTGTGACATCCACCGTTTTATAAAATGTGGGAAAAGTCAACCTGGACAGGAGCCATGAGGAAGAAAACAGAAGAAAGAGACACAGTTCAGATATTTTCAGGAAGGGATGTGTGTTTATACTTGAACTATTTTTAAGGAGGAAGCAGAAGCCAAGAAAATGCAGTTTGTTTATGGAGTCTACTGAGAACTGCTGTCAGCCCACTTGGTCAAAGTGCGCGTTCCCATTAGTTCCTGGAAGACTGTAGAGAAGGTGGCTGCGAAGTCACCTGCCTCGTCGTTGGGAACAAGCATAATTTGTTCAGTCTTTGAATTAATGATCTTGTCATTAAACACACAGTTCCTATTTTATTGGACAAATTCATTTCTGTTGGTTCTTGTTTTCACGTTTCAGCAGAATGCTTATGATCGGTGCAGGGAAAACAAAACCTGTATTTCTTTTCAGAGCTCATACCAGGACACCCTGGAATTCCTGATGGCCGGCCGAGACTTCTGCAAGGCCTTCTGGAAAATCTGTGTGGAGCACCACGCCTTTTTTAGACTCTTTGAAGAACCCAAGCCGAAACCAAAGCCAGTTCTCTTCAGCCGAGGGTCGTCGTTCCGTTTCAGGTGAGGGTGCCGCCTCACGAGCCCGAGTGATCGCCATGCAGATGGTTTCCTGAGACTCCACCCATCATGGCTGGTGCGGGTCACGGCAGATGGATAGGGCAAACCACAGTTGGGTCTACGGCCAATGGAGGCACTGGCTTGCTTATCCCAGCCAGCTCCGTGGCTCCTTTCGAGGTTCTGTTTGAGCTTTTGGGAACGACTAGGCCATCTCCCGTTGACAGTCAAATCCCAGCATAAGTCTCTAGATGAATTTTTATATCATTTAAGAATCTCACACATGAATACAACGTGTTCTGTTCAAACCCATGCCCACTCTTTTCCTGCCGTTCCTTCTGTGCACCAACCACCACTCCCCCTCCCAGCTTCTCATTTCTCCTAAGCCCACTGTGTCCAAGTGTGCTGCCCCTAGTGGTTGGGTGTAGGACCATCCACTGACTCTTCCTCCGTCCATTGCCTGTAGCTCTGTGTGAGTCTGGTTTTCAACAGTTCTGGGGGCTTGAATCCGGGGACCCTTGTGCATTCCAGGCAAGCATGGACCACCGAGTCAGTCCCCGTGCCACTCTCCTGCAGAACGGAGTCTATTTGTATGGGCAAGTGTGTCATTGGCCTCAGGCAAAGACTTAGCTGTCTTAGGTTCACGTATTCGTTTATTTTTCAAACAATGCTGACATTGTGCTGTAAGGAACACTGGTCTAAGTACAGTCAGAACTAATTTTCCCCACCCTCGCAGATGTGCAGACTCCCGAGGCAGCAGCCTCACAACTAACCATGGTGAAGTGGTTTTATTTAGTTGAATGTTTTGTCTTCTTATCTATAAGGAAAATAGCAAGAGGTCAAATGGACAGAAACCCAAAGGTTCTTAGAATCCTTTTATCCTTACCTGCCTGAGAAGATACGGTTCTGGCTTTGGTTTTGGTTTTCTCTTTTCAAGGCAGGGTTTCTGTGTATGGCTCTGGCCGTCCTGGGACTCACTTTGTAGACCAGGCCGGCCTCAGACTCCCAGAGATCTGCCTGCCTCTGCTGGGGATAAAGGCTCCCGGCCAGAAGATGTGTTTCAATGCAAATGCCTCCGAGTCATCTCCCTCTGCTTTCCTGGTCTTTGTCTCAGTGGTCGGACTCAGAAGCAAGTTCTCGACTACGTTAAAGAAGGAGGCCACAAGAAGGTGCCGTTTGAAAGGTAAGGGCCTTTCTAGCCAGCGCCCTCTCCCTGAGGAGCTGATGCTCCTTCATCCAGTCAGCCTCGGCAGGTCGAGGGCTGGACAACATTTGAGGACCCTGGGTGCTCCCTCGAGGTAGGGTGAGGTGAGAATACAGTAGCAGGTGACAGAGGGCGAGTGGACCCCGTGTAGAGATGACAATGTCTTCCAGGGCCGTCCTCATCCTCAAGAGGACACACTTGAGGACGCGGCTTGAGAAGCTCTCTGTTAACTTTAGTTAGGTAAGGTTGGGAGAGAACCCGCAGGACTTATGGCTACTGTTGTTTGCCGCAGACGCTGGTGGCTTTAGGTGTTCACCAGGCTCTGCTCGGGGCTCCTGGCTTCATGCTGGCCCTGCATGGTCAGTGGTCATTTATTCTCCAATTAAACATGGAGACCCCGAGACTAACACACACAGAGCGAGTAGCACAGGTCTGAGCGCCAGAGCCTAGAGCCTGTCAGCGCTTCTCAGCCTCCCAGGGGAGACTAAGGTGAAGGGCGAGGAGTGACATCATGGCCTCAGCCCTCTCCGCTGCCTGCGAGTGTCCATTCTTAATCTTCTTCTGTTTTCCGTGTTAGTGCATTGGGTATTTACCCTAGCACTCAGACGGGACGTAGGGGATGCTCGAGGTCTTACAACTTGGCATGAGCAAGTGCGGGGTGAGCTACTCTGACCTGGAGGAACCTGAACCTTGAGCTTCATCCTAAAACTCCTGCGTGGAAAATTCCACACTTGATCCTAGTCAAAAAGATACAAAATTGTAAATATTATGTGAAATAACCTCCAAGCTGCGCATAAAGTGCGTAAGAAAGAAACTAATTTCACGTTCGGACTGCTGCTGGCCCTATGCTGGCTCGTTGTACGAGTGCAAATCTTCCAAATGCTTCCGTCCCTGACCTGCAGGAGAAAGGACGATTGATACATTTAGTTCTTCTTGTTTGTTGCCACTACAACTAACAGAAGTAGATAAAACTACCTTGGGTCACAACCTTTTTTAGTTCCTAACTCTCTTCTCCAAAAGGAACCTCTAGATTTATGTTCCTTCTGGGTTTCAAGACTTATTAATTTTTAAAAAATGCAGGATTGCCCTGGTGTGTGGTGTTTCATTTATACAAATGCTGTCGTTTTTACATAAACGCATGCGTATGGTACATGTAACACTCATTTGCTTTGTTAACTTGTTGTCTTTGAGCTCCAGAGACTTAGGTTGCTTACGTCTTACTGACCTCACTCCCTATTAACAGATGTTCAAGTCGCTTTGATGCTGTAGTCTAATTTTGCTACAATAGGCCATAAATCCCTCATGGTGTTTCAGGATGTTGGGAAGCTTCTGCCTCTGCGTATCCAAGCCAGTAGCTCAACAGCACAGCCTCATTTATATGTCCAAGGATAAGACTTCCATCATTTTCTCGGATGTTAGCAGTAGCGATGCGGAAGGCCACGCAGGAGTAGCTCTGACTGTCCATAGACGCCCTGGGGCCGTCCCTTGTGAAGAAGGGATAAGTGTACCCTGGGGTGTCTTCATACCACCCCATGAGTCCAGTACTTGGAAAGTCTGTACTGCCTGTGCCGGTGGCCCTGTGGTCCCTCCCTTGAGTCTCCATTTCCTTACAGGGCAGCCTTTTTCTCCTAGGTTTACCTTTTCTAAGAGTAGGACGTTATGTGGTCCTCACCCCTGTCGTAGATCCGATCTAGAAACTAGTGAGCCAAAGGCACAAGCGGATGCTCATGTTGTCCGTGTGCGGTTCCGTCCCAATGCCTGGTGGCTACTCCTGTCTCTTAGCTCTCCCCATGGCTAACAGGCCCGGATGCTCAGGAGGGTGTGGTGTATAATCCCCGGATGACACAGGGGCTGCTAAGATATTGTGCGTATGTCATACACACAAAGGTAGCTTTGGGTACCTTCCTGATTGAAAAAGGACTCAATGTGTCAAACGGAAGGTGCTACTCCACTTGATCAAAGCCGTCCTAACCTTAGCCACCTTGTATGATTTCCCTCAGAAAACACAGCAGGATCCATTCCACTAGGAGCCTTGCTTCCCAGCCCGCAGCATCGAACTCAGAAGTGCCGAAACAGGTCAGTGGGTAGTCGTGGACAACCGTAGCTCTTTTCCTCAATTCTCTGAGCTTTGGGCTCGCCGAGTGTATTTTCCGGTCCTGTCTCCTTTCTTCGCTCTAGGATTTGGCTCAGCTGGCCCTGAGATGGCTTTGGGCTCTGAACCGAGCCTGCCTGTGCACAGCAGGCCTGCCGTGCCGCTTTTGAGCTGCCGGTTTATCTTTTGAGCTTGAGGGTTGAAACATACGTGGCGGTTCACGAGACCAAGCCTACCTACCAGCTAAATGTTTCGTGACTGACAGGGACTTGTTGAGCTAACGCTGGGTATAGTTCCTGCTGAGAAGACTCGGGTGACAGAATCCCAAGGACTTGTGTTAGTGGCCAAGCAACGGCAGGAAAAATTGTCACTCTTACTCCGAGTGTGGCAAGTGCTCGCTGACCCTAGTGCTGACGTCCCGTACACTGTTTTCAGGATCTCGAGAAAGAGCATGAGAAGGTGTTCTCCTTGTGTGGCTCCGACATCAGACTTCCACCTCTCAGGTCCCATCACAGCTTTCTCTGCTGTCCTATTGGCCCTTCCCTATGGAGCCAACCACTACATAGACCCCTGGAATCCCCACTTGAGATCAGGGTCCTGGAAAGCAGTGTCTAGCTCATGTCCTGGGGACCCAGCCTGGTGCGCGTCGCCACCTCGTAGGTCATGAGTTTCACTTTCTGCCTGAGCACACAGTTCCTGCTCTGAGGAGGCCACGCTGGCCTCTCCGTGCCGTTCCTTCCGGCTTCTTCTCCACTCCTGTGTAACCACCTCCCTCCGCCCTTTCTCTGTTCTCTCTGCTCAGTCTCCACAGAGCGCCAGCCTTACATTTGGAGAAGGGTCTGAGTCTCCCGGCGGCCAGAGCTGCCAGCAAGCCAAGGAAGCGAAAGTCTCTACCTTAGAGTCGGGACCACACCAAAGCCCCGCTCCTCCATCCAAGAGCCCTCCGGGGAGCAGAGCTGCAGACGGAACCACCGTGGTGCCACCCGAAGAAGAGGAAGAGGAGGAGGGTGGCAAGGAGGGCACCCAGCCAAGTCAACGTCAGCCCCCACAGCCAAGCACAGGTCCAGCATCCCGGGCTGCCGGAGGCAGCAACGCTTCCATTCCTTTCATCGACTGTAGTGATGTAGATAGTGAATATGACCTTCTCAGAGAACCAGGGTCCCAGTCACGGTCCCAAACAAATGACAACAATGAGGGTGATTTGACCAGTGGTGTTTACCTGCTGTCCAGGGATGAGAGGCGAGCAGAGGCTAGGCACAGGACTTCCCCTCCCTCTACGAAGTCTTCCCGGCCTCCTTCTAGAGAGTTCCTTGATGACGACTCAGCCGATATTACCTTTGATCTGAGCGGGAGCCCTGGGCTCCCAAGACATAGTTCCCTGATAGATGAAATGTTCAGGGCTTCCGCTGACCACAGCCCCGTGGCCACCCCACTGTCCCCCTGCAGCAGAAGTTCAAGTCCAAATATGAGCTGGGACAGAACTGGGTCCCAAGGCTATGTTTCTGAGAATGGACACGACCTTAGGGAAAAGAGTATGGGAGAAGATACCACCCCAAAGCAGGGTCCCCCCTATGAAGACTGTTCCCCCGCCCTGCAGAGGCCCTACCTGCGGAATCTTCCCAGTAGGTACAATAAGTCAGAGACAGATCCGCTCATCCTTAGCCAGGCAGCCCCCACCCCAGAGTCCATGGAGAGGCTTGGTGACCAGGAAGAGGAAGAGTTGGCCAACGTGGCTGCTCCCCAGGGTAGGCTAGCCAATGGTACCGCTGTGACAGGCCCCGCCTCAGAGGTTTCCCTCACGCAGGCTGTGTGCGCCGGCAGTGTAGTGGGCCAGCTGGCGCCTCTGCAAGTGACCGAGTGTTCCACCGGCAGCGGGGCTGAATCCAGCGATTCGGACTCTGCCATGGTGAGCCCTTCAAGGAAGTCCCTGGCTTTTGGCTACCCCACAAGTCGGAGTCCTGCCTCCCAGAGGAAGAGTCAGGAGGGCTTGCACGGCTTGCGGCTGAGTGAGGAAGAAGGGGAGGATGAGTGAGGAAGACGGGGAGGCAGGCGTCCAGCTGCTGATTAACTAGTCGGAGAATCCGGGGTTGCCGCACAGGGGGTCCGTTTCAGTGACTTGTTCGTTTTCTTAGTCAACATTTGTTAGACGAAGTTTGGGGTAGGTACGTATTTATGGGTCATGCCCGACTCCCCCTACTCTTAAGGAGCACAGACGTCACACACGTGGCTTGCTTTCTAGAAAGCGCGGTGCACGGTGTCCAAGAAGACAAACAGCAAATTCCGAAGGTTTGCTTTGCTGGCTGAAGGGAGGAGGAGTTAGCTTGGTGGATCGGTTAGTGTGAACAGTGTACCTTGTTGACGTGGTCGTTTCTCTGTGTGCTCAGTTGTGTGTGCAGGCTCCCCTTCTGTTGGCTGAGAGTTTTGAGATGTCACTGAGGTCACAGAAAAGTGTTGGCCTTTACGTGTCTTCCTCTCTGTAAAGTGGTGGGGGTGGGGGGCGTCTTCTGGGACCTGTGAAGAGGCATGGACAAACCTGAGGCCAAGTGGAAGTTGGTTGGTAGCTGAGATTGTGTCAGGAAAATCATCCTGGAGAGTAAGGGGATATCTTAATGGGAAGACCGTGGGGTCCTTTTGTTTCCCGTGAAATGCTGTGGATGTTGTCAGATCCCCAGACATGGCCGTTTATTTATTTACCTGGGCTTGCTCATTTGGTTGGGGTTTACATTGCTGGGTCAAATCATTAGGTTTCTTTTTAGAAAATGGCTCTCTGGCTCTCAGAATCTCCTGGTGAACCAGAAATGCTCCTGAGTGGTAAAGCAGAGAAAATCAACAGCTCGCCATGGGCACTGCTGTCTCCGGCAGGGTAGCCAGCCACCTGCCTGTCCGCCTGTTTGTCACACACTGCCCAGCATCATCACTGCCCTTGGCTTTTGTGGTCCGATGAACAGCCACCCCATGGGGACACCGACACCTGGATATTCCTATGACTTCTTCAAAATTGTGGAAGCCTCTGCCTGGCTCCCAGCCTTTCTGCGCTGTAGATCAAGGTGCTGGGACTTTAACTCTCTCATTGGTTCTCCTTGACTGTCCTGTGGTGTCCCCTGAGCCATTCTCAGATAAGTAGTGCCTGATTCTCACCCAAGAGATTGGATCTGCTGGCCAGGGTTCCTTCTTGGACTTCACGATGGCTCTGTGGGGACAGCCAGGGTCCATTCTCCTTCAGACCTGATGATGACCCTGCAGACTCTCCTAGGGTGGAGTCGCTGCCTTGCTCACTGGAGAACGAGGACCACACCACAAATGCAGAGCTGTCCTAAAATGCCTCTGTTTGTATTTTTCAGTCTTTGATAACTTTTTAATCATAGAAAAAAAATTTTAGATCTAAAGTAACAACAAACTTTTGAGAAGAATTGTAACATCCTCCATGAGCCTCCAGGCTGCTGGTGTTAGGAGACCCCCCTCCCGCGGCTGCATCACAGGGGGAAAGCTGGGCTGGTTCAGGAAGTGAGGTCGAGCTTGGCTTGTGGGTCTCAGAATCTTGTCAGCAGGAATGCTGAGAAGCCAAGTTTTAAATATTCAGAAGACTTCATTTTTATGCAAGCATTTTTTGCTTTTTCCTTGATCAGCTGATTCCGTGCATGATCAGCAGAGCAAATGTGACTGAAGAGGGGTCGGCAGTTGTTCGCTGAGGTAGTCTCCCCCCACCTTACCGTAGATAACTTTGTAAAGCCAGATGGAGGCTTCGGCACTCACCTAAGCAAACCTTGGGTGAGCAAGCTCATTCCCGGGGGCGAGTTTGCAACTCACCCGTGTTGTGCCTCAAAGCTGCAAGCTTCCCCTTAGTCTCCTGAGGTCCGCTCTTCTCTCTTGTGATTTCCTAATGCTCTCAGACTTTCCAGGCTCCACATTTTAATTTTGGAGACACTTGTCTGCATTTCTCATTAATATTAGACGTGAAAATCCTGAATGACAAAGATAGGTTTATGCGAATAGTCACTCTTCCTACTGTAGGGCGCTTGCAGATTTAACTTGCTTTTTGTATAGTCAGTCTGGTCTTAAGAAAAGCTATCAGTTTGCCGTAGGAAAAGTTAAGTCCGTTAGGAGTTGAGCAGAGTCATTTGCTTGTTTTAACTGTGACGGTGACTTGTCTAGAGGACTTGTCCTTATCTCTCCATGGACAGAAGTCTGTACTGAAATAGGAATGCGTGCTGCTGATCTTGTCGTGTGAATATAGCAGAAATCGTGCCTACGACCCTTGAGAGCCAAGCGTGTTCTGGCAGTGGTTTTGCTTTGCCTTTTCCTACAGAAGTGGTTTCCCTCCGTGTCGTCAAACCATCTGACCTATCCTGTGTGCCCGGTGTTGTCAAACCAGCTGACCCATCCCTGTGTGCCCGGTGTTGTCAAACCAGCTGACCCATCCCTGTGTGCCCGGTGTTGTCA